>PVKU01003027.1:0-197298 GCA_004027475.1 Anoura caudifer | reverse complement strand
AAACAGGTGAGAACAGATCCTGTGGGAGACACATGGGACATGTAAAATAAGCTTGGCTTTTTTGCAAAGCATTCTTATTTCCTATACAATTGGCATGTGGTAATTAGATCTGCTTTCTAATTCCTGATGAGCACTTCCTAAGTAATTGGCACCCTGTTCATGCTTCCCAGTACTAAGACTTAACACTGGATAACGCCACGGAAGTGCTGTGTGTGTAATTTGATGAACTGAAAGGGGAAGGCATCCACTATAATTGAAATCAGTTTCCCTGTTGCATTTGATATGGGCATACCAAGAAGGGGAAGAGGAGTCGTGTATAATTATGACTAGAAGGGAGTCTGTCGGCATTTCGAGGGCTCCTTCATGCAGTGGCCTAGGCAGGAGACGGGTAAAGCCATGCTGTTGCCATGGCATGGAGCCCAGCAGTCTGCGGCGACAAAGCAACCGAAGTCGATTCTGTTACGTTCAGCAAACTTCACCAAATGTCAACTGCATGACATGCACTTTGCTGCATACAATTTAAAAAAAAAAATAAGATGCAGCCTCAAAAGTTCTTTGTAATTATTCAAAGAGTTTACTAACTACTTGGGTATATAGGACATAAGAACAAATGGAGACAATTACATAGTTTGTGATACAAGCCATTTTGATTCCTTGGTAGAGTTCTAACTTCAGGATAACTATATTTTCATTAACACCAGTTCAGGTCTTTTATAAATTGTATTACACTATCAAAGTTTGTAAAAGTGATTTATTTATTTCACATCATTATTTATAGAAGAACTTGCTATTGGTGCTTATTAGGAAGCAAAGTAGAGATGAGTAAATAGGAAGGTTGAAGTGAGTACAGCGATGATGGCAGGGAAATAATAATCATGAGTGACAGTTTTCAAATCTTTACATTCTTTTTTCTTTTCCTCATCTGAGGACATGCTTATGGACTTTAGCAGGGTGGGGGAGAGAGGGAGAGAAACATCGATCCATTGACTCTCCCACGTGTCCCCACTGGGGATCAAATCCACAGCCTAGGCATGTGCCCTGACCAGAAATCGTACCCATGACTTTTTGGTTTAAAGGACAATGTTCCAACCAACTGAGCCACACTGGCTAGAGCCAAATCTGTATATTCTTCCTAACAATTCAAAGCATGTACACAATTGCATTTAAGAGCAATCAGCATTAAGAAATGCTAATTAATTTATCAGAAAGCAATAATCATATTCAAGAGAAGCAGGAGAGCCCAGATTATAGACTAAGAATTTGTCTCTACTATTTGTCTCTATAACAACTTGGTAAGTGTTATCGGCAAACAAGACATCTCACCCAATTTCTGGATGCCAAAAGCGGAAGCGTTGCACAGAAAATATGGAAACTGCTAAAGCCCAGATACAAATATAGACATTGACAGTAGCTTAGAGAAGTTTGAAGAAGTGGAGGGAGAAGGAAGTGTAGATGCTCTAACATCCCCAAAACACACAGCAGGATGCCAGTAGCTGCTGGCTGCAGGTTATGGGGCAAATAGAATTTTAAGGACTTTATATAAGACCAACAGTGTAACCATTGAAATAACTAGACGTAGAGACAGAAAGAAAACCAGGAGGTGGATGGCAGAGAGAGGCTGAGTAAAAGCACCAAATTCTCCAACTATCTTATCAAGGGTTCATAGATACTATCGACTGATATTATCTAGTGTTGAGAAATCAAGAAGTAATTTGGAGTTGTTGAGATAACAACCAACAGTGTAAAACCAGGCACAATTACACGTATTTACCTCTGAGGTTTGGAATGGCCAAGAGGAGCATTGTGTACTTTCTGCACTGTTTGATTTTTTAAAACAAGCGTATTGAACATTTTTATAGTGAACAAATAAGAATATGAATATATGAACAAAGATATACTCTGAGCTTATAAAAAATAAGAATGAGATATTCTATTAAATAATATTTAAAACACAAAACATTATTGTATATTACATTTGGAGATACTCACATGGAGTAAATATATTAAAAAGCATGCAGGCAAATGAGAAGTTCATGGTAGTGATATACGGAGGGAAATGGAGTGGAAAGTCTTCACAGGGTTTCAATTATATTTGTTAAGTTTTAGCTCTTAAGCTAAATAGAGTGGTACATAATGTATATTATATTTGTCCTGTATGTTTTTCAGTGTTCTGAAATATAAAAGAACAAATTGCACCTCAAAAAAAAAATAAATAAGAATGAGATATTCTACATATTCAGTAAGAAAAAAGAGAAGACACAGGAAAATACCTAAAATATAATTGTTATGTCTTTTGAAATATATTTTGATTCATTAAATATGTGTTTAGAAATACAAAGAAAACACATTAACAGTGGGCTCCTCTGGGGGAAAAGAGTAGAAAAGAGATTCATTTTTTTTACTCTGTGTGTACTTCTGAATTATTTGAAATGGTTACAGCAGCCTCTGTAACCCTTTTGTTAAAACCCTCATCCAAGGATATTTTTTATTATTGATTTTAGAAAGAGGAAGAGAGAGAAAAAAACATTGATGCGACAAACATCGATGTGTTGTCTCCCATACACACTCCTACTAGGGATCAAACTTGCACCCCAGGTATGTACCCTGACTGGGAATTGAACCTGCAAACTTCCTGCCGGTACACTGGATGATGCTCCAACCAATGGAGCCAACCTGGCTAGGGCTATAATTCTTGAAAGTTTAAAAACAACTTATAGAAATCAATAAATTAAAGAAATCAAGAGGATGGCAAAAATACATTAAAATCTTAATTTAGGTCTACACACTTTTGCATCCATCCGTCCATCCATTTAACAAACATACTGAATTCCTTTGGGGAGGGAGGGCTGTGCCTTGTACAATACTAATCACAGATGAAACTACAATAAACAATTCAATCTCTGCCTTCAAGGAATTTGTAGTCAAATGGCTCAAAAGACAATAAGCACACAATTACAATGCAAGGTGATAAGTGCTCTGATAGACTTATGTGCAGAGAGGTATAAAAGGGACACCTACCTTTACTGAGGTGGGTGGGCCAGTGTTAATTAAGTTCAACTTCCCCTCCAGGAAGCAATGATGTCCAATTGGAGGATAGATATATGAGTGTCAAGGCACACATGTGATGTGGGCACCGGCCAGCGGTGTCCGAGTCATTATGGATAAATTAAAACATACACAAGGACTACCAAGTCTGGTGGAGGAATAAGGACAACAGCATGGCTTTTCTCTCAAGAGGAGCAAAAGCTACTGCCTCCGCCATGACAGACCTTTATTCTAAAATCTCCTTAAATTCCAAGATGGTTCTTCCTCACTATCCTGGTTACAACAAAGGAGGCAGTGCCCCTCATTACATCACAGAAGAAGGATATTAGCAAATGAATAGGCAGCCGGTTACACTGGGCCTGCAAGGCACTTGCAGGGTGAGGGGGTTTTAGCAAGTCTCCAAACAGCCTAGGTATATCGCAAATCTGATTACCCACGAAAGAACCTATCTGTGGGTGTGGGTCCTGTGCATCTCCGAGTGGGAGCTGGGCCCACGCCACGCAGAAGGGTCTGCCACACGCATGGAGTGTATTCTTCTGTGGATATTTTTGTGTAAGTGTATGAATTAAGGGCAAGTCATTTTAATAACAAAGTGACACCAAATGCTGCCGTGGCTGACACAACAACCTCAACCCTTGGCTCTTTCTCAGGAGCCCCAACACTCAATCAAACGATAGATGCATTCAATGAGGCTTTGTGGGGGGAAAACTGGAAGACAACATTCTCAAGTTTTCGAGTGATCCAAAGTCCCCAAGAAAGTAGGGGAACACTCTCAGGATCGACCAGCACAGCTTAGAATATGTACAGATATTTGAATAATAGATGAGAGTCATCCCTTTGAAGATTCAAAGCACTCTGGAAAATATTTCTCCTTTTACAGATGGCAAGCCCGAGGCTAAGAAAGCCATTTCCGCCCATACCCCCACCGCCCAACCCTCGGGCAATTATCAGTTTTTCTGTGTCTATGAGAATACAATATTATATGTCAACTGTACTTTAACTCAGAAGAGCTTTACATTTCAGAATAAAAATAAGACATGAAACTAAAAAAAAAAAAAAGAAAGAAAAGAAAAGAAAACCATTTCCCCAAGTCACACAGATAGGGACTTGCAGAAACAAAACAGACCATACTGTTTCTGGCTTGTCTTTTTGTCTGGTGAGATCAGGCCCCTCCCTCAACCCCGGAAGAGACAAGAGAAGAGGAAAGTCACAAATGGGTGGTGGGGGTCTCAGAATTCGGTGTCTACAAGCCTTACTTGCTGGCCGTGGCTGCCTGTGGTTTCCCAGGAAGGCAGGCTTTGGCACAGCCCCCAGCATGTCAAGTCCACACGAGTATCCGAGTTGCTGCGGCTCAGAAATGCTTTTCGGGCATGTTAGTTTTGCCCTCCACTACTTTCTGTTGGTTTTTATGGTCTTTACAACCAGCATGAAGGTCAATGCACCGGGAATTCAAGTTTCTGAAATATTCTACTCTGTTGCTGAGATTTCGGCATTCAACCTTGTTTCTTTTTGCAACAGGAGTCTCAGCATTTAAGACAAGATAAATATGATAAGACAATAGCAGAGGAAATTGTGGGTTTATGTCTCCAGGTGGGCTAATTTCCAAATTACACTAGAGAAAATTACTCAGGATAATTTCACAGGTTTCCTCCACAGTTCGTGGTGGCAGGATTGTTGCACCTGCAAAATTTAATTACACGTTTATTTTTTTTTCCACAGCAAAGATATCACTATAATTGGGGGTTGCTTGCCTTCGCCAAACTTGTTTCTTGTAAGGCCCAGGAGCAACAGTTTTATCCTGGGAATGAATAAATGATGACATGAGGCTATCTGACATAATTACTCTGCAGATTTCAGGTTACTTCCTTTTATCTGCAGTGAAATCACTGGAAGAATAACCTACGTAAAGAGTTTTGATCTTCACTACGACTGACTCATGTTTGCCTTCGTTGATTGTGAGGTGGTGATGTATTCAAAAGTGAAATATAGTCCACTAAAACTCCATCTAAACCAGAGGTATGGAAGCAAGGGTATTTGATTAATTCAATATTGGTAGTTACTATAAATATTTTACATGGACCAATTCAATTCATTTCAACAGACATTACTGAGTGACTTCTGAGCTCAAGGCTGCGTGGGAGGCACTGTAAGAAATGTGAAAATGATGGCACGCCCTCAAAGCACTTGCATTCTTGAGCATTACGCACTTTTTTAGTTTAAAGATCATGGTAAAAGTATGTGTTAACTCAGACTCACTTTGACTGGAGCCATTTCAGGACCCTGCTCTTGCTTGAAAGGCAGGGGTGAGAACTCCCAGGCAGCTCGCACCAGGGGTTCATTTTTAGAACCATTATCTGACATCCGCCCATTTATTTGTCAGCTTATAAAAGTAGAAAAAGGAATGTCTTGTTAAGATTCTCTGTTATTGGCTTTTGAACTTAATTGGGCAACACGGTGAAAAGTCATTTCATTATTTAGTAATTCTGATTGATAAAAGACAAGCAAACTATGAGTTACAAGAATGAGGGAATCATAGTGGAATGAGGAACCTGAGACAGCATTAGTGAGGCGGTGACTGCCTCTGGAGCGCAAAGTAGGGTCAGCATTTGTCAGTGGCTCTCAAGGAGGGGCATGGTGAAATCTGGGGGGACTTTCGGTTGCCATGATGACTATGGGGGACGCCTGGTATTTGGTGGGCAGAGGCCAGGGATGTGAGATGTCCTACAGCGTGAGGAATAGTCTCGAACCACAAAGACTTATCCTGTGTCCTTCACAACCCAATACGTATGTGAAAAAAAAACTACTTATAATTATCTAAGAATCCAACTTTGTTTTCCATGTAAATGCAATGTACCTTTTACATAATTCTAAATATGCCATGTTTTCCAAAAATGAAACTACCATATATATCAAGAGAAAAATGTGCTTGTTTTGTGCACAACTTCCCAGAGTCAGTCACCATCTGATAAATGCCTGCTCAGAATCCCTGCTCTGGAAACATGCCTATCGGATCACTCACATTCACGATGGCCGTAGAGAGCCAGCAGCCACCAGCTCCTTATGCCTTCCCGCAGAGTCGTGCCCAGGCACTAACATTTTGCTGTTCATATTATTTGGAAAAAATTACTTTCACTTTATTTCTCTTTTATATTACAAGTAGGTCAATATAATATTTCTTTTAATTGTGGTAAGTAGACATAACAGAATATTTACCATCTTAACCATTTTGCGTGTACAATTCCATGGTATTAAGTACACTCACATTGTTGAGCAACCATCACCAGTATCCATCCAGAGGACTCTTTTCATTTTGTACAACTGAAACTGTTACCATTAAACACTCCCCAGTCCTTCTTCTCCCCACACCCCAGCCTTGAGCAATCATTATTTTACTGTTTCCATGAATTTGACTACTTTCGTTCTCACAATTTAATGATTTTTGAGAGAGTGTGTGTGTGTGTGTGTGTGTGTGTAGCTAGATTATATAATCTATGGATTTCATTGCAAGGGCAGTAAGGAGGGGTTATGAGACATTACCTTTTTTCAGACTATAAGACGCGCCACCCAAATTTGGGAGGAAAAGGGGCTGTGTCTTGTAGTTTGAATGTAGCTTACCTGGCTTGCTGGGGGCGGGGGGCAGGGGTGGACAGCAGTGGAGGAGAGTCACAGGTTATTAAATATTTTACCACACTTTTTGTTCACAATTTTTTTCCCTATTTTCCTCCTCTAAAACCTAGGTGTGTCTAATGGTCTGGCGTGTCTTATAGTCCTAAAAATATGGTAGTGATGAAAAGCAGGCACTGAGTCTGATAGGGTTAGAACCGGTGGTATCTATGAGTCAGCCAACAGTACATATGGATGGTCTCTATTTCAGGAAATCAACCTTTAGCTTAGCAGTATCTTTAAAGATAAAACAATTTCCTCCAAGCCTGAGACATTTGAGGATGGCCTTCGTTTGCGTGAGCGTTTCCAGTATTGTTTCAATCCCAACACTAGCTTGACCTCATCTGCGAAACACAAGCACCATCTTGAATTTGAATTTACTGTAGTCAACAAAAATGGCACCTTTTTTTAAGACTGTGGTCTACTTTATTTAGTGTCTCAGAGATTACCACCATGCTGAGCAATTCCTGGACAAATAATTGTTGGTTGGTTGACTGAAGGACATTTTAAAGAGACGAAAACTGGAGTGTTGGCAGCCCCACTCCCAGTGGCTCATCAGCTTCGTTCCACATCCCAGCTTCTCGGTTCTTGCTTCTGGAAGCAACCAAGCACCTCACCTGGCGTCTGACCCACACACTGGTCAGTTTTCATAACCATACCTTACTGTCACTAGATCGCTTCATTTTATCTGCAATAAAATCACTGGAAGAATAACCTCCATAAAGAGTTCTGATCTTCCCTCAGACACACATTTGTCTTCATTGATTGAGAAATGATGATACTTGAAAGTGAAATATAGTACATATTCTGATAACTCTGGCCCTAATAAAAATACCACCCTGAACCAATAGAGCCGTGGCACAATCTTTACTTGCTTATACCATGCCTGTAACTTCTCTTTTCTTGAATACCTAAGATACTCACGCTAAGACAAATTTCATTTGTTATTCTGTAATGGTGTCAGGCAGGAATAAAAACCTTTACTACTTGTATGAGGTTCAATTTAAAAAGTGGATACAGAATTAAGCACCATCTACTTCTTTGTATTCTAACACAGTAAACTTACTGAGTGGGTTAATTTGTTCTTCTTTGCAACCGTATCAAACACTTCATGCCCTTGTTTAGAGGCAATATGGAACATTAAATATGTAGGTACATTTTAGCAAAGCTTATGTTTGCTACTGTGTGATTTTTTTTTAAAGAATGTCTATTTGAAATGGGTTACACTGTGATGGCCAGTTAATATTCACAATCACCATATGTATTTCTAAAATACCTACCCACATATAACACTATTTATTCTTGAACAGTCACTCAGATATAGAATTTTTTAAATTTCTTGAATTTTATTTATTTATGTTTAGAGAGCGAGGAAGAGAGGGAGAGAAACACTGATGTGCAAGACATGCATTGATCTGTTGCTTCTCACCTGCTTCCAGCTAGGGACCTGGCCCGCAGCCCAGGTGTGTACCTGGGCTAGGAATCCACCAGCGGCCTTTCAGTTCGCAGGTCGGTGCTCAATCCACTGAGCCACACCAGCCAGGGCAATATGGATACATTTAAAAACTGTAGTATGGAGTGTTCTTGACTATGTCTCTTTTTGTTAGGCAATGGCAGTTTCCCACAGTTTCAAGAACTGGAACTTTCTCATTCATTGACTTCATTCATTCAGTCATTCAACATGTGTTATATTTACTGGCCTAATATGCAAGAGGGACAACACTGGTTCCTATTAATGCAAAAATGAGATTTAGTTCTTGCCCTCCAACTAGTGAAAGATCTGTTTTCAGTGGTTACTTGGAGATTTACTGTTGGACCCTTATATTATGTAAAAGAAAACTTAGGAATTTTAGATGCAAGGTATATTTACCAGTAAATGTATTTTGTTAGTAGTAGCGACAGAAGTGAAGAATTTGGAAATTTCATCTGGCAAAAAGAAAATCCTTAGAACCACAGAAGTACCTGGAGCATACTCGGAAAGTAACAAAGTTATACCCGGAGTATGACTAGGCACCTTCGCAGAGTAATGGGGTTATACACTCAGGGTATACAGGGGCATCCTCAGAAAGTATGAGAGAGTTATGATCATAGTAAGACTGGAGCATTCTTAGAATAAAGTTATAATCCCCTGATAAGGAAAATTTCTGAATGTTTTCATTTTTGAATTTCCTCATTTCTTGAATTTCCTCATTTCAGTCCACTAAAGCACCATTTTCCTGTCCCCAAGGTAAGAATCACTGGGATCACAGAATTCTTTCATGTTAGAGAAAGAAGTCAACTTAGCTATTTTCCAACGAAGGAACTAAAGTCCAGAAAGACATGATCATCTTCCTGAAGTCAGGGTCCTCATAATAAATTAAGGAGAAGCACTCAGGTGAGATCCCGGTTCCCCTGGTGGCGATATCCTCATTAGATTCTTCCATTCTAGAAGCTGCTCCTTCCGATGTTCCTCAGATTTCACCTTTCCTCATCTCTGGTTCTCCTATGCATATTTCTCCTCCAAACTTCTCTGCACACTTTTAAATATTGATATTCCCGAAACACAGCTGTCACTCCTCAGTGTGAGATATACAACTAAGAAAACACTTCCTGAAAAGTAACACACAGGCCCCTGCCTCCATAAAGCCTTCCTGGATTGTTCTAAAGAGTATTTAGAACACTCCCTGTTCGGAACTCAGTTGCTTTACTATACCTAGCATGTGAGTACAGTCTGATTTGTGTCATTGGGTAATGACTTTACTAATACAAGCCTTTCCTCAATATTGAAGTCAAGGACCTTTTGGATGCAAAGAAGGTAAGTTCTTGCTGCAAACCTACCATCTGTTCTTACTCATGGGCCCTTGGCTTCCTCCGTAACTTTGGCTTGCCTATGACTTTGGTTGGACTTGGCGCCAAGTCTACATGGTCTTTTCGTTAATTGACTGCCAATAATTCAATTTCTCAGACAATATACTACTTCCAATTATCTGGAGGTGAATAACTTTATAAGGCACAGGTGGCAAACACAAGGCCCTCGGGCCAAACCCGGCCCTCCACCTTGTTCTATCCCACCAGGCACCTGGTTTCTACCCAGCGGCTGCGACAAGCTTTCCCTTAGCTGTTAAGGAGCAGTTACATGTATACGGTCCTAAAATTACATTCGGCCCTTTGAAGGCAACCGGGAGGCTGATGTGGCCCTGGTGAAAATGAGTTTGACACCCCTGTTATAAGAGATGTGTCTTTTTGTCTAAAACTAAATTCCCATCTGTGACTTCAGATCTGAGCCAGGAGAGGGTTACGATCAGTTTGGAGGAGATACTTTATAGGCAGAGGTGAACTGGGAATTATCTGTTCTTTGTGAATAATCTGTGCCCCTACTTCCCTCTCCACAATTAATTTAACGGTTTAGTTGTCACTGCCATGAGAATCAAGGCAAAGTGCCCCCTCCCTCCTTGCTCTGAGTCCCAGATGCTTTGCAGGAAGAATCTGACAGTCTGAATAGAAGAGCTGTCGGGGGTGGGAGAAAGAGGAGAGAGGTAGGAAGTGTTTTCTTCCATGACATTTGAGCTGTGAGTTGTCAAGAAGGAATTTGAGTGGGTTTTTATCAGTTACTGAGTGAAGCTCTGCTCAGAGCTCTAGGCTTATTTCTCAGAGCCCCTGGGGTGGTATAATTTTACTTTATTTTTTAAGTGGTAGCCTTAGTGTAATGAAGGAATACAGGATTTGGATGGACGTCCTGCATTCAATTATTGATTCTGTATCTTTATTTTTTAATTTATTTTTAGAGAGAGGGAGGTAGAGAGGGAGAAAAAGAAGCAACAGAGAGAGAAGCATCAATCAGTTGGCTTGGATGGATTGCCTCTACAAGCAGCCCCAAGCAGGAACCAACCCCACAACCCAGGCACGTGCCCCGGCCAAAAATCGAACCTGCAACATTTTGCTTTGCAGGACAACACCCAGCCAGCTGAGCCACACCACTGAGGGCTGGACCCTATGTCTTAATACCTAGGTTAAATAATTTGGGGGCAAGTTGTTTACGGGCTCTCTACCTCAGTTTCCTTATCTGTCAAGTGGGGAATAATAACAACACTTTCCCATTCCTTGTGAAGTTTAGGTGAGATAATACATATGAAAGTGTTTTCATGAACTCTAAATCTCCACACAAAGGTCAATTACATACTATTAAAGGTGCCTCGACTCAGTCCTTATGCTAAAATGCTGCTTATGCAACGGAGGTGCGATCAATTAAGTGGTTAATTGCCTCTTTTAAATGTTAAACAGTAACTCCTCTCCCTTACCCTTAAACCAAACCAAATTTCATGCTAAAAAAATAATGTAAAATAAAAAAAAAAGAAAGAAAAGAAAAACACCACTTTATTTTCATTAGGTATGCAACTTTAGACTTTTCAGCAGTACCAACAAAGGTCAGTCTAGCACAAGAAGATATGAGGGCTGTTTGCTGGCTTTCTTTCTTTTTTCCTTCCCAGCGCCGCCCCCCTCCCCTCCCGCCCCCAACAAGTTTTTTTACAGGGAGGGGACTGGGCTCAGTCCTTACTGGCTGCTGCCTTCCAGGTGCAAGGACATTGCCCAGCTCCCCTCTCTTCTTGGCAGGATGTGTGTCCCACCCTTTTCGTGACGAACTTCAGGGCCCTCTTGCCCTGAGAGACCTTGAGCAGCCCCATGGCACGCCGCTCACCATGGGCAAAGCCACACCTCTCGGATCACGTCCCGCAGGAACTCCGTGCGCTTGGTGAGGCGCGCACGGCGCTGGCGGCTGTGCCTTAGCTTGCTCACGTTCTGTGTCACCTGGCAGCCTGCGACGAGGCCCACGGCCGCTGGGGTAGCGCAGAGCCATCGCTGCTGGTCCTCCATGGCCGCCGCGACGCACTGCTTCCTTTCTATAGAGTTCAGTCTCAAAAAATGTGTTAGTAGCAGCAATTACTTAAAATTAACAGGGGGCAGAGTGTTGGCCTTGATTAAGCTCTCAATAGATCACGTTAATTACTCCATTTTTTACTTGTATTATTCTACAGTGTAATGGTTTTAAATGCAATGATTATTCCACTGCCTTTACATCCTACTTACCTCGTTTTTTTTTTTTTTTTTTTTTTTTTTTTATGTTGAAGGAAAAATTATTTAAAAATTCATGAGCTGGCCGGTTAAATTTGGTAACTCCTCTGCTCCTTCCACCTTGATAATCCCACACGTGTGCTGCTGCCTCTGTGTTTGGAGTTTCAGTTCCCATCTCTGTCTGGGACCTGTTCATCATGCCTAGTGAGTAGATAGGGAACAGGTAGGGAACCCATTTTCCAGTGCTCTGGTAAGAAAATAATCTAAAATGTCCTACTTAAAATCCTATAAATGTTTAAGAAAGTAAGGTCTTGACGATCTTGATTTTGGGTTGCGTAAACAGTATTTTTCTGGAGATTGTAGGTTATCTCCTAATTGGTTCAGAGAGAGAGAGAGAGAGACAGAGAGAGTACTTTTTTTTAAGCATGGCTTAGAAGAAATAAGTCATCTTCAAGGTGTGTATTTAATTCCTATTTTCTATGGTGACCTGTGTCTCTTAGAACAGGGCTGTCAAACTCAAACTCATTTTCACCGGGGTCCACATCAGCCTCACGGTTGCCTTCAAAGGGCCTAATATAATTTTAGGACTGTATAAATGTAACTACTCCTTAACAGTTAAGCGAGAGCTCGGTGCTGCTGCCAGGTAGAAACAAGGTGCCTGGCCAGATAAAACGAGGTGGAGGGCTGGATTCAGCCCACGGGCCTTGTGTTCGCCACCTGTGCTCTGGAACAACAGCAGTTCCCTCTCATTTCCACATCACCCCATAGGATGGGTCTTCCCTTGGAGCTGTAACAACGATTCTACCCACTACTCTGAAGGAGGCCTGTTGCACTTGCAAATCAATTCCAAGGTATATGTAAATAATTTCCTGATTTCAGAATTAGTAACACATTTCTTAAAACAGTGAGAAATGCCTGGAGATATCTTTGCGAAACTATCCAATTCTTGTCCTGAAGGATGTACTAAGAGACAGAGACATGGGTGTCATCTGGATGTATCTCTTTAAAAAAATAATTTGTGGAATACTAGGTAATTAGTATTGAGGGAAAACTGATTGGCATTTGGACTCCAGTGGGAGAGAGGAGGTTTGCAGGGGACCCTCACTCAGTCACTTCCCTTCCTCCCTTGCTCCCACTGAGCCTCCCCCAGCAGAGAAGCCTTGTCCTTTTTGTCTCAGGAAGCACTCCTTCGTGACAAAGCTGATGCCTGAACCAGCCCCAGGACATGGAGGCCTAGATTCCTGGGTGGAAAGGAATAGATGGCTTCTTCACAACTCCCACCTCTTCCCTCAAGCTCTTGCCTCCAAAACAGAGTTTGGGGATTACTGCCCAAGGTTCTCAAGCCACCAAGGGGAAATGCCAGTTGTGTGGGCTGCGGCTTTGGGATGAGACCACTGAACCTGCAGAGTCAAGTTGAATTTCTGAGTCCCAACCCCCGAGCATTTCTGCACACAGGCTGCTTCAGCAGAATGTTCACGCAGGCGCTCCACAAACCAGCTCCCTCCCCAAACTGCAAATTCAGGCTTCCCAAACAATTTCGTGGAGTTTGAAATCTCTATATATACCCACCCTCACCCTCCGTAGGCAGCAGCAATTTCAGAGCTGTTTTCTCGGTGAATTGTTAACCAACGCAGAGCCTGGCAGTGCACCCAGAGTGGGAAGCGTGTGTTGGTTTGTTTCAGGACAGCCAGAAGGAGCTCGGTGGAACTGGTCTGGTGCCTCTGCAGTGCGGGTGTGGAGCTGGTGGGGTAGGAAGGGCAGCCAGGAGAAACACAGGCAGGGGCCTGGGCAGACGCGACTGTCCTTGCAGAATCTGGTTTCCTGCTTCCCTGCTCAGGCAACAGATACAGCACTGAGATAGATCCTTGGGCAAACCATGAAACGAAACACTGGAGTGTCAGGAAGAAACATGGTTAAATATACCCAAATCCTCTGTTGACTTAATGGAAGGGGAAGCAGTATTTACAGCTATCCGATCACATCTCAGAGTGCCAAGCCATTAGAATCGACTCATTTCTACCACTGATAGTTGGTCCCCACTATGTGCCCGGGGTATAGACTGAGGAAACAGACAATGTCCCCTAGGGTTCACACTCTACTCAGTTAAAAAAGCTGTTTTGGGTAAGAAATGTAAAGAATACTTGTGAAACATATCTTCCCTCAATAAAACTTAAGATGTCATAAATCCAGACAGAAAATTATTCAGGAATGAAACACTCTCTGAACAGCAAATTCCCTTAATAATAACAAAAGAGCAATAATATGTACACTTAGTAAAGATCTATTTTTTGCCTTTCATCTAATGATTTCAGAGAGTTTAGCAGCCGCTGCTGAGTTAATCCTTAGTACTAACACTGACTCTAACATCTCCATTAAAAAAAAAAAAAAAATGGCACTAACACTTCAGCATCCCACAGGGAAGAAGTTCTGGAAGCAAAGAACACTCACCCCCTCACAAGCACCAAGCAGCAAATAAAAGACAGTCTAATTTTATTCAAAAAAGTAAGTTGGGGCCCCAAAGAATCAAACCAATGCCCACAAAATGAAAGTCACTGAGAAAAAAAGTGCAAGTTTATATCTTGCAGGTGGGCATGAAAAACTCTTTAATGCACCTTTGGGCAGTCTTACCGAGCTTTCTCTGTCTCTGAGAAAGGTCCAGAGTACATTCTGGGAAGGCTTGCTTCATTTTCAAAGACAGAATCACTTCCTCCCATTTTCAAAACAGAAAGGAAGACAAAGATTTCATTTCCCTAACATAATATATAAAGGCCACATGATTCAGCTGATGATTTCTAAGTCCTTTGATGGTTCCCCTCAGAACCACACTCATATGAAGGGAAAGGTTATGAATTAAAGAATTCAATTGTTTGCAAAAATAAAGTGACACTCTGCCAGAGATGGAGAAGATCTGGAACAGACCTGATCCCTAATTACATGGTAATCCGATACTTACCACTTGCATCACCTGGCAGCCTCCATCTTCAAAGGACCTTACCAGTGTTAATGAATTCTTCACCTCCTTTCCTCTCATCTACTCCCAAAATAGCTACTCTTTAAAGAAAAGTTGTTCTAACTCTAAGACCTGACTTCCATTATCATATCATTTTAGGATACAATCACAACTATCTTTTTCTTTTTGATGTTTTGGGATGTTTCCCTTTGCCTTGTTTTGAACAGAGAGTGCATATTCTATGACCCTATAAAACTATTCCAAAAAAGAAAAAGAAAAGAAAAACCACAGGCACACTGGAACCTCTCTGTGGAAATATTATAACAAAATAATATAGAAGTATTAGCAGATGACAAAGAGCAGGGAAGCTTCATGAAAGCCTCTGAGATATGTAAGCTGGGTCCTAACAGGTAGGTAGGAAGGTGTCAAGTACATAAGAAGGAAAGGCATCCTAAGCAGAAGGGAGCTGCATGGACAAAGGCCCAAGATGTGAATGGGCATTGATGGTCCAGAAAAAAGCACAGTGAGTAAGCTAAAGCCCAGGATGGAGGTGTGGGGCAAGGTCATTGGAATGAGACTGGAAGAGTGACTTGATCAAGGTTACACAGCTAGGAAGTGAGACAGCCATGTTTAAACTAGGCTGTCTGGCTCTGAGTTCATTCTCAGTCTAACTTAGCACCTCACTGCCCCTTCCTATACAAAGAATAAGATGCACAAGGAAGTCACCACTTAATGTATGTCATAGGCTAGTAAATTCACAATTACAACACATGTAACTGACATCTGTTGAATATCTTCTATGTTCCAGCAACTGTGCTAGGCAAAGTGAATACAAAAGAAGAGGAAGGAGAAGGAGGAGAAGAGAAAAAAATTAAGTTTCTCTTTTTTAATGAAGTCCAAGGAGTCTGATTAAGGAGAGAGTAGCCATTGTAACAACATGCAACTGCTAAAACATGTGTCTGTACAGAATGTCAGGAAGCACAAGGGAGACTGGCCAGAGGGAGTCAGACAAGGTGCCTCAGAAGGCTCGCAGTTCCGTGGACGGTGCCATGGGTACTGCACAAGATCATGATAATTGCTAGCATTTTTTTAAGTACTTACAGTGTGTCAGGCACTGTCATAAGGCACTGACATTTTTTCATATTAACATACTTAATCCTCCCAACAATCCCCCATGCTACAAGCAAAGTCACAGATACAGGGAGGTGAAGAAGTTTGATCCCACAACATGTAATCAGGACAGCCAGAATTTGAACCTGAGCTGTTTGGTATGGAGCCCAACCACTACGCTATGCTCTTCCTGTAGAGGAAAGGAACTCCATGCCTGCTGAAGTCAGGGAAGGCTTCCAAGAGGAGGTAACATGTGCAGTCATTCCAAAAATTTCTCTGGGAGTTCAGCCATTGAGTGAGGGGATTAAGAGGTTGTCAGGCCAAGGTAGTATGAGCCAAGGTATGCAAGATGAGAGATGAATGGTTTCAAGGAAAAGCAATTACTTCTGTTAGCTGGAGGGTAGGGTGGGTGTTGGGGATGATGAGTGCCACTAAAGGAATAGGCAGAGACCATGTTTTAGTTGGGCTTGTTGGTTTTTCAAGGAATAGACGCACAAGTTCAAGGACACAAAGAAAACCCATGGACATCCAAAGATAAACTAATCACAGCCTGGGCACATACAGAGCTGCTGCCTCTTTTGTGGGTGGTACTGCTTCAGTCTCAGCTTCCACCACCATGTTCCCTGAGTCACAGAATGGGGAGGTGGCCTGAATTCGGGTGATGCCGCTGGGTCCGCAGAGCAGGAGCCAAATGGGACAGGTTTGACTTAGACATGAGGAACCAGCGAAGGTGACTACTGGGTTCCTGACTTGGGTGCACTGCAGAGACAGGAAATAAAGAATAAGGAGCAGGTGTGGGGGGTGTTATGAACTGAATTGTGTCCCCCCATCCGCCCCACCAAATTCATATACTGAAGCCCTAACTCCCAAAGTGGCTTTATTTGGAGAGAGTGTGTTTAAGGAGATGATTAGGTTCAGTGAGGTCATAAGGGTGGGGCTCCAATCAAAGAGGACTGGTATCCTTATAAGAAGAGAAAGAGACCAGAGTTCTATCTCTGTCTCCGCACACACACACAGGGGAGAAGCCATATGGGAACATAGAGAGAAGGCAGCTGTCTACAGCCTAGAAGGAGAAGTCTCACCAGAAACCAACCCTGATGACACCTTGATCTTTGACTTAAAGTTTCCAACATTGTGTGAAAATAAATTTCTGTTGTTTAATTCACCCAGTCTATGGTATTTTGTCATGGCAGCTTAAGCCAACTATTATAGAGGGAAAGACAATTCACACTTAGATAAAGACACAGTAGATGGATTTAAAACAAGTCGTGAGTTAGAATTGGTAGGGCTTGGCACTTCGGTGGAACTCTAAGGTAAGAAGTATGGAGGAGGAGGAGCAGGAAAGGATGTTGTCCAGGTTTCAGACTTGCATAGAGGATAAGCTGTGGTCACTCTCACTGAGTCTGAGATTTGGGAGCTGGACCTGTGCAGATGGTGAAGGTGTGGTTAGAATTTCTTGGTTGTAAGCAAGTGCAGTTTAACTACAGGGATGCAGGGGGATTATAATGGAAGTGGAACCTCATTGAAAACCAAGGTCAGGATTTTTTTCAACAAATGAACTCATGCTTTACATTCAAATTCTTTACTCATTTAATACAATGCCTTAGAGATCATTTCACTCAGCATGCACAAACCTACATTATTCTTTGTATCTACAGCTACTATTCTACTGAATAGATGAGACATAATTTATTTACCCTCCACCTACAGAGTTAGATTGTATCCAATAATGCGTTATTACAAACAATGCTTCAAGAACATTCTTGTATATTTTTCTGTGTTTACAGACTAGATTCCGGTAGAAATGAATTGCCAGGTTGAAATGGATGTGCATTTTGCATGCTGATAGCTGCTGCCAAATTGTGCTCTAAAAAGACTGTACCAATTTATCCTTCTAGCAATAGAGGATGCATGTACTTGTTTCTTCATATCCATATGTATGTTTCTTAAACTATTTTGAGTCATAGACCCCTTTAGATTCTGCTAAAAGCTATGAATCCTCCTTCTAGGAAAATACACAAATGTACATAGTCAGAACACTTTGCCTACAATTTCTGCAGGTTTAGAGACCACCTGCAGACCCCCCAGGAATCCCAAAGCTTTATATTAAGGACCCCTGAAAAGAGGTGTTGGAATGGGTCTCCCAGTCTAGGCCAGTGGGTCTTACTCTGAGCTACACATTGAAATCACCTGGAGAGCTTTGGGAAATCCCCATGCCCAGGCCACTTCCCAGAAAAATTTGAGCAGATTCTCTAGGGAAAGAATCTAGGCATCAGTCGTTTTGCAAATTTTCTAGGTGATTCTAACATTCATTCAATGGTAAGAACCACTGCCATCTAGGACAGGCCTGTAGGAGGATTTTTTTTTTTTTCTTAAGTAATTTGAAGGGAGAAAACCAGAGTGTACAAGTGGCTCTCAGGGGCTTCAGACCTGGCTGCAGGTGCTTTTATGTTAATGAGTGGGTGGAGCGGGTGAGGGCAGGGATCTGGCACTGATACATTTTTTTCGTTAGGAAAATGTTCCCGGTGATTGTGAGGTATGGCCAACCTTGGGAGTCACTGTGCTGTGTGATTGATACCTGCTGAAGAGAAGGAACCCCGAGGGGTGAGAGCAGAGGGAAGAAAAGTCAAATGCAACTCGAGAACTTGCCACTTAACAACCATAGCCAAAAAGCAGTGCCATTTAGTTAGCTTCAGGCTGCAATGGTGGGAGGGGTCTTCATGAAGTAGGATCTAGAGGTGGGCCTTAAAGAATCAAGACAAATTTGATCAGTTAGAGGAGCAGAGAGGAAGACTTTCCCAGTCAGAAAAGAAGCCTGTGGTTAGAGCTGGTTCCAGCCTCCTCACAGCTCCTCCCATCTTAGGCTCGGCCATGGAAATCACAGGAAAGGTTCCCTTCCCTGGTCCCGCTGAATTGACTCAGCGAGGCTCACTGGGCTCCATGCCCTCAGCCCCTAGTCCCATCTTTCCTCCTTTCCTGTGCTGGTTCTTCCTTTTGGGTATATTTCTCTTTCTCCTAGGCCAGCGGTTCTCAGAGTCAGAGTCCGGGAACCAGAGCATCAATGTCACCTGAGAGTTTGTGCATTCTTGGGCCCAGCCTGAACCTGCTGCATCAGCCTGGGGTGGGGTGTGGGGGAGCTGGGGAGAAGCACTCTCTGTTTGACAAACCCTCCAGGAAATTCAGATACATACTCAAGTTTGAGGGTCAGTGTCCTGGAGACTCCCAGCCATGCATCCTCCCTTTCCAGCATGGTTCTCTGTGGAGTCCGCTCCCAAAGAAGGCTGGACTCATGTTAGGGAGAACAATGAAGAATGCTGGGAAATTAGACTGTAGCCAACATGTGAAGAGTTTGGACTTGAAGCTAAAGAAAGGAGCCGTGATGATTTCTTGACCAGAGAGGAAAAGTATTAAAATGGTGTTGGAGACCAGGTAACAGTATTTTAAGAATGCAGGTTGATTCCAATCCCCCTGAAATTATAGGCAAAACTAAGCATACGCATCTTTTGGGGAAGAGGTTTCATAACTCCATTTTCAAATGAATTCAAAATGCTTTAGTAATCACTGCTAAAGAGGAAATTATTTTATTGCTAAATTATATTAGCTTTTGAGGCAGTGTTTCTCAAAGTGTGGTTAAATTAGTATTAAATTGTCTGAGCTGTGTGTTAAAAATGTACATTTTTGGACTGTCCCTTAGACCTACTGAATCAGAATCTCTGGAGCCAGCACCCAAGAATCTTCATGTTGAAAGAAGTTCCCTAGGTGGTTCTGGTTGATTCCGATGCACTGTAAGGTCCACTAACTGCCTCAGGCTTTAAGTCTCAAAAGCCAGTAGTTCCAGGAAAGCTAAGTTAACAGTGAATTTAGAAAGCATGTGATCCACTAAAGTGTGGGGCTGAGGCACAAAAAGCCTTTCAATGACCAAAACACCACAGAACTGGGGACAAGAGCCAGAGTAAACATGTCCCTGGCCTTTCAGTGATCATCCATTGAAAGCTGCATTCTATATGCCTTTCCATACAGACAGCAAGAGAGATCTGAAGTGAGGTTTGCCCTCAAACTCTGACCGTTCCATTCTGCTTCCTAGAGCTGGATGGAGGATAGGTTAATGTGCTTTCCTGTGGCAGATGGAAGTGACTACGAGAAAGGCAGAAGGAAAACTCTGGACCACGTGAAGCTGCTAGAGGCTCGCCCCTCCCTGGAGTCAGGCCAGGCATGTTCCTGGAGAGAATCTTCTGGGCTTCCTGCCTCTTTGCATGAGCTTGGCAGGGTTTGCCCAAATATCCACTGATTACATATTTTGACTTATGAATTCTGTAACATGTACTACTTAAACAGTGAAGCATGTGGGACTGTATTCATGAAAATGCGCTCCAATGTAAAGAGTTTTCTTCTGGGCAGTGGAAACGGAACTGAAGCACCTGGTCTGGTGAAGTGTTAAGAAAATGTGTGTGCTCTGGAGTCCTGCCCCCAGTGGCTGTGTGATGTTGGGCAAGTTAGTTAAGCTCTCAGGAGTTTCTACTCATCTGGAAAGTAGGAGCAATCCTCACATATACTCATGAGAACAACTTGAGAGTATTCATGTAAAAGACCAGACCTGCAGCAAACATTCACTCAATGTGAACAAGAAAGAAATATGGGACATATATATTTTTCCAGATTTCTGTGCTTCCTGAACCTTCTCTGATGACAACTGACTACTTTTGTAAACAGGAAAGAATGAAAATCACAGTTTTTCTTTGCTTTTTATATATAAGAGAATGAGCCACAATGAGAGAAAAGATAGGAAAACAAACAGATGCAGTCATTGTCAGGGGAGGCTGTTTTTATTTGGAGTGATGACAACCTGTGACCCCTGGGGTACCCTAATCAAAGCACAGACTGTAGGGAGTAAGCATGAAGAATTATGAGTATTGTTCTGGTATTGGCTATGTCCTGGCTCTGCACACTTAGACCCCAAAATAGAGGGGTTAGGTCCTCTTCCATCAGGTGCAAAGCCTGGATCTCCAGCATCAAATTAAAGAAATAGAACAAACACATCCCAGGGCTTCTTTAAATATTCAGATAAACCCATGTGTCTCTAACAGTTAAATTAAGCTTTCCTAAGAAAAAGTAAGTCAATTAGTTCAAAATGTGGGTTAGTGCTTCTGGGTATTTAAAAGGGGATTTTTTTTTCCTTTTTAGTTCATTTAGAAACATAGCCACAGGGCAGGTATATACCCACTCCTCAGCACATCCTGTGAATTGCTACCATATACCTAGATACTAAATTCTGCTATCTAGAGCTTCAAAATCTGGTCCTCAAACTTTCTCAAAGTTATGAAGACATTAAAATAGGAACTTCCAAATTTTTTTACTTGGCCCTTTGAATTTATATCCTTTATCTTCACCATCATTATTGATAGTCATCAGAGGGTGCTGGACATCGCTGCAAACACGATTCTCCCTAATTGAATTTCTTCCTTCATTCAACAAGCACTTACTCTCTAAACTTCTGTAAACAAGGATAGGTCTCCAAGACATTGTGAAATGCAGTTCTGGAGCATACTTTGTGACATGCACTTCAAAACTCTTCTGTCCAATTTATCTAGATGCAATAAGCCAAACTTTGCCAAAATGCAAATCAGATTAGACATTCTCAAGAAGATGAATTGCCAGAAGCAGTTACTGGGTCATAGAGTATGAACATTTTCATGGCTTCCTTAAAAAGGCTATCTTAACTGGTATTGACAATAAAAAATATGAGAATAACATTTTCATACCAATATTAGAGTATAAACTGTTTTTTTTTACATTTGTTTGTTTTATTTTGCTTTTACTAAATGAATAGGCTATTTTTAAGAAAAATACATAGCAGATAGTTTCAGGAACATTCTATGTTCTGAGACACATGTAAATAGCTTCTCCACTATTTAAAATATATGTATTTGCTACGTGGCATTAACACCTATCTGTATCTCCTTTTCTACCTTAATGAGTATTGTAGTGACATTGAAATAAACATCATTTAATAAGACTAACATCCACTTCAATCCCACATACCTTTTAAAGATATATAACTAGAAGATAAACTACTATCATTATTAATTTTGTTTGATTTAACCTTGACAACTTTTGCATTTGAATTCTTTACTAACCAAGTACAGTTTCATTATCAGAATATTATAACAGATAATACACTTTTAGGCTCCACAAAAACACAACTGACTTACGGAAAACTACATTCCCCTAATTCATTACTTGCTTTAAAAACATCTACGAGACTGGTATGTGAACAGATTAAGAATTGCAGTTAGCAAGTAGCAATCAGAAACTGAAAATTCCACTCCTGTCAATCCTTGTGTTAAGTTCAAGCTGACCTGTTTTTTGACAAAGCATCAAAGATAAAAATAGGTAACACCCTCACTGCTCCCAGGAGATTTGGGAAGAGCAGCCCAGGATTTCAATAGAAAACACTCCATTCTAGTCTGGTTCAGTTTGTGGGCATTCCTTTGCCTCTAAGTCTTTTACTATCATTCTTCTAAGATACAAATTGGTTCTTACTTCCAATATCCAAGAAAATAGTACCAGTGTTTTAGGTGCCCAGTGACAAAGGTGACGCTGTTTCTTCAGCTGCACCCACAGTGCTCACACTTCAAGGCCTCGGCTTAGAACTATTCTGGCTTTCGAAGATTCACAAATCAAATGACACACTGATATATTTTAAGGAAATTGTTCCCTTGAAGGTTTTTTTTTTTTTCTTTTTCCCATTCTTTGGTTCCTTGAAGCTGAATGTGGTCAAGAGGCTCAGGCATAGGCTGTGCAGCTACGCTTCCCTGCCCTACAAGGTCTTGGAGACATGGGCAAGTGGCCTGACCTCTGCGAGGCTCCTGGCCTTGCTTTTCTTGTTTATAATCAAGCCTTAAAAGGTAACAACTGACTGCTGAATGTTTAGGAATGTTCCAGACACTGTACTACATCCTTTACTAATACTGATCCATTTAGTTCTCATAGCAATCCCACAGTGTAGGAGCTATTATTATTATCATCCAGATAATAAAATGAGAGAACTGACACATGAAGCTGGGCTAGCAGTCAAACTCGGTCAGTCTGGTCTCAAAGACAAAGCTTTTAACCTCTCTGTTGCATAACCTTTTGTGGAGGTTAGTTCTCTTTCCACACATACATGTTTGCATATTCATTGTCTACTATGTGCCAGCCACTCTGCTAAAATATGCTGCAAAACTGTACTGGAAATGAATCAGACCTGCAATAATCAGTAAGACATAGTTTTGGCTCTTCTGGAGTTTTCTTTTCTTCCACTTTGTAGAGTTAGATTGTATGGGTTCTGTTTTCATCTGAGATCAGGAAAAAGATGATCTTCAATTCAATTCAGTAGAACTGAGTAGTGAAAGTTGGAAACAAAGATATGTCAAAATAGCTTCACTCTGAATTCATATGTGACCTCCAAAATACTTTGGAATTTTTTCATAATCAAATGAAGAAAGCCTGATTTACACGTGATAAACTAAAAACAAGTGGTGAACTAAAAAGTGACTTTAAGTGATGAACCAAAAGTGGTCCTGGCCTCTGCTCCCAGGAGCCCATACAACTCCTTGAATTTATCAATTTAAATCCTCCCCAACCTACCTCTCTTAACACATAGATACCTCCATTCCCTGACTTCTCACTCCTTTCTGCAATAATTTCCTACAGTGTGTTCTATTACAGAGAGAATTCCTGGTAAGGAAATGTTAAGCCAAAACAGTCGTTACATCCTTTTTAACTTGTAAACAATAATGTTACCTTATATAGTTACCTTTTGCCCTGATTTTCAATATGGAAATTCAGATCCATGTTATTTCAAGTTTTTCAAACACACACAAAGAGTTACTTGCTAAACACAGGATTTCCCTAAAAACGGAGCCTGTTCATTCACTCCTTCAAGGTCAATGACTGGAGTGCTCACAGGTCCCAGGAACCAGCCTCACCCACAAACTATATTGGTTTAGTAGAGGAACCAGGCAGCTAAAACGCAACTACATCAATTACATAGCAGATGATGCTCAGAAGACTGGAAGCCAAGAGGAGAAAGAGAACCTAAAAAGGGAGTAGGTGGTTATACAATGAGGGGAAAACAGTTGGAGGGGAAAACATTTTTCCTTTGGAAACAGTCATGTCACTACCTTCAAATAATCTAAGAAGCAGAGAAGCACACTTACATAGATGGTACTTTATAATTATGATGATAGAAAAATATGGTGCATCTCATTGAAGTTGTAAACATCTTAGTGTCGCTTATATAGTAAAGAATTCTGACAGTTAAATAATTGCAACAAATGTTCCATACAGCACTGAAATTGTTTTTATATAAAGAAGCTATGCATTCTGCACAATAAAGAAAGCTTTCTGACAAAGAGGGCAGCTGTCAGTTGTAAGTGGTGGGCTGAACGGACTTCATGATAGGGCAAAATCAAAGGGGAGAGCTGGGCTGATAGGCAGAAGTCAACCAATATTACCTCTCTGCTGAAAGAATGAAGAGAAAGCTTTTTAAAATTCTCTTAGTTCGGAATTGTGTATATGGAAGCACAGGATGTTTTTAAGGGATCATTTCTTAAACCTCCCCTATGAACTCAACTGTAATTGTGTATTGTTGGGGTTTAAGAATTAAGCAACTTGGCATGCGGGGGACGTTGGGAAAGGGGGAGATTTATAACTGCTTGGTTTTTCTGGGTGTTCTTCCTGGTAAATACTAACCTAAAGAGGTAGATACTAGCCGAAGAGGTCTTTTCCAATATTTGATGACGTATCATTACGGGCAAAAAATCTGGTAGCGTTTCAATAGCCGGTACCATGAAGCAGATTCAGTCTCCCTATAGTGAGCCCAAGGCATACATTCCAAGGTGCGTTTTTCGTATCTAACATAACCGGGAGTCCTGCGGGTGGTTTGCAAACTGTCCAGGCAGCATCTGAAACTGTTGTTTTTCCAAGTCCGTTAAAACGTTATTTGCGCTTGGATTTTTTTGATTCTGCTATTCTCCTCCCCTGCCCCCTGGCTTTTTCCAGTGGAGACCTGCCCTGGGGGATATTTTGTCCTGGGAGCACAAAACTATTTTCTTTTCTGAAAGTAAGTTGACGTCAACTGGGAGCTGTTTTTGGTTGCTTTGTTTCGTGGAGCGTCCAATCCAGAACTTCGCCTCCGGTAAACTGCTAACAATTCAAAGCAGCTTGTCTGGCTGCGAGGAGAGCTGGGGGCTGGAGTGACCCCCGCCGCCCGGAGAATTGGGGAGACCCGGGGAGCCCCTTCGCTTCTGGGCTGGAGCGTGGGCCTGAGTCCCCGGTGGAGCCGGGAGCACAGCCCCTCGGCTCACTCACTGCTCTCGCGGCGAGGGCCGCCTGGCAGCCCCTGGTAGGTAACTTTGCCTGGCTCCCCACCTGAGTTCTCAGGAAGGCTGAAATTTCCCGCCGGAGCGTCCTGGAGGCCAGGAAACCTGGGAGCATCCTAGGACAAAGGGCCAGCCTTCCAGAAGTAGCCTTATTCTACTGGTGTGTGCCAGATCCTGTGCGCGGGTCTGCGTGTGCAGCTTAGTTGCGTACTGCTCTGGGCTCCCGGGAACAAACACTCCTTTTTACATACTGGGGGAGGCGGGGACAATGAATGCAGTTTGAACAAAGCCTGCTGCACCTCGCGGACGATTCCCTAGGAGGATAACCTCCGAATTCCTAGCCTCCCCGGACAGTTCTTTACAGAGAGAAGGGCAGATGTGTGTGTGTGTGTGTGTGTGTGTGTGTGTGTGTGTGTGTGTGTGCGCGCGCGCGCGCTCCGGGGAGGAGCGGGAGGGAGCCCACGAGGCAGAAACTTGCTCCAACTTGTTCCCACCTGGCGTCGTTTCCCTTACACTCTGCGCCGTCCAAGCCGAGAAGGCACGCGGAGGACGAGGGGCTGATCCGTGGAAAAGACACCATCAATTCCCAATTAGACTCTCTCGCGGCACAGGGACCTAGTCTTCCTTCTTTACTTTTCCTTTTTCCTTTTTCCTTACAAAATGAGGGATGCATTTCTATTGATACGTAAAATTATAAACTGCCCAGGAGAGGGCAATGGGCAATTGACAAGACTCCCACAGTCGAACTGCACAGAATTCGGGCTGGGAGGCAAATGAGAGGGCGCATTCGAGCAGCTGGAGAGGCTGCCTCACAGGAGGGCCGGAGTCGTACTTCTCGGACCTCACTCCGTCGGTTCCTCTCGCCCCTGGGGCGCGAAGCTGGCCAGCGCGCCAGGGAACACTTGGGCAACCGGAGGAAGAGAAAGTTAGGATGCAGTACGAACTCCGGAGGTGGCCTGCTTGTGTCGCCAAAGTAAACAGCCGAAATCTCTGGCAGCTCTGGGGGAGCTGCCCCTGGGCCGGGACAGCGGGAGGCGGCGACGGAAGGGCGCAAAGCCTGAGCATGCCGGGGGCGGGCGTTTGGCTGGAAACGGGGCACAGTCTTCTATGGGAAAGTGGGACCGGGCGAGCTCTTTGGCTGCCTTTCCAGTTTCGCAGGTGTCCGCCCCCGTGCGCCGGAGGCAGCGCAGCCCTGAGGGCAAACGAGTGGCTGTTGGCAAACGTGGAAGGCGAGAGCGCTCAGGATCCGAATTTGCCAGAATTGTGGCAGTGGCGGGGGTGCCCGGGACCCAAGTTCACTTTTTCCGCCCGCCGACGGGCTTAGGGACGGACATTGCTGTAGCTCCAATCAGGTGGAGCGCCTCACCAGTACCAGCTGTGTCTGACTGCTCCGAGACAAGGAGGGCGGTGGCCTGGGCGGGTGAGGAGGGGTCCCTGGGGTACCGAACGCCTCTCTCCGCGCCTCCACTCCCAGCTGCCCCTCCCAGTCTCTTTCTTTCTCGCTCCTTCCCGAGGCTGGCTGGACCCGCGCGGACTTGCCCCAGACCTACGGGGAGCGCCCCAGGTCTTTAATGACAGCTTAAAAGTGGCTGTTGGAAAAGTCGAAAGGGATGAGACTGACGTAGGGCGTGTTTCGCTCCTTTGCAAGACTCGAAAAGGGAGCTGGGAGCTGTGCGGCTGGCCCCAGGCCCCCGCGCCTCGCCGCCAGCAAGTAGGTGGGGGAGCCGCCGCCAGCCCCATCCCGCTCCCAAGCCTCGCCCGCTGCGCCCTGGCCGCGGGCGCAGAGAGGGTGCGGGGCATCGCCGTGCCTTCTCCACCCTGCTCATTAACCTGCCTGCTCCACTACGCTCTGCGAGGCCCCAGACACGGGCTTCTCGAAACAGCACCCGCGGCCCGCTCGGCGCAGCCGCCTCCGCGAACCCCCGGCTCCGGGGGGCAATGAGGGGGCGGTGGAAGGGGCACTGCTCCTCAGGCATTACTTAGAGAAGCGAGACCGCCCCGCCCTCCCGCCGGCCCTCCCTCTCTCCCGCCCGGGCCCGCGCGCCACTCTGCCAGAGGGTAAGTTGGGAGTTTTTCACCCCCATCGACAGCTCTCCCTCCCCTTTCATATTTTTACCCTTCAAAGTTTTCCTAGGACTGGGGAGAAGGGTGGGGGAGGAAGAGGGTCCAGCCAACCTCCGTTCTCACTCTCTCCCTGTCTAACTTTCCCCACCTTCCCTCCATCCCTTGAGCGCCGCTGCCCCTCCGGAGCAGCGCTCCAAACTGACAATTGGAGCGCGGCTCCTTTAAGAGCCCAGCTTTGCCTCCCGGTAGCTGAAGGTCATTAAACACAAAAGCTCTCAGCGCTGCGGTCCAATATAGCGCATGCGCCCTGCCCGAGGACTGGCAGAGAGACGGCAATATGGCGAGAATGCCTGGCAGCGGGGACTGTAACACCAGCGCGGGCGGCAGCGCCAGCGCCGCCGCCGCCGCCGAGAACAATGGGGAGCGGGGCGAGGGCGAGCGTGGTGCAGGGGGCCGCGGCCGCCGCCACGGCCGCCCGCACTACTGCAGCGCGGGCGAGGAGGAGGAGGAGGAAGAGGAGGAGGACGAGATCCAGGAGGTGCGGATAACGGGGGACGAGGAGGACGGAGGTGGGGGGCTGGAGGACGACGAGGAGGAGGAAGAGGAGGAGGAGGAGATGGGGCTGGACTGGGACGAGCCCCTGGAGCCCGAGGACTCGGCCGGGGAGGAGCTGGAGCCAGAGCCGGTCCATATGATCAATATGGACCAGAGCGCCGCGCTGGAGCCGGAGGCGCCGCCGCGACTGCTGGCGCCCCGGGCCCGCGGCGGGCCTCCCGGGGACGGCCCGGAGTTGGACCCCGACGTGCTGCAGCGCCCCGAGCGGGCCCGGCTGAGCGAGAACACCCGGCTGGCCACCCGCTACGCCGTGCGCATCTTCCGGGAGTACCTGAGCGAGAAGGCGCAGAGCCCGGACTTCGAGACCATGGACAAGGGGGCGCTGTGCCGCGTGTTGCGTTCCTTCTACGCCGAGGCCCGCTCCAAGAGCGGCCAGCTCTACAGCAAGTCGTCGCTCATCAGCATTCGCAGTTCCCTTAACCGCTACCTCAACGAGCCCCCGTACTGCCGCACGCTCGACCTCACCAAGGACCCGGAGCTGCGCAGCGCCAACCTGACGCTGGCCGCGGTCATCCGCAAGCTCGAGGAGCAGGGTGCCGGGCCGGTGGTGCAAAAGCAAGCCATCACGCGCGCCGACCTGCGCAAGCTCTACACCTCCAGCGTCTTCAGCACCAACACGCCCTTCGGGCTGCTCAACAAGGTCTGGTTCGAGACGTGCATGTATTTCTGCACGCGGGGCCGCGAGAACCAGCGCGAGCTGGAGGAGGACTCCTTTGGGCTGGCCATGGACGAGGACGGACGCAAGTTCGTCTACTTTAAGTCCCTCGGGCCCTATCACAAGTCGCGCTCATCGTCGTGGAGCAAGAAGCGCGCGGAGAGCAGCGACGAGGAAAACTTGCCCCGCATGTACGAGACGGGCACTGAGTTCTGCCCCTATGCCAGCTTTGTCAAGTACCTGTCGAAGCGCAACCCCCTCTGCAAGGCGTTCTTCCAGCGACCACGGGACCACTGCAGCGAGGGCGATGTGACCTGGTATGAGAACAAAGCCATCGGCAAGAACTTGCTGGGCACCAGGATGCAGATGCTCTCCAAGGCGGCCAAGCTCTCCAAGACGTACACCAACCATTGCATCGGCGCCGTCTCCATCGCCACGCTCAACAGCATCGCAGGCATTGGTACCAAACTGGGCTCGCCCGCCCTGCAGGGCTGTTATGCCGAAGCTCTGAACGGGGCGGCTCGCCACCACTCCCACCACCCCCCTGCACATCCCTCCCATCACCACCGCCCCCAGCCGCCCTCTCTGGGGAACACCTATATCCTCCCCAAAGACAGTCAGATCGGGCCGGACATAAAATCCGAGGCTGCGCCCAAGCGCGCCCTGTACGAGTCGGTGTTTGGGTCGGGGGAAATCTGCGGTCCCTCTTCCCCCAAACGACTTTGTATTCGCCCCTCGGAGCCTGTGGATACGGTGGTGGTGGTTTCCGTGAAACACGACCCCCTGCCTCTTCTTCCAGAAGCCAATGGGCACAGAAGCACCAATTCTCCCACCATAGTTTCACCTGCTATTGTTCCCCCCACCCAGGTAACCAAACTAAACTCTATGCATGAAATGTTTCTTTGGTCCCACTTGGAGACTAACTTGTGCTAATGCAGGTCTGGGTTGGGGGAAGTTTGAAAAAGCAAATATACTGAATCAGATTCGATTTCAACCTTAGAAGCTTAACTCTTGGTTCTTTTCAGGAAAGTTTACACTTCGCCTTAAAAGATATGAGAGGGAAATCGCCCTGACAATCACTGCTTTGCAGTGACGCTAAAATCTTCAAACTTCACAGAACAAAAGCAGCCCTTACAGCCTCTCCATCGAATGCATGAGTTTCATAAGGTGAAGAGTGCAGGAATACTGTACATATCAAGGAAGCAGTTACTTAGAATATATTTGAATAAAAGTAACCATTAAAATAGTCTATTACATATTCACCGTAACTTACGAAGTTAGAAAAGCAGTTATACATTATTAAAGAGAAAACATGCCAATCTCACTTCCTGTAGGGGGTGGGGAGTGGAGAAACAGGCAGTTGAGTGCCAGTAACATGTAGCTGAATGTAAAGTGACGTCTGGGTGCAGTTTCCATGAACAAAAGTCAGTTGTTGAAGTTATTAGATGGAAAGGACATCTGCCCTACCAGCCAGACTCTGTCTTGGAGCATGTGCCCCATGGTGCCCCGCACTGCGGGCACTAAATCATTGCTGACTTTCCCTAGTCCCGTGGAGCCCACCATCTAGGGGGTTGATAAGACTTACAAATATAGATGATTAAGACAAACAGCACAGGAGTGTGGCCAGAACACCAAAGTAAGAGTCGTAGCCCAGAAGCTGAGCCACTTTGGGCAAATCAGTTCACCTCTCTGGGCTGTAGTGTCCTCATCAAAGATAAGGGGACTGTTTTGACTTTAAAATTATCTCATTCTAAGCAGTACCAACTTCTAGGTCGAGACTGGGGGCTTAAGTGGATATTTTTTATCTTACAATTTTTCCTGGAGGAATATATTTGCATTATTAAAATGATGCTTATCTTCTGGGTACTCTTTTCTAGGAGCCAGAGGTCTTTGGGGGCTACTCTCTGTTCTGCAGGCAGGAGTAGCCCCTGGAGGTTTTACAACTGTGACCTCTCTGCCATCGAGAAGTAGGAATTTGGTCTGTGAGTCTGGAGGTGTAGTGCAGGCCTTTCAGGGAATAGATGTCAGGTACCCCGGTGCTTTTTCCAAAGTAGATATTCTAGTTCCGGACAAACTGACCCTTTCAAACATTTACCAGACAATCAGGAAGCCTCAAGACCAGCTGTGAAAGGGGCGGTGAATAGTAATATAAACACAAAAGTTCTCTAAAACACACGAGACCTGTAGGCTACGTGTCTTTCTCCTTGTACTTCCAGTGTGTGTAGTACGTTTCTGACAGAACAGGAGGTTGTTTTAGGGAGTTTTAAGGATGAAGCGGAGAATTTTCTCCTCTTTGGAGAACTTGGGTTTGCTTTTTCTTTGAAAAGCAAAAATAAATGTTCACATTCCTCTGCTAAAGTGAAAACCCTTAAAATGTCCTGGTTCAGAGTAGCATCCAATTAAGAATTAAAAGCCTAAGAGAGTTTTTAAAGTATACATCTGCTTGGAATCATAGTGAAACAGTGTGCCTGACACCAGTGTCATTATAGAATCAGGACGTAACATCAACAAAAGTTGGGCCGGGTTTGCTTCGCTCGCGGTGTTTTGTTCTAAGGAATGCGGCGGCTCTGGCACAGCCTTTCATTTCAGCCAGGTGAGGTGAATCAGTTCTGTAAGGCTGGATACCAGTTCTTTTCTTTTTCTTAAATTGTCAGTTAACCCCTGAGTTACGTACAGATTTGAGTATCCATATGTTGGCTATATTATCACTCTGGCTCTTGAACTAAGTTCCCTGTAGTTAAAATGCTACAAAAAGTTGTGCTCCTTGCACATATTTAATAGTCGGCTTTTCATTTATGTTAAAGTGATTTTTTTAAATCAGCATTAAGATATTTACAGGAACTCTTTAGTAACTCCTGTAGAACTCATTTTATGAAGTTTGAGAATTCTGAGTATAAAACAAATGTTTTAAGTAAAAAGCTGGTATGAAACTTCTACTTATTAAAATCACTGTAACAGCTGAGGTCCAGAGCACTTCCTGGGGATTAATAACCGGCCCGAGGCATTGCTCCAGGTTGTCAACCCCTCTAGCCAGCCATTCCTCCCCAAGAAATGCCATGTGCACTTTAAGGTTAGTCATTATTTCTTAATTATAAGCATAGGCTGGCTAACCTTAATCCTGACTGGACCTCATCAAGTGGTGTGTCACTGAATTCCAGTTTTGACCATGTTATTCTAGACTTCTTGATAATACAGTGACACCCTGATGATGCTTTAATTCTTTTCTAACATTGCAAGTTTCTCAAAAAAAATGAAGAGCCTATTACTTTAAATGCATTGACTCTTCTTGAGGACATTAATAAGTGTGTCATTTATGGGACTGGTTAAAAAATGAATATACTTGAGTAACAAAGGTTATAGAATTCGTGATTTTTACTCATGTGAAGTATGCCTGGGTTTTATTTTTTATTGGGGGAGGGAATTGTGATGGTTGCTTTAACTGATTCACTCTTTTAAAAGAATATATGGCTTTGTTTTTCCTTTTTTTTTACTTTTATTTATTGATTTTTTTTTAGAGAGGAAGGAAGAGAGAGAAACATCAATTTGTTCTTCCACATATTTATGCATTTATTGGTTGATTCTTGTATGTGCCCTGACCTGGGATCAAACCTGCAACCTTGGCATGTCAAGATGACACTCTAAACTGATTCACACTTTAATTCCCATGAATGGCTGTGTTCAAAGTAGAGGGTAGTTTCAGTTCCTTTTCCCCCAGTGAGCTGTTGTAATTTAAGATGGTCCAGTTATTGGTGTAACTTCCTAGCTCCCAGGTGATCATTTAAAAAGGCTTATCAGGCCCCTCCTACAACTTTATAGCTGTTCTCTTTGCATGAAAATACAACATTTTTCCTGCCTCAGAGAGCAGCGCTTCAGCTTAGACGGTAGAGATTTCTAATGTTAGTCTTTATAATTTACACAAAAATAGAATACTAATAGGAGCTTAGATTTTAAATATAGTTTTGTAGCTTCAGTTTTTATAGACTGTGCCTCTCTCAAGTACCAAACAAAAAATGTGAACTTTAGCTTCAAAGCTGCAAGTTGCACTCACTTGACCCTAACCCAGATTATTTCCAGAAATACTTTTAAGGAATTCTGAAAGTAGAAAGTCCGTTAGTGGAAAGATTCTGGAGTCAGTGGTGCATGCCCACTGTTTCTGTTTCATTGTCTTCACTGGGGGCCAGAGTTGGTCCTTACAGTTTCCAAGCTGAAAACTGGAACAGCCTCCTTGCGGAGCACATGCAGTCAGTCACTCTTGACCTTGCCTTTCAGAAGGCAGATGCTGATAGCACTGGGAAACCCATTTTCATTCAGATTCAGGTGCTATAGTGGGGGGAAGGGAACAGGAATATTCGGTCTATTTACTTAATGGTTTTATTTCTGCGTTTGGAGACTAGGCAGAAGGAATACTCCTGTCTACTTTAAAGGTGGATACAGAGTTCTATAAATTTGAAGGGAGTAGTGTGTTTCACAGCTGTAGCGATTGTAAGAACTTTTTTTGCGATGGTTACCTGGAGCTATTAGGATTAACTGCTGTGTTTAAAATGGATATTTTCCTGATTTTTAATGTTACTTTGTGGCTATATTTCTTTTCTGCTGCAAGAATATTTGCTCTGCTTTATGGAAAGTTCAAATTGGTGGAGAAACTAAATGTCATCAACATTATGTAACTTTTTTCATTCATTCAGGAAACAATTACTGAGCACCTACTGATCTGGCTCTTGTGCTAGGAATCTCTATAAATTAATCTATTTTCCACTTGGCAAGTAGTCTCATTGGCAAGATTTTGGCCTCATTAAACATTAAAACTAGAGCAAAATAAAGAAAGTTAAAAGGTAATGCGCTCAATGTTTTGCAACAGTTATTTCGGGAAAGAAATCTGTACTTTTGCCTGTTACAATCAATACTCAGGTGTATTATTTTAAATTGATACAGACTCACATGTATGTCGGCTCACTATCTATGAAATCTGATCCAGGAAATAGAGAAAAAAGTGTTTGCTGCCAAAGGAGAGAGTGGATCCCATTTATGTCCTTGTGTCATCCTGATTTAAAAGTCTGGCTCCCCTAACCAATGACACCCAAAAGGCCATTCTCTTGTCATTGCTTATGGATTCGAAGCAAGAAGAGCCCCTTCTGCTAGCACTGCTTGTTGTTGATGAGGTCACTTTGGCATGTCCTCCCCTTGGCTGAGGCAGGTCCAACCTCCACTCCAGTCATTGAATAAAAAGTACAGTTTCAAGTTATCTCCTGGTATCATAACTGCTATTTTAAAAGCAAAATCTATTTAGGAATTACTATGTGGTCACCTATGTTGAAAATCTTAGGGCCGAACATACTAGTAATCTGTGGGTCTGTCAGACGCTCAAACTTTAATTTCTAGGACGTAATCTACTTCTCTTGATTGATTATTCGCTGCAGTATACCAGGTAGTCAGGATACCTTTTTAAAGGCTTTATTGGAGTATTTAGCTGGGGATGGGGGGAGCTTAATTAGTCCCAGAGGGTATATGCTGATTGACCTTGATAAAACCAAAATGAAAGAAAATATAACTTTGGGATTTGACACATTGTACTGATAAGCTTTTTAGTGTCCTAAAGATGCTGAATTCAACTCAGCCACTGTTACTTGAGCCTCTTTCTACCTGCTGAGTGTTGCCCAGAGGAGCAGGGACCAGTGGTCCTCATCCTCCCTCAAGGTTTTCGGAGGGTTGGCAAGTTTGTGGACTGCAAGCCAAAGTGATTCTCTGTTTGCTACATGAACATCACAAAGGAAACAGATGAACTTTAAAAATTTTAAGCTCTACAAAGTTTCAGGCTCTGTGGTTTTTCAGATTAATGGAAGTTTCTCTGCTTGCTATTGTCGTTTGAGACAGGATGGGCTCTGAATGGTGTTGAGTTTTCCTAACAGAGAATGAGCTCCTATTCTGTATGATCCACAAATCAGTGAGTGTGTAAGCCATGTGACCACACTACACTTCACTATAAAAAGGGCTCTGGGCTAAGATTAAACCTGCCAATGAGGTTGTATTACCTCATACCCATGGCTGTAAACTAAACAGCAGACCACAGTTTTATAACCCTTAGAACTACAGGAAGCCCAACCCAATGTGACGTGTTTTAGGTTTTCAGTAATTCTCCACGTCCTTCTCTTCAATACCCCCTTTACAGTCAGACTTCCTTCCTTTCAGCTTATACTTCAGCAACCTGACATAGATTCTTCTTGCTCCCTAAAATGATACATTTATATATGACAGTAAACTTTCATTAGTGACTGATATATTTTTATTCATGTCATACCCTAAACTTTGCCCAAATCTTGGCTTTCAACAATAACGGAAGTAGGAGCATCTTAAAATACTGTTAGTCAAGTGTCTCAGCTTTAATTGGAGTTTTCACCACAGCAATGTGTTTTGGGGCTGCTTTGGGAATTCCAGTGGAAACTCTCTTTTCCTGGTAACCCTCTACATTCTGAGATTTGCAACTTCACATTCTGACTCTCCAGGCAGTAAGCGGGGTTGTTTTTAATATGTGGGGTACAGGGAATTCCTACATGTGCCCCTCACACTGAAGGAGCAGTGTGGGGATGGTAAAGGTCTCCCATGTCAAGTACATTTATTCAGGGTCTGGCACAAATAACGCTCCTTTTTTATTACAAAAATCTTTCATTACAAAATCATAAGCATGTAATTCTGTAACATCGCACTGGACCACACCATATGGTGTTTTAAGTGAAATGTTCAAATTAAAACTATCAATTATTACACCCCTATTACTATCCTACCAACCACACTCAAGCAGGCCTTACTTTTACCAGACCCTGTATAACCTTGGAAAACTGGGGACCTTGGGGAGATCTTAGGAGAGGATGGGGAGGTGCTAGAGCAGCTCAGTTAATCCCACATCACCAGCCCATCCTCTGCCCCTCACCTCCTCAGCCCCATCTCCACCGCAGTATAGACATGGAAAATCTGTATAATGCAAACCTTCCCTGGGAGTATCTAGACTCTTGTGCCTTGAATTTCTGCTCTCCCCAGTCACCTGGTAGTGAGCACTGGAAGATAGACCCTTTGATACAGTCTGTGAGGGAGGAGGTAAAAATGTGCTACCTGAAAAGACTGGCAGATTTAAGAGAGCATTTGGTTGGAGTCTTCTGAGAAAAAAGGAAAGGAATTTGGAAAGGAATGCTGAAGGATGACAGAGATAAATGTCGCTTCCTTTGTGAGTAATTTGATTACCAAATTAGAATGTCAAGACTCTTTGGCAGATTGTAATCATCAATTTCTAGTTTTACACTATGTCTCCTGTCCAGGTTAATGCAGTTTAGTCAGGTGTCCCACCATTTAATCCCCATTTTTCCTCTCTGAACACAAGAAAAAGGAACTATCATTTACGGCACGTATTCCCATTTGGGCACTTTTCTTTTCTTTTTTTTTTTTTATCTTTTTTTTCTTTTGGTGGTGGTGGGGGGGTACTTTCTACCACATGCCAGAGACCTAGCTAGTAGATACACTGTATATATTCTAATTTAATAATTGTAGATTTCTCTGCTGCCCCATCTGTTTAGACAAAATGTTCAAGAATAATGTGTTCAGACATGTTTAGATGCACACACACAAATTTAATCCATGAGAAAGTCCTCCATTTTATTATGATAGTCTGAGATATCAATATTTAGAATGAGTTTCTTGAGCTTGTGGTTAGTTCTGATACCTAAACTTGACATGGTTTTTGCCATGTAGTTTTTAAGGTACATCACTTAGAAATGTGAGTTATTTGCCCTAGTTGGTGTGGCTCTGTGGGTTGAGTGCAGGCCTGCAAAATAACGGTTTGCCAGTGCGGTTCTCAGTCTACGACACCTGCCTAGGATGACACCTGCCTAGGATGCGGGCCAGGTCCCCGGTAGGGGGCGCGCGAGAGGCAACCACACGTAGATTTTTCTGTCCCGCTCTTTCTCCCTCCCTTTCCCCCTCTAAAATAAATAAAATCTTTTTAAAGAACGAAAGAAATGTGAGTTATTTCACCATTCCTAGCTTCCTAGCTATTTTGCGTCAGTGCGAGGACAGTTGGACCAGATCCGCGCAGGAGTGGTTGAAGGGAGTGCTTGGGTCCATGAGGCTGTCAGTTTCTAGAGATACACGTGACTGTCTTCTTACAGAGTTGTGATGTCTACTGTCCCATCTGCTCACTGATTGTGTAGTTATGAAGCTGAGTGTAATCATTAATTACTACCAAGATGTACTGTGGGCTTTAGAGTAGTCCACCTAATGGCAGCCTCTGTATCGTTTGGGAGCTTACCGATAACGTAGAATCTCGCGAATCTGTTCCCTGGATCAACACTTGCATTTTCAGAAGATTCGTGGGCCATTTATGCATACAGAACATCCTGATGAGCAGTGGTCTCTGTGGTCTCATTAATCTTCACACAGCCCTTTGAGGAGTTATGGTAATTATTTCCATTTTACAAAGCAGGAAGCTAAGGTGAATAGCTGTTGATTAACTTGCTTAAGGTCTAGGAACTGGTAAGTAACCATGTTGGGATTTGAATCCAGGTCTAATTCCAGAGTCCCTGCTTTTAAATCCATGTTTTGTTGATTCCCAAAGTCTTACCACCTGTTCAAATGAAAATCCAGTAAGGAGGTGATAGAACATTGGATTCATATCACTACCTTGCATGCTCTTCTAGAGCAGTGTAAGAAAAGGGAACTTGAAGAGGGAATAGGGGAATTCAAAACCAGAAAACAGGCCCTGGCTGGTGTAGCTCAGTGGATTGAGCGTGGGCTGTGAACCAAAGGATTGTGGTTCGATTCCCAGTCAGGGCACATGCCTAGGTTGCAGGCCAGTTCCTGGTAAGGGATGCACGGCAGGCAACCATACATTGATATTTCTTTCCCTCTCTCCTTCCCTTCCCCTCTAAAGATAAATAAATAAAATGTTAAAAAAAACAACAGCAAAACCAGAAAACAGAGTAGAGTATAATTGATCCCTGAACAATGCAGAGGTTAGGGCTGTCCATCTCCACACCCTGCCACACACATAATCAAAAATCTATGAATAGCTTCTGACTCCCCCAAAACATAACTACTAATGGCCTACTGTTGACTGGAGGAAGCCTTACTAATGACACACACAGTCGATTAATACATGTTTTATATGTTATATGTATTACATACAATAAAGTAAGCTAGAGAAAAAGAAATGTTATTAAGAAAATCATCAGAGAAAATACATTTACAGTATTTTTTGAAAAAAATCTGCATGTAAGTTGGCCCCCGCAGTTGAACCCTGTGTTGTTCAAGGGTCAGCTGTGTCCCTAGTATATAACGTGTTCTTTGTGTTGCTGTGTGTGGTCCCCAGCCTTTGCTGGGTCTGGGACTATAACAGCCTCTTTTGAGAACCCATGTCTCATAGTGGTTAAGAGCAGGTCAGATTGCCTGGGGCCAAATCGCAGCTCAGCCCAGAACCTCCCTGTGCTCTTGAGTTTCCTCCTCAGTCAGATGGAGTCCGTGGTGATACTTAGGGTCTGTGGTCCTCTGTGCTAAATGAGTTGTGTTTTGAAAAGTGCTTTAAAAGTTTTCCATCACTTTATTATCTTAGCATAGGATGGCTTACGTTTGAAAACAGCTGATCTGGTGATAAAGTCCCAGTCTCAGTCTGCAGTTCTTTTGTAAATACCTTGTCCAGATGCTGGGCAGGGCCTCTCTGCTGGGCTGCCTTCTGGACGTCCAGTGACTCAGCTCTGTAGCCCTTCCTCTGTTCTAATAGATAGGAAATCTCAGGAGCCTCTGGCACCCTGGCTCACCCAGGCCCAAGTCCATCACATGGATGCTTTAGTTCCTCCAAGGCCTATTTGCTTCTCCTCTACTTTTCTTTAAGGTTTACAAGTACCGAGACCCAGGAGAGATTTGCCTCCATATCTGCTTCTAGGTTGATTCTGCAAACCCTTCCCAGTTCTCTTTATAGGGCCTTGGCAAATTTCAAGTACTAAAGGGGATGGGGCCAGGGGGGCTCTGGTGGGTGTAGTTGCTGCTCAAACTCCAGCAGATTCACAAGTCAGATTAGAATGAAATCAACAGCTTTTCTCAAAAGATGAAATTTTATCTGGAGTGGTTTGAGATTAGGGGAGCAATCCATAACACACTAGGCTTCTTAAAACATGTTTGGCAGTTACAGCAATAGCGTTGGTAAGTTCTAATTTCTGTATTCCAGGAGTAGGGCCTGTGTTTGGCTAGGTTCTGTCTGGTGCATAGTTGAGCTACAATTTTCTAATACTTGACTGTTTTTTTGGAGACTATATAAATCAATAGAAGTTCCACTTAAAGTTGATGTGTACTAATATATATTTTGAGTAGACTTCAAAATCAGGGTAATTGGTTGGTGTTTTGATGCAACATTGCTGACCAATTAACCTGTTTGTGACTTCTTTCTAGTTTGACAAGGTGCTCTTAGAAAATAGAAATGACTGATACAATGCAGGATGTGTTACCTCTAATTTAGTTTGCCCTTTAAATATTCACAGTATTCACCTAACACAGTCCTAATGGGATAACTTTGTGGGCTTTTATAATTTTAATTAATAATTAATAACTAATAATTCTATTAGTTTTATCAAGGCTGCTTATTTGGGCTGTCATTTTCTACTTTGTGACATTCTTTCTGACAAAACTACATATGTGAATAGATTTTCAGTATTCCATCTTGAATAAGTATCTCATTGTTTTTTACTCCAGAAAAAGATTTACAGAATATTTGTTTTTTTAGTAGATTGAGGTAGTAGTTTAAAAACACATTGCTGCAGAAACATACAAACATAAATAAAAGTATAACAAGATTATTAGAAAGCTTAATTTTCTTTTTATCTCAACTTGGTGTACATTCACATGTTAATATTTTATATTTTATGTGTTTTTAAATTTTATTTACTTATCCTCACCTGAGGACATTTTTTTTCATTGCTTTTTAGAGAGAGAGAGGAAGAGGGAGGGAAGAAGGGGGAGAAAGAGAGAAACTTTGATGTGAGAGAGAAACATGGATCGATTGCCTCTCAGATGCACCTGACCCAGGATCAAACCCTGAACCTGTGCATGTGCCCCTGACTGGAAATCAATCCCACAACCTTTCAGTCTGTGGGACAACACTCCGGCCAACTGAGTCATAGCGGCCAGGGCTATTTATTTTTAAGAGAGAGATGAAGGGAGGGAAAAATAGAGAAAGAAAAATATCAATGTGTGAGAGAAACGAAATGTGATCAGTTGCTTCTTGCATGCACCCCAACCAGGGACCAGCCCACAACGCAGGCATGTGCCCTGACCCAGAATCGAGCCAACTACCTTTCGCTTAATGGGACCATGCCCAGCCAACTGAGCCACACTGATCAGAGTGTATGTTAATTTTTTTTTAAATTAACTGTAGGATATTCATAGTACTGGTGATTTCACTGTTTTCAGGGTTGTTTTGTAAGTGGAGGGAGAGTGATATAGTTCCAGGTATATTTCTCAAGGTTTTTTTTTTTTAATTTATGAAAAGGATCATGGAATCATAGGTTCTATTCCCAGCACTTAAGTGATGTCTTTTAGAACCATCTCTTGAGATGTGAGTGATGATCTGAGAAGAGGAAAGTCAAAGGGGAGGAGACTGCTGTACAGAAAACCTCTGAACATAGTATTATAAGCATTTGCTATGTACCAGGGTGGGAATTTGGAGGTAAGGAATAACTTAGAAATAGTTCAGAGACAACAATGGAGAAACTGCATGGGAAAACATAGGGCGAGTCAGAAGGAGAACTGTTGGAGAGGAAAAAGAGGATCTTGTCTATTTAATGACTGCTCACAGGTAAACCCTGGAGATTCACAGTGTGTATTACTGCCAAAGAAATGGGACCAAAGTTGGCCTAACTAAGATTAAACATTTAAACCTGAAAGTGTGTAAGGAGGATGTGAAAATTTGGAAAAAATAAAATCTTGCCTGGTCAAACACTTAAGCCTTCTCTTTGCTCTCACATTGAGACGTCTTGGGAAGGCCTTAGTGTACCACTCTTGCAGGTGTCCCAGCGCGAGAGATGAAGTATTGTGCAGTAGCCCAAAGAAGTTCAGAACTGGTACTGTGCCACAGTTTGCATTTTAATTGCAGGTCTCAGTGATTACTGAAAGCCTCGTTCCTTTGGTAGCTGACATTATTTCTGTCACGTCTCAGGTCTGTAGGACCATACTGTGAATAACCGATTACTAAGGCACTTGTGAATAGTGCTTTGCAGTTTGCAAAAGGGCTTTCTTGTATGTGATTTCATGCTAAGGAAGCTTTGGAGGGCCCTTCCTAGTGTCAGGTACTGGGGCAGATAGAAGATGGGAGCACAAATACAACCCTCATCCTTGGAGATGCACTCAGTCTTGAGGGGGAGAAAGACAAGCAGCCTGAAGAATAAACCCTGTCAGTGGGGTAAGTCCAGTGAAAGTATGAGCAAATTGAAGGCAGAGGACAGGAACAGAGACACCCATCCTACATATGAGAAGAACTGATTGATGCTCAGAGAGGTTAAGCAATTTTTCAACTTTACCTCACTACTGAGGCACAAAGTTAAAGCTCCAATCCCAGATCCAGGCCTCTTATTCACTGGCAATTTTTTAGCTGTATAGCTGAAGTTTTAAAAGCATTGTTATTAGGCATTAAAGGGGAAAGAGGGACACTGGGTTTTGTGTTTTCGAGTTTCAGGAAAATAAAAGGGAACATTCTCAATAGGGGGACATAGAATAGCCCAGCCTTCCAAGTGTCAGCACGTGTTCAAGGTGGGAGTGGCTGAAAGCTATCATAATTTGGGGATCTCTTCCTCACATAAAGTTGAGCTCCCAGGGAATCCCTTCCCACGGTGGTCAAGTGCTGACTGGCTGCTCCTAGGTCCCACGCTCGCCCTGAGCGGGTGGCAGGTCTCCATGGTGCTCTGCCTGCTCCCTGCTGTTAGCAACTGAAGACTTGCTCCCCAGGGCCTCCGGTCTTTCCCACTTTACTCGGAGCACTTAATTAAAGGAAAACAGAATACAGTACTGATGCAGAGTTATGACTAGTAAAAAACACCAATAAAAATGACTGTTAAGTGCTTGACAAATAGAAAATGTTTAATAATACTAAGGTGCTTTGTGGGGCAAAGATTTCTCCCTTGGCACAGGGTAACAGGCCTTTCTGTGGAGGTCCTCCTGGGATGCTGCTCTTGGCAGGCGGACGGTTCCTGCCCAACCAGAACAGGTGAGCAAAATAGACCCTGTTGTCCTGGAGTCACCTGACTTCTTACTGCAAGCCTGTTGTCTGGAAGTGACAATGACAGACCTATAGATAATACAGAGTTATGATAAAGATGACACTTTGGTGACGCAGGAGCAAAAAAGGAAAAATATAGTAGGAAAATAAAGGAGAGGGGAGGTAAGTAGCTGAGGTCCCTTCAGTCTTATGAGAAGTTTAGAGCAAAACCAACATGCTTTCTAAGTTCTAACTAGACTTACCAAAGGGTAGACCAAGTTCAAGTTATGTGAATAATTAACCAGAATGGCCTTAGGCAAGTTACTTAGTTTCTCATCTGTTAAATGGGGATAGTGGGAATGTTGCTGTTGGGATTAGTAAAATCCCATATTAGGTGCTCAATAACTGGTAACTTTTTTAAGGTTTTATTTATCTATTTTTAGAGGGGAAGGGAAGGCAAAAGAGAGGGAGAGACACATCAATGTTTGGTTGCCTCTTGCACACCCCCTACTGGGGACCTGGCCCACAACCCAGGCATGTGCCCTGACTGGGAATCGAACTGGTGACCCTTTGGTTCACAGGCCAGCACTCAGTCCACTGAGCCACACCAGCCAGGGCATTTTTAAAAAATTTCTATTGGTTAGGGATTATTGACAGGCAGGTATTAATATATATTCAGTGTTCAATAAAACTATCCATGTCATTAAAATATATACAATTTGATTTTTCCTGATTATCAGCAATGAATTTGTAGAAATTGATATATTTATTTATATTTTTCAGGAGAATGTTGTGATACCAGTAAATCATATTCTAAATTTATTTTTTAAGATTTTATTTATTTACTTTTCGAGAGCAGAGAGGGAGGGAGGGAGAAAGAGAAGAAGAGAAAGAGCAATGTGCTAGAGAAACATCGACTGTTTGCCTCTTGCACACCCCCAACGGGGAACCTGACCTGCTACCCAGGCATGTGCCCTGACCAAGAATTGAACCAGTGACCTTTTGGTTCGAAGATTGGCACTCAGTCCACTGAGCCACACCAGCCAGGGCTCTAAATTTATTAGAATAAACAAGTAATTATATAGAATATACAAATAAGATCTTTTAAACATCTATCATTAAAAGCAATACATATGAGCAGATGATTAGTTATAGGGTTTTTTTCTTTAATAGTAGTTTTTTAAACATTCTCATGGCCACTTTACAACCAGAAAAGACCTCATCCAGACACAATGAAGAATATGAAACTTCCTGGCACCGTGTTCGATCGAACAGCGGCACTCTGTTGAAGGGCTAATTTTAGAGATTGTGTCATTCTCTGAACTCTCTTTTCCTACTTGACAAATAAAATACTTGCTCAGTTGACAGAAATCATCAAATAATTCACATTTTATCTTAGTTTGTACCAACTTGTTTAGAAATGAGGTCAGTGAATATCTGCATTGTGAAGCATGAATTGTAATTACTGTGTTAACCTTCAATGCACTGTTGGGGTTAGGGTACAAGAAACCGACAAAGCAGGTTGATGAGTCCCACTGTTGAGCCGATCCTTATTTCCAGGAGAACGGAGGGATGTTATTTTCTTAGAGAAGAAAAAAGTAGAATTTCTTCGAAATAGGAGCACGGCTACACAGTAACCTTATTTGTGTTTTTGGCCTGCTGTGTTTTAAGAGGACAACATAGAGAAATTCCAAGTCCACAAATAGAACTTTGCCAGGCATTCTTTCATTCTTTAAACTTCTTAGCCCCAGTATTGCACTTATTGTGTCTTGACACCAGAATGCAACCTGCCCTAGGTTTTAAGCAAAAATCAAATACATGGTGTAACATGTATTAATAAGGCCTACTCACGTGCCAGTAAGGTATTTGAAAAGTTTCGTAAATTACAACATTGAGTTCCTTTGACACAGGCAGAGAACCACTTTGGGAAAAAAATGGTGTCTTCAACAGTTTGTTCCCATCAGAAGGAAAGGTGGGTGCGCCCAGCTTCCAGTGGATTAGTCATGAAGAGAGCTGAGCTGCAGATCCTGCAGATCAGGTTCGATGCATATGTGATAGAAAGAGTAAGCAAAATTGGGACTATTTGTTTAATGCTTATGCCCTTAGTCACAGCCAGTTTATAAGCTATGTGGAAGTCAGATTTGAATATGAAGATAACATTTCTCTTTTCAGTCTGCGCTGGGTCAGGGAATTTGACTGAAGAGACTTACCAGGTGGTTTCCATTGTTTACGCTCAGCTCAGAGTCGTCTCCTTCAGGAAGTCTTCTCTTGCCTCCCCAGACTAGGTTGGGTGCCCCTCATCAGTGGCGGTGACACTCCCTCTGTAAGGTTTCTTCATACTTTCCTCATCTTATGCCTTTCATGTTTATATGTCTCTCTTCTCAGAAAGTGTATTACAAATAGCAACTAATAATTTTTAAAGTTTTCGTTAATGATTCAAAAACAATAATAGCTATGTTAGCATATTTATATTTAAAAATAGCTTTTCCAAAAAATAAAACTAGTGAAAAGAAAAATAAAATAGTTAAATTAACACAAGACTAGCTTAACAGGAGAAAAACTAATCTAATATGCGCAGAGGGGAGAAGAAGAATGATGCTCAGATCATAAAATGAGGCTCAAAGAAATGATCGAACCAGGCGCCTTTTAAAACTTTTTAGACAAGTATGCAGTAAATTTATGAGAAATTGACAGGACAAAGAAAGTTAGTGCTCATTAGAAAGGAATCTAGGCCAGGTTTACGGGCATCCCTTAGTGAGGGATTTAAACAAAGTAGTAAATTAGAAAAGAGGCAGGAAGATCGGATTACAGAGACTTCAGCGCTGAGTCTTTCACCGTAGCAGCAGTGTCCTCCAGGTGCACGGAGGACTCCCTTTGCAAGAGAGATCCGTGTCCTGAGATCAAGGAAACGAGAGAGGGTCCAGACGCCCTTCTGGCCTCCTGCACTCTTCTAACTTGAATTTGAAGTAATCATGGTGCCAGAATGGGACATTTGGGGGTGGCTTGTCATGGGCCCCAACAATATGTAGCATGTTACTATACATCCTCTGTGAATGTTAGTAAATGGAAAACCCAGGACAGCAACCCAGGTCTCTCACTTGTCCACTGATTCAACCAATATTTATTGAGCCCCTACTATGTGTTAGTCACTGATGACCCAGGGTAGAGCACAACAGATCTCATTCCTCAAGGACTTCACATTTAAGGGGGAGTGACAGATATTAAAACTAACAAAACTATAATTAAAATACACTGAAGTGATTGGGTGGCTCCTCCCTCCTGACATGCAGTCTCCTCCTCCTGTCAGTTGGGCCCCACCCATCCAGGAGCAGGCCCCACCCACTGATCACTCATGCTGAGTGATCCTAGGTAGAGGCTCTGGTGGGTCAGAGCAGCTGCAGCTGTGACTGGCCTCCACTCTTCTACATCAAGCGGTCGTTTTGGATAAGCCACGTCAGACTTAGTGTTTCCCTGATTAAACTATTAAGGGAAGGTTGGGTAAACTGTATAGAATGGAGGTAGCACAGTTCCTTTAAGAACTCAGAGTGGGTGACACACCTGACCACCTCACCTTGGTAGGTGGAGTCAGGTAGTGGAGGCCCAGAGAGACCGAGTAGCAGAACCTGGTCCAAAGTCAGGAACTGACCTATGTCCATAGGCTCAGTGTGTCTTTCCTGGTCGACGTAGCCCTGTCTCCTCACTTGCCAGGTTTTGTGTCAGCGTTACGATGAGATTGCTTCAGACTTGATTCTGTTGGTTCTCAGCCTGGCAAGGTTCTCCCAGCCAGGAAATACTGCCTGAGTGGCTGAAGGGATGAGGTCTTTTTGGGGTCAGAAAATCTGTGCCTTTCTCCCCACCCCCTGTTGGGAAAGAACGCAGGTAAGCTATTGATGGAATCAAAAGGAAACATTAGCACAGAGAGTCACTTCTTTGTGACTCGCTAGTCCACATTTGTGATGCTGAAGAACTGGGATTAGCATTTGAGAAGGAGGGATCAGTCGGCCAGCCTCCTGCAGGCTACCCGAGGCTGAGCCGTATCCTAACCTCCCTGGGCTTCATCAGGCGCAGGCACCTAAACCGATTTATGGGAAGCCTTACGGGAAGCCCCATTCTGTGAGGCGCTGTTACAGGAACACCTGGTCGGGTAACCTTGACAATCCCTTCTCCCCCTAAGAACCTTTTATTCTCTCCTGGCAAGAGTGTCTGCAAATCAGTTTTTGACAAATCAAATATTTGTAGATTAGACGGCAGTATTTACATTGAGGGAAATTGTTTTTTTAGAGCCCTTATTTTGTCCTTGATATGATATCGGGTCAGGCTGTTTAAAGTTGCACATACTTTGGTGTACTAACAGTGTCTGTTGCCATTTCTAGTTGGAATTCACACACACGCACGCGCATGCACTCTTTTTACAATATTCAACTTAATATGATGTATAGAGTAACGAATCTTACAAAAGTCCATTCTTGGGACATTGCCTCTTTGGCTCACTGCCCTGTTGCCAATGCCTGGCACAGTGGTTGGCACACTTAAGGTGCTCAAAAGTATTTGTGGAAACATATAAATATTTTATAATAACATTTTAAGGTAAATTTATGATCTTTGCCCTCCCAGCCCTGAGCAGAAAGGCTCTTAAGTATTTGACCTCACTTGAAAAATGTTAAAACTAATTCTTTAGATGTCAGGGTTAGAAACAAAAAGCTCCCCCAATAGCATTTAAGAGGGGGAAACCACCTTTCTTTAAATATGTGTTGCACACCTACTGTGTGCCCAGCACTGTGCTGTGCCCTGAAGGTTAAGTCATGTTTCCTTCTGCATGTGTTCCAAATTTTGTTTATCCCCTCCTGTTGATTTCTCAGCACACAGTGGGAAGCACAAGCACCCAAACTCAGCTACCAGCCACGTCAGATGCGGTGATGGTCCCCACCGGGCCGTGCTAGCACAGGTGTGGGTCTGGCGGGCAGGCTGTGCCCTCTGGGAAGGGGCAGGACAGGTCTAAGATCCACTTGCCTGAAGTCACCAAACGTGTACTGCAGCCTCTTCTGTGCTTTTGGTCTGGACCAGTCTTCTCTGCCTCCAGCCGACTCAGATTTTCTCTCCTTTCCCCTTCCCCCCTAACCCTCATGCCTCCTCCCCTTCCCCCACCCTCACCTCCAACCCCGTAGCAACTCAGAGAAACCCTTTTATGAAGGTACACGTTCGATTTCACAGAAGCATCCAGTATTTAGTATTTGCTCAAATTATAGAATTAACAGTGAGAATTTCTGAGGGTAGGAACTCCAACTTCAGGGGGTCAGTGTGATAGTTTGGGTTCAGGGAAAAGAGTTCCTTTGACTCTTTCTGCCTGTCCAGCTGTCTGCCTTGGGTTTTTATGGTGGTTATTTGGCCTCTTCTCACTCTCCTAGGTTAATTTTATTAATATGAGGACACATCATATACTGTTTTAAGAAATATCAATTACTTTTACGAGATTTGATCATGGACTCTAGCCGCCTTTTTGATTGTTCACAGCTATGGAAAATAAAGTCAGTTCGCTCACAGTTGTTGATGCTGTTTGGGAGCTCACTTCTGTTCTGGTTCAAGCACAATCTCATGGGTTCATTTTTATTTAAACTTAAAAAATATGCTCTGAGAGGATAAAGTATAGTTAAAGAAAGGATATAAATGTACCAGCCTCTTTTTTCTTCTTGGTAATTTTTTTTTCAACCAGTATATCTCTCTTGGTTCTTATGTTATCTTCCCTTGGGCTTTACTCTCTGTTTTCACTTGAGTGGGGAGAGAATAGATAAAGGAAGAAGGGTTTTGTTCTGAGAAACATGGTAGAGAGCAGTGCATGAGCAAAAGCCCAGAGACAGAAAAGAGCATAGATGTTCCAGAACATTCCAGAACAGAAAGGAGGTGTGTGGGCTTTGTGCATAGAGGGTTAGGGAGATGGTGAGAGAAAGCCAAAGGGCTCAGCCAGGACCCTAAGGTGTCTAGTCCCCGTTCCGGTTTCAAACCTCCCGTTGTGATGTGGGCAGTTACGGGAAGGCTTTCGGCAGAGGAGGACAGGATGCACCTGCTTTTTTTAATCAGGTCCTCAGTGGAGGTGTGGTCCATGGTTGCAAAGGAACTAGAGCGAGGGTGGAGACTCTGTCATCTAAGGACAAAAGTGGCGGTAGCAAGGTCGGAGAAGGTAGAGGCCGCAGGACACGGCATGGGTATTGGGGGACGGCATGGGTATTGGGGGACGGAAGTGTTCTGGCACGGATGGGCGGGGCGAGTGGAGGTGCCACCCACTGAAATGGCCACTGCAGGGGGCCCAGGGGTGGGCGGGGCATGGCGAGCTGTGCTTTGGAGATGTTGAATTTGGAAGTTCACCAGTTTGTAGATTATAACTGCAGCTACTTGGGGTGGGTTATCTTGCTTAGAAAGAAATTGTAGTGGGAAAATACAAGAAGACCCCCCAAGAAACATGAATGTTCAGAGGCAGGGCGGAGAAGGAGTTGCTGGCATAGAGCCACAAGGGAGGGGGCAGGCCGGTGGGGAAGGAGGGCGCTCCTGGGGCACAGCCGAGCCCAGGGAGTGATCGGTGAGGTTACTGCAGCTGAGCCTTCCGGTGAGATGAGGCCTGGGTGCGCGTCCTCTGGCTGTACCAGGAAGTCTTGCGGGCGTGGCCTCTGCGGGGCAGTTTTGTGAGGTGATGGGCAGGGGGCAAAAGTCATACTGGAGTGAGCTGAGGGAGCAATGAGAAGGGAGGAAAGGTAGCAGCCAGCAGAAAGGGAGGGAGGGGGCTTCTCTCCCAGGTTTGACTGCCTGAAGGAGAAATAGAGGGAGGGAGGGAGGGAGGGAGGGAGCAGTCGGGTGGGGGAGGTGGGGTTGGAGATGAGTTTGTTGGGTTTCTGTAGATTTTGTGCATTTTTAAGATGGGCGAGACCTGAACGTGTTTATGAGCTGACGGGAGGGAGACAGTAGAGGACGGACGGGAAGGACAGGTGGTGGCGAGATCTGCAGGACAGGTAGCGTGACTGGCTTGGGTTGTTTTATTAATGTTTCATTTCCTTTTCTAAAACCACAGAAGGAAAGACTGGCCCAGGCTGGACTCAGACAGCTCTGCAGCCGCAGCTCCCGGGATTCTCCTCACAGCCCCCTCCTGCATTCACTGCCCCCTGGGGAGTCCAGATTCCTGATCCTGAGGGATCTTGCCTCCTGTTTAAAGGATGGTCATCTTTCAGCCCTATACAGAAGCCAGACACACGCTGAGGCCTCATCCCACTAGAAGGCTCAGCTGCATTAACAACACCGACCACGCCCTGGGCCCCTGGGCCCCTGCTCTGCTGTTCCCCCCTCCCCTTCCTCTCCCCCCCCCCCCAGTGGTGGCTCTATGCCAGGAACTCCTTCTCTGCTCCGCCTCCTCCCCGTTTAGGAGGGGAACCTGAACATCCTTTGTATTTGAACTGAGTCAGTGACAAAGCAGAGGATCAAGTTCAAGGCAGAGGCCCATTTAATTGAAAGAAAGGCTAGATAAAATAGGAACAATGTCTGGAAATGTTTCTCAGACCAGAGGAAGAACGGATGAATTGCATTCTGTGCAATGAACATGCTGGGTCTTGAGTTACTTGGAATTCCAACAGGCTCTTGTTAGTATCATTTAACTGATTTGAAGTGTCACGCCTGTGTGCCCAGAGAGACAATTTTTAGACTTTGTTCTGAGTTGGGCTTGAGTAAGGTAGATGTTCATAAGGGAAAAAGCCTTCTATTTAAGTATTTTTTTCTGGGGGAAAAATTCCTGTGATTTACAGCATGTAATTTTTTCTTAATTAACGAACTTTATTTTTTAGAGTAGTTTTAAGTTCACAGCAAAATTGAGCAGAAAATTCAGAGAATGCCTATATATACCCTGACCTGCAAATGTACTTCCCTGCTATCAGCATCCCCACCGCAGAGGGTTGGTACATGGTTAGAGTGGATGAACTTAGACCCAAACTCTGTGGTTCACATTAGGGTTCCCTCTCGGTGCTGTGCGCGCAGTGGGTTTTGACAAGGGTGCAGCAGCATGTACCCGCCATTGCAGGTGGTACAGGGCAGTTTCACTGCCTGAAACTCCTCCGTGCTCTGCCTGTCCATCTCTCCCTGCTCCGCACATGTTTGCAGCAATCCTTTTCCATGTAAGCAAAAATGAAGATCTTGATAAAGCCTTAATAATACCTTTGTTTTGGTTCAAGTACCTTTGTACACAAAAGAAAATTCAGTCACAGACCTGAATTTATGACTTGAAAGCAGCAATTTTCAACCTTTTGCAACTCATGGCACATGTAAACTAATTACTAAAATTCTGTGGCACATGAAAAAAATTTTTTTGCCCTCTGAAAAAAATAGCTATAATTTTGATTCATTCATACCCAACAGCTATTATTGTGTTGGCTGTTGTTGTTTCTTATTTGACAACCTAAGGGAAAAGAAGTCAGTGCCCGAAAACAGGTATCGCGTGTTTTAAAAATTCTTGCAGCTCACCCGTTGAAAATCGCTGCTTTAAAGCAACGACATCTAAATTCCAGCTTTACTCTTCTCTTTGTAAGTATTCCTTGCCTGCCTTTCTAAGCTTTCGGTGGTGAACATTACACCAGAAGCTTTTTTCTTACCTCTTTGGGGATGGAGGAGAGGGCAGAGTGACCCACCCTTGGCCGTGGCATCCAGCTGAGGGTGGTTCTGGCGTCTCCTGTGGGTTGCAGTGCACGTTTCCGTTCCCAGAGGGCTGCGGAGGGGAAGCTGTGGCTTCTCCAAGGTACTGACAGCAGTGTTCATGGCAGGGACGCCTTGAGAAAGAAAGGCAGAGAAAGGTGGTTTGGTGATTAAGAGGTTAAAGCACTGGAGTTCAGGACTCTGCTCTTTACTCATTGCTACTTTGTACAGAAAATGTGTTGCTTTAAAGCGTAGGGAAACTGGCTAACAGTAAATTCTGAGTTTAGAAAGTTGTGGGAAATGCACAGGGTGAATTGGACCAAGATACCAGTTCTTCAAAATACCCTCTGCCTTAAGCTTCTTTATCTGTCTGCATAGCGTTCTCATTAGCAGTCTTTACCCAGCTCTCCTGGGTTCCCAGCATCCCTCCAGAGGCCTTGGAGGAGGCACAGTGAAGCAGGAATCGCTCCTCCAATGTCACTGTGCACCCCTGCCTGACCTCTGCTCCTTCTCATTTATCGGTATTTATGTTTACCTGGTACTTTCCTACTGACTGTTTAGACTCATCAGATTTGATGGGCTGGTTATGTTTTCTAATGCTTAGTAAAACATACTTATTATAAGTATTTAGAAACAGGAAAATAGCCATCTATGCGTGCCCTAAAATAACCCCACGTCTCGGCTGGTTGGGGCACTGGTTGGGGACGGTGCCCACCACAGCCTCATAGAGCCTGTGGGAACCCCCAGGTGTCCTGAAGGTTGTGACTGGTGGCCCAGGAGGCTCAGAATGCATGAGAGAGGGGGTGCCCCTCCTCCAGGTGCTGGAAATGTCTGGGAGGGCTGGTCCCTTGCAGGTCTCTCTCCCATTCAGCTCACTCACAGCTTTGTGCATCCTTGGATTTTTGTTTTCCATCCAGAAGTAAATGCTGTTAATGGCTGTCCTCCTGCCCCAGGACTGTGAACTGAGGGCCTCTGCCCTGGGGAGGGGGGAATTAGAGATATTCAAATAACACCCATGTACCTCAACTACCCTCCACTAAACACCTAGCACAGGAGCTGCGGAGGCTCCGGAAATGGCAGTGATCCACCAGACTGACCGACATTCTGGGGGGTGTGAGCCAGACTAAAAGGGGAAATAGGTAACGGCAAGAAAATACGATATAGTAGTAAATGTCCTCCAGTAAAGAAAACAAAGGGACGTGATAAGAGATTGTGGATGAGTCAGGCTGCTTAGTTGGGGCCTTCAGGGAAGAAATCTCAGAGCCACGAAGAACCTTGCAGCCAGAGAAAATAGCTTGTGCAAGAGTTTTGGGAACTCCTTGGGAAATACCAAGTTAATGAATCTAACTCTAGGGTACAAAGAAGGGAATGAGGTGGAGTGGCCGCTTGGGCCTCCCTGGAGACGGTGGGGAGTTGGGAACACTGGCTTTCACGGGGTAGTCTGATCGCAGAGGTCAGCCCAGAAACGCAGCGGACTGCAAATCGGACCAGAACATGTGCGCCCTTGCAGTTGACCATGAGGCCCCAAGCAGCTGATGCAGTCTCCTCGCTGCATGTGCTCTGTGAGGATATTAGCAGCCCTGCCTCCTGAGGAAGGTGTCTGTAGGTCTACCAGTGTCTTCCTTAACCCCGAAGGCCTTCTGGAAAGTCATTACTGGTGGAAAGAAAGTTGCATTGGGAAACTAAGCCAAGATTGTAAAAGTTGGTGTTGGGATAATTCTGTTTTTCCCCGGACTCCTCAGAGGAAGGCTCTGGAGACTGGTGGCTGGATTTCCTAGGAAAGATGTTTTAGGGGAATGAACTCGATATTTCCCTCCTTTCCAGAGGACCTTTTGGGTGGAGTTCACCCAGGCAGTACTTAGACAGTGAGATCAAGGCCTTTTGTCTGAAGAGGAATGGAAGTTGTGGCTGTAACAGATAACTCTGGAAGGGCATATGTGGTGTGCCTTTGGATATTTTTTAATTTAAAAAAGCTTTATAATTTAACACAGGTACATGTTAAAATTTTTAAGTATACCATGAAAAATAACCTTGCCTCCTACTCCTGACTCAGTCCCCCATTTTCCTCCCTGGAGACAACCACTGCTACATTTTCTTAGAAATGCAGGCATTTAACATGCATCTTCAAACATATTGCATGCTTCCCATATGCTTTTTGAAAGGCAGAGCTTTCTCAACTGTTTGAGTGTGCAGCGGTTGCTCAAAGGTTTGGAAGGAGTAAGACAAGATAGAAAGAAGATGGAATCAGGTCATGGGGATATTGATTCCTGACCACAAGTGAATTTGGGGGCTCACATAAGTCATAGAGATCGTGGCCAAGGGAAAAAATAAAAATCATACACACGGTTAAATGAGCTATTTCTGTCTGGAGGGACAGAATGTTTTGGAAATACAACGGGACCTAGAATATTCTCGTTATGTATACTCTAGGGGACTCTTTTGGTGTCTTTTACTCTTTCTCTCACCATAGCCTGAAATTGGTGGGGGAAGCCTGTGGCACCTTCCCCTTGGCACCCCTGGCAGGCAAGTGTGGTCTGCAAATAAAGGGCACATGCAGTCCCTAGGGACAAGCAGGACCCCCCCACTGCTAGAACATGGGGAGGGAAGCAGGCCCCCCCGCCCCCCGAGCATTCACATTGGCATTAGAAGCCACTCAGATAACAGTCAAGAAGCTCCTGAGTTAGCACCTCCCTGCCCCCACCCTTGTGACCCAGACCACTCCTGAAGCCCTCAGATCCTGTCCTGGACTCCAAATAATGTCCAGATTTTCTTACCACAGCCTCTTGAGACATTAAAACATTGATTCTTACCCACATATTATAGATGCAGAAATTGAGTCTTATAATAGGCAAATCCCTTGTCAAGTTCAAATAAAAAGGAAGTCATTGTGCACAGTTAACTTTCCTCAGAGCAAGTGCAGGGAAGCGCTGGTCCGGCAGTAGTGGGTGGCAGTCTACACAGGGGGCCCCCGGGGCTGGCAAGTCTGGGAACCATGCCATCGTTTTGGAAGCTCTGGATGAAAAACCCATTGAACTCAGTGTTTTCCAAGTTTTTTTGATCATTAACTCACCACCTTCTCTACCTGGTGATATCTAACGGTGCTATTTCTCATAACATTTTGGGAAACACAGGACTACCACATCACCAGGAAAAAATAAAATTTTTTAGTAACTTAAAAAAAATCTCTTTGTAAAAGTCTATTTGTACTATTTAAAATAATTTAGCTCTAATTATTTTACCTATAACAATTTAGGAACTGCTGAAGGCACCCACACGGCCGTCAGCCACCAATACGATTTTATGATTCATGGAGCAGCAGACACTGAAGGAGGTGCTTGGAATCTGCTGTAGGTCTCAGCCACCTACTGGCTTTGTGACTGGACCAAATTACTTAACCTCTGTAAACCTCAGTTTCTCTACCTGAAAATGATGTTAATTATTACTTTATGGTCAGTGCAAAAATTCAGTGAATTGATTCATATAAAGCACTTGGCACAATGCCTGGCATGTAGTAAATGCTCAGAAAATACTAACCTTTATTATTCATGAGCTCCATGCAAATTTGCTGTTCAGCACAGGCTAGTAGATAAGATTCTTGTTTCAGGGATAGATGCCATCAAGATTTGATTACACTTGAGAAAATTGCAGTTGGCTCTGGTGTCCAATCTGAATGCAACTGGAGAAAAACTGTGCCCTATTGTGCTCGTTTCGTAGGGCTGCCATAACAACACACCACAGACTCAGTGGCTTAAACAGCCTGAACAACAGAAGTGTGTTGTCTCACTGCTCCGAGGGCCAGAAGTCACACTGTCTCCAGGGCTGGTTCCTTCTGAGGGCTGTGAGCTCAGTTCTGTTCCAGGCCTCTCTTCTAGTTTCTGGGGATTTTCTGGCCGTCTGTGGCGTTGCTGGGTCTATAGTCACATCACCCTGATCCCTGCCTTCACACTCACATGGCATTCTCCCGCTGTGCTTGCCTGAGTCCAAGTTTCCCCTTCTTATAAGGACACCAGTGTATTGGATTAGGTCCCACCCTACTCCAGTGTGACCTCATCTTAGTTAATCACATCTGCAAGGACCCTGTTTCCAAATAAGGTCACATACTGAGGTGCTGGAGGTTAGGACTTCAATGTGCGAATATTTGGGGACATAGTTCAGTCCACAACTGCATTGTGGCCGCTGGGTCCCAGTAGAAGCATGCAAGAGAAAAGATTTGGTCGTACACAGTTGGGAAATTTTGTGCTTGCTTTTTTTTTTCCTTAGAACTATTTTTTTCAATCATCTTTATGCAACAGAATGCATCTGTTTTAAGTGTGCAGTTCAGTGAGTTTTGACAAATGCATATTCCTGTGTAACCATCACCCCACCCTGACCAAGGTTTAGAGCACTCCTGTCTCTCCTAGTTTTCTCCTGTCCATCCCTCACCCCCACGCCCCAGCCTCAAGGGAGCCACTGTAGATTAGTTGTCATGGTACCTTTTCTAGCATTTCATATAATGAAATTATACAGTATATATATGTATATGTTCTGTGCTGGCTGGGTGTGGTTTTGGGGTTTGTTTGTTTGTTTGTTTTTTGCTTGTGTCCACTTTTAAAGCAAGCCATTAATCTGCAGGAATCTAATGTGGAAGTTTTTAGTAACCATAAACCCAGTCCTTAGAATTCTGTAACTAGATGGAACATAATTTTGATAGGCCTTTTAAAAACTATTATTTTCTTACTATGCCCGTGGTCCTATATTAGACATCTCGTACCCTCATTAAGTCCTCATTGTATCAGCCTTGTGAGTTAAGTATTCTTTTCTCCATTTATAAAAAGAGGCATTTTCTTTGATTGCTGCTACCTGAAAATGGGTTTAATTGAGGGAAAGTTGAACGTTTGCCAAGACTAGAGCTTCGTAATATTGGAACATGCCTGTAATAGTGTATTTAGTGAAGTGTTGCAAGGCCATTGTGCAGATGAAATGAGCGTGTGTTGTTGGGTGTCGAGTATGGTGCCTGACACCAAGGCCCCCGAGTGACACTTGTCATTACCGTTACCGGTGGACTTGGAGGCCGTCACGCCTGGAGCCCCTCTGTTATGACCCAGACCCAGCTCTTTGCCCCTCAGAGCCTGGGACAGTCCACCCTCCTCCGGAGCAGGGTGGGCCGGCAGAGGGAGGGTGGTCCTGCCCCCTCTTTCATTCTACTCCCCTAGCAGGGCTGCCTTTTATGCTTTTCATCTGCGACTAAATCAAAAGCTTTCCCTGAAAAGAAAAGGTTCCCCATGAACAACTGTGGGCGCTGCCCAGGAGGAGTTCTGCGGCCTCAGTTTGGGGCGGGAGAAGGTTAGTGACCTCAGGCCACGGCAGGCCGCTGCAGGAGCATGGCACGCAGCCCCGAGGTCGGTCGTGCAGCCTGCAGGAGGCGGGAGGTGCCAGCCCACCGTGGAGCTGCGTTGATGTCCCGGTTCGAGGGACTGTTCTTACCCATCTCAGTATTTCCAGGGCCAGCCAGGCGGAGTAAATGTGTGCAGGCGTACAGCAGTTGATTGTTTCACTGTCTTGTTTGGGACACGTAAAACATTTTAGAGGTAAAGCATGGAATTGGCTAGCGCCATCTTTTTAGCAGTTATTTTAGTTTGGGGGCTCTTTTTAAGTTCCAATTTGTCATATTTTTTTATTCCTTACCCTTCATATAACTTTTCAAACATGTGTGATGAAGGTCTATTAGCAGCTGTGTTGACATCCACCTCAAACTAAGTCTTCAAATTGTCTTCATATAAATCTTGAAGAAGTAGCAATTTCAGCACAAGGGGCAGTTAAAAAGCAAGAATAATACTCAATAACCTCTACAGGGGAACCTGAGGTACTCTGTTGTGCAGCTGTAGCAGATACTGTTCGCCATCAATAATGTAGACAGGCTGTTACCTGACTTCCATTTCGTTTCACAAGGTTGTGCAGGACGGCAGTTCTCTCTGGGGAGGTGGCGGCGAGGAAACTGCTGGGCACACGTGTGCCTGGAAGCAGAGACCACCCGACCCTTCTCAGCTAGGGGCTCTGAGCTGTCTCCCTGAGCCTCAGTTTCTTTTTTGGGGGGAATCAGCACTTTTCCAGTCTGAGTTCATTAAAATATTAATATGCAGATTTTGTTACAGAGCTGCTAACCCAAATATGATTCTGTGTCATAGATTAACATTAATTTCGTTGAGCATATTGTCAGACTTGACATTGAGGACATATCTATGCTGTAATTAGGACAGATACAGTGAATAGACTCCTATTAGAGAGCTGTCTTGTTAAGACGAATTGAATTGATTTTAATGCCTTCTTACAAATTTTTACATTAAGAGTAACAAACGGCAAGTGGTTCCAAGTATATAGACTTTTACCTCAAACAGCCACCGTCTCGCTCTACAATCGTTATTTTTACATTTAAAGTATGCTAATTTCTTACCTCATCTTATCTTCTTCTCTATTACCATCTAACTAAATTATATTAATGCAACCAAAGATAGCTTTCAAGAGAGAAGTGATAATCACTGTTTAATTTGTTTAACATTTTAATTTTTGTATACCAATTACATGAACTAGGATATCAAGAACATTATTAGCAGATAAAATAATCCCAGTGATGGGATTTATTTGAGTCCTAGTTTACATAAATGGTTGAGTGAATATTAACACTCAGATCACCTTCTCAAATAGTGGTAAACAGGCCAGCAAGTTAAGTACCATTATTATGAATTTCATTTGATTACTTTTTATGCAGAGTCTCCATTGGAAGGTCAGTGTGTTTTCAGTTGTAAAGATTTAGAATGGTGCGTGTGTGTTTCAGCAGAACCCCTTTCCACAGAATATTGGACTGACTTAGAAGTGAGTTTTTCAGCATCACTGTCATACCAGAGTCTCATCTTTTGCACATTCGTCGTACAGAAGCACTACAGGAAGGAGGGATGTTCTGTATTTCCGAGGGCGCCCACATTCACACGGGAGTTCCTTAAGCAGTGGCCAAGGCCGTCGTCAGAGTTAGGAGTTTCTGAAGATCTGTTAAAAACACTACTTGTGAGGTTTAACACAATTGTGAAAGTTTGGCAAATTATTCACTATCTGCATTGAAATACAAGTTATACTTACACAATTCGAAAATAAAGTAAAAGCAGCTTATATTCAGCGGTTAACAATATCAAACATTTATTGATACGTGTGTATAACAGATAATGTGTATTATCTTTCTCAGGAGAAAAGGAATAATTGCAGAGTTTAAGCTTCAGGGCACAGTCATCCCTTGGTATCCATGGGGGAACTGGGTCCAGGAGCCCCCCTGCTGTAGGCTCCAAACTCTGGATGCTCAAGTGCCAAAGAACAGATCGTTGCAAAATGGTGTATATACCAGCGCATGCAGTCAGCTCTCCATATCTGCAAGTTCCCAACTGTGGATGGGAAGTAATAGTTTTTCAATATTACTTTCCGTCCACTGTTGGTTGAACTTACGGATGTGAAGCCCACAGATAGGAGGGCCAACTGTATTTGTGTAGTGCTGCACGCTATGCAGTGTAAAATAAGCTGGGGTCTCACCGCAAGTTCAGAGCCACTGGAAAACAGAGGGAACAGAGAAATAAGAATGCTCCCTGGCTGGGTGGGTCAGTTTATGGGAATGGCATCCTGTATACCGAAAAAAATCACGGTTCAGTCCCCAGTCGGAGCACATACCTAGGTTTCAGATTCAATCCCTGGCAGGACAGGTACTGGAGGCATCCGATCGATGTCTCTCTCTCTCTCTTTTAAATCAATAAATATGTCCTTGGGTGAGCATTTTTTAAAAAAAGAAATAAGAATGGTTGCATGAGCAATATATGTATAGACTGGTATTTTGTAAATACCCCTTACAAATAAGCATTAAATTCTTTAAAAATAATTATTTGTAAACTCTTAAACTATCATTAAAAACAATAGCTTACTTTTTAAAAATTTTATTTCAGGCATTAGGTAAAGCTTTTCATAACTTTTACTTTTTTACGTGTATTACTGATTTTTTCACAATCGCCGTAAAAGGCATTACCCTCATCATAACTGTGGGGAGACCAAAGCACAGAGCAGTTAAACCGAGTGGCAGGCATGTGGTGGCGCTAGGGTTGAAGCCCCGCCCTCTGGCCTCGGAGCTCCTGACTCCATTCTGCCTCTGTAAACCATTGCCAATGTGTTGTGATTTTACAAAGAGGAGCTATCAATTCACGAGATTATGCCATAAAATATTTTACTTCATTTAAAAATGTTACTTTTATCACAATATAAACGCCCACCCAAGTTATCCGTACCATGTCTCAGAGTCCCGGTGTTTGAATAAAGTGCTGCCGTAGTGCGAGTTACGGTCCATGGGGCATTCCGCCTGGCTGCACCCCGTGAGTTCGTTGTTTTCCCTTCTGCTCCTGTTCCCTGCACCAGAGTGGGTCTGATCCCTTATATGGTGATTGGAGAGAAGGGAAAGAAGTCTCTGTGAAGGAAGGTGAGAGGGGGGAGCCCTGGAGCACCCACCTTTTCCATTCTCTCCCAGAATTCAGTATTTAGTCATGCAGTAGTGCCCACTAAATGACATGCTCCATGCTGAAGACTGGGAAACAGAACAAAACAGTTCCTATCCCCGCGGAGCTTGCAGTCCAGTTGATTCCAGGGTGATTCTGAGTACATTCCATTTGTGAAAACCCTTCATTCTGGATTGGGACTTGGTGGAAACTGACTCTTGTGCTGACCAGCCCTTCCCCACTCGCCTGGTCTGTCGCTCAGAGCTGCAGGGATCCAGAGCCAGCCCCAGAAGGCTGGTTGGCTGCCGCCTTGTCGTTTTTCTAAACCTCAGCAATACCAACACCCCTAACGCCGTACTTCTCAGAGTGTGGACAACTGACCCTGGAGCTTCCTTGCAGCACGGATGTTTTTACTAGGCAGTATGACAGCACCAGGCTTCTCCTTTTGGGAAGCGTGAGGTGTTTATTTCAAAAAAAATCCCTTTCATTGTATTAGAGTTTAATTTTCCCTTAGTTGACATTTGTGCCTATTAATGCCATGAGATTGTTTTTCTTTTTATTTGATGGACTGGATGGGTAGGTAACAAATCAAATGGCGGTTGAGGGCCATTGCCCTACAGGGGGAAAAATCACTGAGATCATTTACTGGAAGGAGATCAGAGCACTCAATTACAGAGCCTTGTAGACTTGCTTTGTCATCGTCAGTACTGTTCATTCATTTTCTGCTGTGTGCAAAAATGAAAAAGTATTTCATTAAGTACTGTGGGGGGTTGATAGGATAAATAAGTAGCGCTTACCCACTGACTTCATTCTGATTGTATCTGCAGGCTTTCAATGGATGCCTATAATCCTCCATTCAACAGGCTAGAACCATTTATCTGTGAGCTCATTTGTCAGTGAACTTTCTATCTGGGTCAAGGATCTACATGGTTCCCTAAAAATTAGGCTTCAGCCCCATGATCTTCAGAAGGAAGCAGTACAGAGAGGGATCATTCAGATTTGTTATCAAGAAGATCATAGCAAATTGCAAGGCCTGGAAAACCTTCTAAACCCTCCTCCTAAACCTCTCTCATAGCTACCCACTTGGAGGGATCAAGTGAGATCCTACTATGGAATAAACAAAGGGAGCTGTGGGCAAGTTCACAGAGATTTGAAACTGACCTCTGAGTAGTTAAGCAGATGGGTGCTTGGAAAATGAGGAGATAAAATTAGTCCCATCCACTGCACTTCCCCCAACACACAGTTTCTTCTTGCCTCTCCTGTATTTTTCCTTCCCATCAGTTTCTCTTCCCATCTCCCTCCACATCACTGGCCTTTTGTTCTCACTTTCTGCCCCTCTTCCATTCCTTTTCGTCTTCTCATTTGTTTTCTTAGCCTCTGTACTTGAGCTATTTTGTGTCCCTTTCTCCTCTAGCATTGACCACTTTCCTCCTTAGGCAAAATTTCATGACCCGCCTCACCCCACCACCCCCGCCGTGGCATTATGTACCATGTCTTGTGGTTAAATAACCGTCTAATAAAGTCAAGCTGGGTTTTTTAAGAATACCAAAGACATTCTGCCACACGTTTTGCTTCCTGGAGCGGAAAGGCTCCGGTGCGATGCCGTCTGTTGCCACAGGCGAATGAAAGGCCTGTTTTCAGAGCGATCCAAGTCCTGGTGGATCAGACACCACCAGATTGCTGCAGTCTGAGGCAGCACATTTGAGACAGGAGAACGCAGGCTTAGATCCCAGATATTTTCCTTCTTGCTTTAAATCAGCTGACTTTTTTGACCTTGGGCAATTAATCTACATATTCCTGCCTATTTTACTTCTTTGCAAAAGAGAATATTGGCCTTGCCCTCCTCCCTCTCTGGTCTTTTAAAAGACTTACAGCTTATGATTGTTTATAAGGTCTTTGGCATTCTGGGATCTCGTAGGTAACTACTTCGTATTCATAAGGGGCTGTATAAATTCCAGGTATGATTTTTTTCCTAATGCGTTTCCATTTTTGTACCATACTTTTCTTGCTACTCAGGTTGATCTTCAAAAAGTTGGTTTGTTTTTTCATTCTTGTTGGTATTTATTTTAAGATATTTCTCCCAGAACATAAATGTCTCCTTTATAGTGTGAATATTGTAAAGAATGGCTTATTGCAATAAAATACCAAGGAGGATGATTACGTTGCTGCTATCTTTACTGTTCATTCACATTCTCCCTAATCTCTGCTTTCTATGCTACCTCCTCTCCTCTCTGGTCCTAAGCAGGAAGTCTCATCAATCAATGTCCCCTCGAAAACATCCTGAGAAATAAGCTCTCATAACAGGGCAAGCAGTTCAGCTGCAGGCACTGTTGGCCTCCCAGGGTCTCTGGCTGCAGTTGACTGACAGCAGACCTGGCTTTGGCCACCTCTTAAGGAACAGAGCAAAAGCAGCCCATTGATTCCACTTTTTATTTCATACCAGTTTGGATGAGAATAATGTAATTCACATGGGAATAATGTAACCAAGAACCAGGATGACCCAAACAGCCGGAAGAGAATCATCTGTGGGGTAGAGATACCCAGTCCCAGGTGTCACCTAGGAGAAGCCTTGCTGGCAAACCACCGGACTTGCGGCATGCCTCTCGACGCAGCACACCAGCCCCTGCTTCTGGGGTGTAATAAGCGTTGAGACCACTTCCTCAATCGCCCCAATCTTTTATTACTCAGCATGTCTTTATGAAAAGATGACATTGGTTCTGCATATAAGGGATTCTTACTTTTGTAAAAAGCATCTGTTTTATATTACAACACCAAAACAGTTCTTTTTCTTTTTTGTAAGGGAATCTGAAAAGAGATACCTCCTTTCAAACAGCTCTAGTATTCTAGAACAATGCAAGATATAAATAAATAAACAAGACTCCAATGCAATGGGAAGAAGGAAAGAATCTGAAGGAGGCCTTCTGCACTCAAGCAGCATATTTTATTGGCCGTTCCCTCTTGTCAGTGAAGGCAAATAAAAAGCAGTAGTGATTAAAATTAATCTTCCTAATTAGCCAGAGAAAATGCTATGATTGTTGAGAGATCCCTCTGTGTTGGCTTCTTTGGGGTTTTTATTTTTTTCACTGATACTTTTGCCTTTCATTTCACGACCACATCTCTCTTCTTTCAATGGGATTTTAAATTCCAGTTCTGATCTCCTAAAATGCTAACTTTCTTAAGACATTTGTATCTCTATGGAATACACTTTTTAAAATCATAAAATTGTAGAATAATCAGGACTGTAAAGTGTGATAGACCAACTGATTTAACTGCATGTATTATAAATGGGAAAACAAGGACTGAGAGATGACAGAGTTTGCCAAGGCCGTGCAGCTCATCAGTGAGCTGGGCCAGGCTGGAACGTGGAGCTGTATTCTCTTGAATCCTCCGGAAACTTTCTGCATTTAGAAACCTTGATCCATGTCAACACCACAAGAAGCACTACGACTGCTTTTCTCTTTAAAAGGCAGTTGGGTCAGAGTTGGGAGTGTGATCCTTGTAATGTGGAATTACCAAGTATAGGTATGGCTTAATTTAAAATAATGTGCCCTGGATTCATAAAACTGAGAATGGTGTGTTCCTTGCTATACCAAACTCTCGCTTGCCCCTAAGATGATTCCCTTAGGGGTGTCAATAAATAATTTAAAGCACAATTTGATTTTAAAAAATTTTATTTGCATGGGGATCTCCTGTCATCAGGAACTCCCTGTGCATATGGCTAATTCCCACATTACACTCTCAACCCCCTAAAAAGGTGACTTCCGCAGTGCCCCGCCCACCACCAGAAAGAGTAGCTAGCCAACATTTTCTGAATGAATGAACAAGAGAGCAAATAAATGTTTTGAACACACCTGCTATGCAAGTTAGAGTGAGCCAGTATATTTACAAGCCAGTGTATCTTAATTTTTCATTTTTTTATACAAATAGTCTAATAGGCATCTAAGAATCTTAAGAAGAGTTTCCCAGGGTCTCAATTAAGGTTAAAAGGAATTTAGCTGTTGACACTGCTGGACAAGGAATTTTTATGACCACATCCAAAAAGTCAATAAGCCAAGTTTATTGTCTGTTTAGAGGCAGATGTGCCTGTAGTTAACATCTAGGACTAGCAGTTAGAGGAGTAGATAAAATGCCAGGTCTCTGTGGTGGGGAAATAGAGTCCATGGTGGGGGCAGGAGTTCACTTCCTGGGCCTGCTGGCTCTTGCCTTCTGTGTGACCACTGGTCATCCTTCTGACCCTCTAGTCATGTGTTCATCCTGGAACAGACCAACTGGAAGAATGTGGATGGACTAAGACAAATCTCTCCCTCGTCTTGTGAAGGCAGAGCACAGATAGCCTAGTAATGGAGAGTGGCAACCTCATCCTGGTGCACAATGACTAGCGTGTAACTCTCCCAGTTAGTTCATTACTGGATAATTACAGGCTGAGCTACTTCACCTCAGAGTCAACTTCCTTCTCTGTGAAATGGTGATAATACTTAACACTGTGCAGAGGTCTCTGATTTCAGACTACAAAGCCCTCTGTGAGCTCTGGCTACTGCTTCATTGCCAGCCTTTGCTGTTGGCACCCTCCACCCAAGAGTGGGTGTACAGAACACCGGCTTCTCTAAACACAGGTGTGCGTGTGTAGCTTTTACCATCTCACTCTTGCTGTGTTTTAGATCTGGAAATGGAGGGGAGCTGGGGGAGTGGTCAGATGACCAGATAGTGTGGAAACCATAGGCTCCAGCCCTTTTCTTTCAGTATCAAACTAAATAGACTTCTGTGTCAACTAATTATGACTTACCATGACCTGAGGCCCATTTAATTTTCTGTTTCGCATTTTTCCTCTCTGGCAAGAAAGTAAAAGGAAAGGAAGCACTGTCCCTGCATTCAGTTTTATTTCTGTATTTCTTTATTCGTCTCTTCATTTAAAAATGTCCCCCCCAAAATCCTGATTATGAAGGTAAAATATAGCAGTATGCCGAGTGTTAGTTGATTTAATTGGGCAATAAGTTTCTCCCTTTTTAAAAACATTTTTAAAAATTTCAAAAGTAATAAATGTTCAACACCATAAAGCACAAAAGAATAAAAACACTATCAAAATCTGCTTGCAACGTCATCACCTGGTCCTAATCCCTAGTAATATTAGGTGTGTTTGATTCCAGAATTTTTTATTGTTACATACTCATACTTTTGCAAAAATGGCCTTTCTGTTTAGAGTCATTACAGAGACTGCTTTCACTTCAATGCTGTTTTAATCATTAAGAAATTAGTAACGTTTATAGTTGAGCTAGAGTGTGTATTTAAAAATACTCCGTGAGCCCTGACCAGTGTGGCTCAGTTGGTTTGGTGTCATCCCGCAAAGCAAAAGGTCGCTGGTTCAATTCCCAGTCAGGGCACATACCTGGATTGCAGGTCTGTCCTCCTCAGAGAGTGAATGAGAGGCAACTGGTCATTGTTTCTCTCTCACATGAATGGTTCTCTTCCTCTTTCTCCCTCCCTTCCCCTCTTTCTAAATAAAATCTTTAGAAAAATAAATAAAAATACTGTGATGTTTCAAGTACATTTAAAAATATCTAAGAAATCTCATTTAAAAATTAATCCAACTATAAAAAAACAGCAAAATCTATCAAAATGTTCTCTTTTCAAGTTCACTTTCCTTTGGGGGGGAAAAAACAGAGAAATTTTGTCAAACAGTCATTCTTTTCATGGTCCCAGCTTGGTAATCTTGTAAGGGAGCTTCTCAGATACCTGTCGCCAGGAAAGAGAAAAGAACAAAAAGGCATGTTGAGGGCACTCGCTGCATGTCTGGCAGAGGCTGTGCCCGGAAATAAACAGTAGTAAGAAGAGTAACATTTTGCTATTTCACATTAGGATGTAATTGCAGATTAATTTAACACAGTTGCAGTCATTTTCAAACAACTTTGAAGCCTCCTATTTTTTATTTCTGTTTTTTAAGCTATGAAATTAAGATTTTAATCTGAAAAGAAAAATCAGTGCAGCTCAAGTGCCATTTCATTTTATGAATTTGCTGCGATGATTCCAGTCTCAGCTCCCTTTCATACCCTTTGTCCAAAGTGCATCACCAGCATCTTGCTACGATCTATCCTACTTTTAGGATTTATCTGTATATCCCACAGTGTAATATTTTATCAGTGTAAAATGCTGTCTTTCTCACCCATGGATCTTTACCTTCGCAACTACTTTAAACGTTCTCTGAACATCTCACTAGATCCACAGAAATCTCCCCTCTACATCCATTTCCTGGTTGGTCAAATTTCATTTTTCACATGCAAAAGGAAAGCACCTTTCTTTATCCTCCTCTGTGCTACATGCTGTGTTAGGCACCTTCACACCCATGTACCTTTCACTGCTGGCTTTATGTCTGCGTAGGGTGGGGAGATTCATCCCTGTCTTAGTGATGAGGAAACTGGAGTCCAGTAGGTTTGGTAACTTCTTCAAGATGACACAAAGGCTAAGCCTGAGCTCAAACCACATCTTCAGATTCCAAAAACCACAGTGCTTTCTCTGGTCCCCTCCAGGTATTCTGTATAGGTGACTTTTCCAGCCGTGTGCATTGTTTTTCCTTTTAAAAATGGTTCCCTTTACTCTTTCTGAGCAGAAATCTTTCTTCAATAGTATGTTATATAGTTGCCAATCTAAGATAGTTCAGGGTTCAGTTTGGGGATGACTTGATTTTGGATGATTTTTGCGTGGGCTGAAAAACCAATGACCACACTTGTTACAAATGGATGCATTTAGAGTCAGTAGGCTCCATGAGTTTGAAGGGGGCTCCATGAGTTTGAAGGGGGCTCCTGTGAATAAAGTGGATGGAAGATTTGGTATCAAATTTGGATGCTCAGAAGACTTTTCATTCTGATTCTCTGCTGACTTCAGAGGTTGACAGAACCTGTCCTCTAAATAAATCATATGTACACTACTCATCATTCTGGAAGCACTTTGGGGGCTTTTTTTTTTTTTAAACTTATGATATTATAAGAAAAGATTTTTTTCTCTCTTCAGGATCATTCTTCTATTTATTTTTTAACATATTTGATTGATTATGCTATTACAATTGTCCCATTCCCCCCCCACTTATTCCCCTCTGCCCTGCATACCCCCTCCCACCCACATTCCCCTCCTTTAGTTCATGTGGGTCATACATATAAGTTCTTTGGCTTCTACATTTCCTATACTATTCTTACCTTCCCCGTCTATTTTCTGGCTACCATTTATGCTACTTATTCTCTGTACCTTTTCCCTCTCTCTTCCCCCCCACTCCCCTGCTGATAACCCTCTATGTGATCTCCATTTCTGTGATTCTGTTCCCATTCTAATTGTTTACTTAGTTTGCTTTTGTTTTTGTTTTAGGTGTGGTTGTTAGTAACTGTGAGTTTGCTGTCATTTTACTGTTCATACTTTTTGTCTTCTGTTAGATAAATCCCTTTAACATTTCATATAATAAAGGCTTGGTGATGATGAACTCCTTTAACTTGACCTTATCTGAGAAGCGCTTTATCTGCCCTTCCATTCTAAATGAAAGCTTTGCTGGATAGAGCAATCTTGGATGTAGGTCCTTGCCTTCTGTGACTTGGAATACTTCTTTCCAGCCCCTTCTTGCCTGTAAGGTCTGTTTTGAGAAATCAGAGGTCAGTCTGATGGGAACTCCTTTGTAGGTAATTGTCTCCTTTTCTCTTGCTGCTTCTAAGATTCTCTCCTTAATTTTAATCTTGGGTAATGTAATTATAATGTGCCTTGAAGTGCTCTTCCTTGAGTCCAATTTCTTTGGGACTCTCTGAGCTTCCTGAACATCCTGGAAGTCTATTTCCTTTGCCAGATTGGAGAAGTTCGCCTTCATTATTTGTTCAAATAAGTTTTCAATTTCTTGGTCTTCCTCTCCTCCTTCTGGTCCCCCTATAATTCAGATGTTGGAGCATTTAAAGATGTCCTGGAGGTTCCTAAGCCTCTCCTCATTTTTTTGAATTCTTGTTTCTTCATTCTTTTCTCATTGAATGTTTCTTTCTTCCTTCTGGTCCACATCGTTGATTTGAGTCCCAGTTTCCTTCCCATCACTATTGGTTTCCTATACATTTTCCTTTATTTCGCTTAGAATAGCCTTCATTTTTTCATCTAATTTGTGACCAAATTCAACCAATTCTGTGAGCATCCTGATCACCAGTTTTGAACTGTGCATCTGATAGGTTGGCTATCTCTTTGTCGCTTAGTTGTATTTGTTCTGGACCTTTGGTCTGTTCTTTTATTTGGGCCATTTTTTTTCCCTCGGCAGGCCTGCTACGTACGTAGTTAGGGGTGGAGCCTTAGGTGTTCACCAGGGTGGGGCAATCCACGTCCCTGCGTTGTGACACTGTATGTGGGGCAGGGGTCCAGAGGGAACAGTGGTGCTTGCTCTGCTCTCTGCCAGTTTTCAGTCGCTTCCCCTGCTACCCACAATCAAATTGGACCCTTCTGGTACTGATTCCTGGGTGGGTGGGTTTGTGTACATTCTAGGACCCCATGGGTCTCTCCAGCAAATTCTTCTGTGAGGCTGGGAGTTTCTCTCACTACTGCTTCAGCCTCCACAGGTATTTTCAGTCAGTGGTGTGAGGCTTTCTTTCCCCTTTTTGGAGCCCTGGGTTGCGCAGTCTGTTTTGCTCCCCCATTGTTCCTCCTGGTTTATCTGCTCAAGAATGTGGGACCACCTGGTCCACCAGCCACTGCCTCGCCCGCTCTACTCCACAATCTACCACCTCACTGGGTCTTACAGCTGCAGCCTGGCCCTGAGTCCTCTCTGCCTGGATGAATGTGTCTTCTTTAACTCCTTGGTTGTCGGACTTCCATACAGTTCGATTTTCTGTGAGTTCCAGTTGTTTTTTGGTTTTTAAATTGTTGTTGTCCTTCTTTTGGTTGTACAAGGAGGCACAGTGTGTCTACCTACGCCTCCATCTTGCCTGGAAGTCATGATCATTCTTCTGTTTAGTTTGTCAATAGAAACCATAGAGCTTGACACCTGGTTGCAGCTCAATAAATAATACTTGAATGAATGAAGAAAAAAATGAGGCCTCTTACAAAATACACTAACATTATGGTTGAGAGTTTCATTATATGATTAAGTAACTGTGGTCAGTAAAGTGATGTTTCTCTACAGAACCATTACGATGAGTCCAGTAGGATTGTGTCAGTCCTGAAATAACACTCCCGAGGCAACCACAAATTACCTAGGAAGTGGGGTCCTTGGCTAAGGTACTTTGATTACAGTTTGCATGCCCTAAAAGCTGAGTCCACTCTCTAGAAATAGAATTCATCAAAACACTCTATGCTCCTGACAGTCCATATAATATACATGCTGCTTGAGCATGTGTATATGATATGCATGTGAACACATGTGTTTTAAACCAGGTTGAAATTTGTGGAAAAGTTACGATTTGTATTAAATTTCTCTGCTGCTCTACTGAATGATAAGAATTACAATATCAAAAGATATAGGTAAATTTTTTACTATTGACATGCTTTTCTGGAAATATCCCTAAGAAACCTGTTTCTTTCCCCAGTGAAGGAGGTAATATAGTCCAACTTGGTAGTGAAACCAGATGTAAGACGGGGCATACATTCATAATAAATAAAGTCATTAACACTTTCCATGTAAACTTCAGCTCCATTGTTCAAGGCAGTGCCCCTGGGGCTCCTGTTTGAACAGCACACAGCTAGGTTAGATTTAGGAGGCACATTTTTCATCAGCTTTTTCCAAAAGATGCCTGAAGTCAAATCCACTGAAGGATTTTCCTACCAAAAACATATTGCTGTTGTGTTGGGTAGGTGAGATGGATGACTAGGCTACAAGGAAGCCGCAGAGTGGAAGCAGCTGGGAAATGGGAATGTTAAGGATAAACCAATCAACATGCCAGGAAAATCTATCCAGGATAGATGTGGGAAAGGAGAATTAGAAATAAAATCTCAAATGGCTGTTTCATGTCAGAGTGTTATAGTCAAATTTGGCAAATCCTGAGAGGATATAATAAACATTGTTTTGGATTTTTAGAAAAAGCAATATTTCACACAAATTTAAATGAGTATCTGAATAGAAAAATGTTTTGATTGGGGGAGTTTTTCCCAAGATTATTTTTGATTGATTTTTTTTATTTTGTTAAAGTACATTTTATTGATTATGCTATTATAGTTGTCCCATTTTTTTCTCCCCTTTATCTCTCTCTTCCCTGCACCCCCTCTCCCTCTAGCATCCCCTTCCCCCTGCCCCTGTTTAGTTCATACCCATGTGTCGTGCATACAAGTTCTTTGACTTTTCCTTTTCCTATACTGTTCTTAACCTCCCCCTCTCTATTTTGTACCTACAAATTATGCTTCTTATTCCCTGTACCTTTGAACCCCATTCTCCCCCCACCCCTTCCCTGCTGATAACCCTCCATGTGGTCTCCATTTCTGTGGTTCAGTTCCTGTTCTAGATGTTTGCTTAGTTTGTTTTTGTTGTTCTATTTTGGATAAGTTGTTGATAGTTGTGAGTTTGTTGCCATTTCACTTTTCCTAGTTTTGATTTTCTTTTTCATAGATAAGTCCCTTTAACATTTCATATAGTAAGGGCTTGGTAATGATGAACTCCTTTAACTTGACCTTATCTGGGAAGTGCTTCATCCACCCTTCCATTCTAAATGATAACTTTGCTGGATAGAGTAATCTTGAATGTAAGTCCTTGCCTTTCATGACTTTGAATACTTCTTCCAGCCCCTTCTTGCCTGTAAGGTTTCTTTTGGGAAATCAGCCGATAGTCTGATGGGAACTCCTTTGTAGGTAACTGTCCCCTTTTCTCTTGCTGCTTCTAAGATTCTCTCCTTATCTTTAATCATGGGTAATTTAATTATGATGTATCTTGGTGAGTTCCTCCTTGGATACAAATTCTTTGAACCTCTATGAGCTTCCTAGACTTACATGTCTAGTTCCTTCACCAGATTGGGGAATTTTTTCTTCATTATTTTTTCAAATTAGTTTTTGATTTCTTGGTCTTACTCTTCTCCTTCTGGCACCCCTGTGATTCAGATGTTACAATATTTAAAGCTGCCCCATAGGTTCCTAAGCCTCTCCTCATTTTTTTTGAATTCTTGTTTATTCATTCTAATCTGGTCAAATGTTTATTTCTTCCTTCTGTTCCAAATCGTTGTTTGGAGTCTGGTTTTCTTCCCTTCACTGGTGGTTTCCTGTGTATTTTTTTCTTTATTTCACTTTGCATAGCCTTCACTTCTTTCTCTGTTTTGTGACCATACTCAATAGTCACTGGAGCCCTGGGTTTCACGGTCTGTCTCACTCCCCAGTTGTTCCTCCCAGCTTATCAGCATGTGAATGTGGGACCATCTGTTCTACCAGTCATGGCCTTATTGTACATCCTCACCACCAGGCATCCCATCTTCACCCCTACTACCCATCTGGATGAATGTTTCTTCTTTAACTCCTTGGCTGTCGAACTTCCATACAGTTCTATTTTCTGGCAATTCTCGTTCTTTTTTCTTTTAAAATTGGTTGTTATCCTTATTTGGGTTGTACGAGGAAGCGAAGCATATCTACTATGACTCTGTCTTGGTTGGAAGCTCCAAAAATGCTTTTATTTTAAAGTAGAACTTAGGGAAAAAGGTGAACAAGACTTCCAGCCAAGATGGAGGTGTGGGTGGACACACTGTGCCTCCTCTCACAACCAAAATTAAGGACAACAAAGATTTAGAAACAAGGAAACAACCAGAACTGATAGAAAATTGAACTGTAAGGAAGTCCAACAACCATTCATCCAGACTGGTAACAGGGGTGGAGTCATGGCAGGAAAAGGTGGAGGTGCGGACCCAGGAGTGCAGGCAGCAGCCGTTGGCAGATTCCAGGCGCACAGGCAGTGGCTAGCGGACCCCAGGCACAGCATGGCAACTGTGCAAACCCAGTGCGGGCACGCAAGGCCGCTGGCTGACCAGGTGGTCCCATATTCGCATGCAGATAATCCAGGCGAAGGGAAAGCAGCAGAAGGGACTGGAATCTGAGAGAGAGCAGAGCAAGCACCGTTGTTCCCTCTTGGACCCCGCCCCCACATACAGCGTCACTACCCAGCAATTTGGCTGCCCCGCCTTAGGGAACACCTAAGGCTCCACCCCTCACTACATAACAGCCTCGACCAGACCAAAAAAAAAAAAAAAAAAATGGCTCAAACTGGAGAATAAATCAAAGCCCCAGAGCCAATTCATCTAAGCAATGAAGAGATAGCCAACCTATTATATGCACAGTTCAAAGCTCTGGTGATCAGGATGCTCACAGAATTGGTTGATTTTGCTCACAAATTAGATGAAAAAATGAAGGCTACAATAAGTGAAATGAAGGAAAACGCACAGGGAACCAATAGAGATGGGAGGAAAACTGGGACTCAAATCAATGGAGTGGACCAGAAGGAAGAAAGAAATAACCAAACAGAAAACAAGGAAGAAACAAGAATTCAAAAAAATGAGGAGAGGCTTAAGAACCTCCAGTACATCTTTAAATGTCCCAACATCCAAATTATAGGGGTACCAGAAGGGGAAGAAGAAGAGCAACAAGTGGAAAACTTATTTGAACAAATAATAAAGGAGAACTTCCCCAATCTGGCGAAGGAAATAGACTACCAGGAAGTCCAGGAAGCTCAGAGAGTCCCAAAGAAGTTGGACCCAAGGAGGAACACACCAAGGCTCATCATAATTAGCCAAGATTAAAATAAAGGAGAGAATTCTAGAAGCAGCAAGGGATAAAGGCAGAGTCACCTACAAAGGAGTTCCCATCAGACTGTCAGCTGATTTCTCAAAAGAGACCTTACAGGCAAGAAGGGGCTGGAAAGAAGTATCTGAAGTCTTGAAAGGCAAGGACCTACATCCAAGATTGTGCTGTCCAGCAAAGCTGTCATTTAGAATGGAAGGGCAGGTAAAGTGCTTCTCAGATAAGGTCAAGTTAAAGGAGTTCATCATCACCAAGCCCTTATTATATGAAATGTTAAAGGAACTTACCTAAGAAAAAGAAGATAAAAAATATGAACAGTAAAAAGACAGCAAACTCATAGGTATTAACAACCACACCTAAAACAAAAGCAAACTGCAAACTAAGCAAACAGCTAGAACAGGAACAGAAACACAGAAATGGAGATCACATGGAGGGTTAGCAACAGGGGAGTGGGAGGAGAAAAGAGGGGGAAAAGGTACAGAGAATAAGTAGCATAGATGGTAGGTAGAAAATAGACAGGGGGAGGGCAAGAATAGTGTGGAAATGTAGAAGCTAAAGAACTTATGACACATGGACATGAACTAAAACAGGGGAATGTGGGTGGGAGGGGATGTGCAGGGTGGAGGGGAATGATGGGGGAGAAATGGGACAACTGTAATAGCATAATCAATAAAATATATTAAAAAAATGTTTAACCCCCCCCCCCAAAAAAGATGAATACATCTTAGGTACCATATGGAGACAACTGTGTAACCACCCAGATCAAGATTTAGAACTTTCCTAGCTCTCTCCAGAGGGCTCCTTCTTACTCTGTCCTGGTCAGTACCTGCCACAGGTGGCCGGTGTTCTGAGCTTTCTCACTACACATTCACCTTCCTGTCGGCTACTTCGTGTGAATGGAGTCACGCAGAATGTGCTTTTGTGTCTGGCACCTTTTCCTAGCACTTTCTCTGTGAGATCCACAAATGTTATGTGTGCATCATCATTCTTTTTCCTCCCTGTGTGGCTGTTAATTTCTTTTCTTTTCATAAAATCAGTAGAGAAGGAAGACAGTGTTAGAAGGGGAGAGGGAATGCATGCGTTGCACTTGTACTCAGTTCTAAACCACTGTCCCTCCATTTCCACATGAGTGATAAGTTCATGTTTGTCATGATTTGGGCTTCATGTATTAACAAAAATCCAAGCAGAGTTTACTACGCTCTCCAACATAATAGCCGCTAGCTACCTATGGTGGCCTAAATTAAAATTTAAATTTATTAAATTAAAATTAAAAATTTAGTTCTTCAGTTGCATTAGCTGCACTTTAAGTCTCAGAGAGCCACAGGTGGCTAGTGGTTACCGTACAGCAAATATAGGTTTTTCCATTATTGCAGAAAGTTCTGCTGGATGGTGCTGTTTAGAAAGCTGGCTGTTAGCTCCCTTCCTCGTCATCCTGCTCTTTTGCAGACATAAGGAAGTTGTGGTGGGGTTTTTTTTTTATTGTAAATTATCATTTATAGCTGACCTTTGAACAACATAAGGATTAGGACCACTGACCCCTGTGCAGTCAAAAGTTTTATTATAACTTTTCACTTTCCCAGAACTTCAGTTGTCTCTTGGTATCTGTGGGGGATTGGTTCCAGACTCCCAACAGATCCCAGAATCCGAGGATGCTCAAGTCCCTTATATAAAGTGGTGGGGATCAGTGCATATAGTTGGCAACCCACATCCGTGGACTTCCAGCCACAGATCGAAAACAGTAGGAGTATTTATTGGGGAAAAAAATCTGTGTGTATTGAACTGCATAGTTCAAATCCTTGCTGTTCAAGGGTCTACTGCAATTCTGTGGTTCTCAGACCATGATGTTACAAGCTTCTATTCCCTGCATTATCTCTCCACCTTAGGCAAAAAGTATACTCTCCCACTTTGGGGCCTTAGCAGTAGTGCTTGGAACCCTCCTTCCAGCGTCCCACTGTGTGTGGACTTCTCATTGGTCAGATCTCAGCATAGACTGTCTCCAGGGAACCTTCCCAGTCCCACCTCCCTGCCCTCAAGCCTGGGTTACGTGTCTCCTTGATTAAGAGACCATAGAACCTGGCCTCCCCACCTGGTAGTAGGTGCTTGTTCTCTGCTTCTCTCTCTCACTGAAGAGCAAGCCTAGTATGGCCAAGTACCAGTCTGTCATCTTTGCTGTTGTATGTCCCTCCCTTGGTACAGTGCCTGGCACATAGGAGCTGTTCATAAATAATGTGGAAAGAAGGAACACGGACCTGCACAAGGAAGGGGCAGTAGCTGAGTGGCTTAGTATTAGGGCAAGGCTCTTCTCCCCTGGGTGAGGAGCCCATTTCAGAAGGGATTTCATCAGAGACAGCCTTCTGCCCAGCCACCTTTCAGAATACACGTCAGTGCTCTGGGCTGTTTTTCCAGTAGTAATGATGCACATCTAAATCATCAGCACCCCTTCCTGGTTAAAGTGTATGGTTTTCATTTTGTGAGAAGTAATAAGAAAACACATGCAAACTGAGATGATGATGGGTGAGTGATTCAAGGGAAGGACTGATGAGAAATTAGAGTTGAAGAATGGTGATTATATGATAGAAAATTCTACTGCATCTATCAGCCGGCAGCTGCCCTTGGCATCGTGGGCCAAGTGTTACCAAATCAACAACCTCATGGGGAGGCAGCGGTGGAAAGTGGGATGGAGGGGAGGGTGTTCTGTCAGATTAGGTAACAGAAATGCCAATTCAAACTCACTTTAGAAATAAATTTATTTTCCCAAGTAACAGAAACCTTGAGGTAGGAGGCTCAGAGTTGGTTGATCTGGTGTCCCCACAAAGTGAGAACCCAGGTTCTCTCCAACTCTCAGCTGACCCTTCTGAGCATCATCCCCAGGCTGGTAGGGAAATGCTACCGCTGGGACAGGCATCCCATCCTCATGTCTAGATGAAGAAGAGAAAGCGTCAGATCCAGTCACAGGTGAGGGACAGGGGTTGCTAAAAGTGTTACCTAAATCATCTGCAGTAGACTCAGTAGATGCAGTAGCCCCTTGCATGCACCAAGACCTCCCAGCCCCAGGTATCCTCCCACAGCCCCAGCCTGTGGATTTCAGAAGTGCTTTCAGCCTGCTCCAGTACAGAACATACTGAATGAAAACCGACTCCTTTAGCTAATACCAGTTAATGCCTTAGAAGTGATCTTAACTAAGGGAACAATATAGAACAACGGGAAAAGCTTTCAGAATGGAAAGAGGATCGGGAAGAGCTGGCTGGGCTTACCCGAGACCTGGGCAGCCTAAGCCCAGCCATTCAGGAAATGCCCTCCTTGCCCTCGGGGGTTAACTCCCCTCCCCAACCCCAGCTAAAGAAACGCTGGCTTAATTTTAAATTTAGCAATAACCATACATTTATGATTTACAATGTAAGTGGTGTATAGTCTGAGAAATCTGGAATCCTTCAACCAATCAGTTATGCTTCTTTTCCTCCTTCTGGATAGACCTCGCAGTGTTAGAGCTGTGCCGAATGAGGTCACAGTCGAACTGCAGTATTAACCCTGCAAATCTGTTCATTTTTGCCCAAGCACCCTCCGGCAGGATAGAGAATGTGTCCAATTGAAAAACTATTACAGACACTGCAGTGTGCTGTGATGGGCTGAATTATAGCAGGGAGGGGTTGGGGGGATCTCGAGCCAGGAAATCATTTTCTAAAAGGAAGTTAGGTAGTACGCATCTCTTAAAAGTAGAGGTCACGTGATTGCACTTTCAAAGGAAAAATGTGTTTTCTGTCATCCCGATTTTAAAATGCTGCTTTTAATATTTCCACGCTTTAACTTTTCTATTTCCTACCAACTACGTCTTTGTCTCTTTAGTTTTTTCCCCCTCCCCAGTGACTCTTTAACTTCTCTTCTCTACATTACAAACATCCCTTTTGGTTTTTTAATATCTATTTTGCATTATTGAAAATATCCAGGAACAGATAAAGAATAATTAGTGAACACCCACAAACCCACCACTCAATTTAAGAAACAAAACATCCACTCTTTCTCTGTGACCGTTCCTGGGCTCTGTTTAATTCAGCATGGCGACCAGCACCACACAGGTGGTCGGCACGTAGGGAGAGGCCCAATCACCACTCGGCTCACAGCTAGATTCACGGTTTTGGAAAACATGGGCATCCGCCGTCCTGCCCGGACATGTGGTTAATGCTAAGTAGTCTTACAGTTGTGCCCCAGGTAACTCCTAAAGCTGTTTCAGATCATAAAATCTATGATGTTTTGCAAATTTATACTTTATCATGCTGGGTTGTAAGTACAAAAATTAGATGACTTCCCCTTTGTAATCTCCTCCAAAGGCATGTTTTAAAATCCTTTTATTATGCCTCATCACTGGCTTTGGCAGAAATTGTTTGCATGTTTGAAGACAGTCCCTGGCTACAGTATGAGTCTGAGGGTATACTTGTGGTGTTCAGAATTCAAACATAAATGCTATTTTAGCTTATTCCTCAATTGTAGACTTTACGTGTTTGACGCCTTCATTGAGTGCCTGAGATCTGACTCGATTTGTCTGTGGTGTGGGCTTTAGAAGCAAGCAACTCTGTTTGGACAGTGTTTGAAATACTTATATTATCTCCATGGAAAGGATGGAATATTTAATTTTCTCAGAGAGTACAGTTTCCTCTTCATGTTCTTGCTGCCACCGTGGATCTCCTCCTCTGTCCACATTGCACCTTTTCCCATATTGAACCTGCCGCATTGACTTTTGTCTCTGCTGCACCTGGGGAATTTGGTTCCTTCAAGAAGCCGGAATTTGGTTCCTTCAGAAGAACAGCTTACTTGGGACTTATAAGCACATCCTTATCACTGGAGTGTACAGCAGTCCCCTTACCTATAGGGGATGCCTGAAACTGTATACAGTACTGTATATAGAACCCTATATATACACTGTTTTTTCTTATGTACGTGTTAATAAAGTTTAAGCTATTCTTGTGCTTTGGGGCCATTAAATAAAATAGGGTTACTTGAACATAAGTGCTGCCATACTGTGATAGTCGATCTAATAACCAAGACCACCTGGTAAAGCGACTTATGGGTAGGGAGTGTCTATAGGGTGGATACACTGGACAAAGGGATCGTTCATCCTGTGTGCCACACAGTGGGTTGGAGAGAGATTTCATCATGCTACTCCCAATGGTGCACAATTTAAAACTTACGAACAGTTTACTTCTAGAATTTTCCATTTTGTATTTTTGGACTGCAGTTTGCTGTGGGTCATTGAAACTGCAGAAAGTGAGACCACAAATAGGAGGGGCTGCTGTACACTTTTTCAAAGCATCCCCACATCCACAGCCTTACAGGAGGAGAAACGGGGAACAAATGATGGAGCGTGGGTAGCTTTTTTCCATCTGTTGACAGATAAACTTATGGTACCTATTTACAAGGTTGCTTTGAGTGTGTGAGCTGATGGCTAAACCAGTCATGCCCTCTTTGTCCTGATTTGAAAAATAGCAATTGAAGAAAACATTTTGTAGAATACAGGTGCTGAAAAGCCTGTATTAACCTCAACTGCATCGCATTTAAGAAGTTTTCAAAGAGAAAGATAAAGCATACATATTTTATTTAGATTTGTTTTGTTTTAAATGTTGATCAGCTTTTCATTTGGAATGAGTAGTGCTTCTCACATGCCATTTACCAGTTGCTAAATGCGAGAATTCATGAGTAAAATTTGTCATAGTGCTCAGAATGATCTGAAATGAACATTGGTTCAGCTCCTTGACTCTAAGCATAGGAAGTTTTTCCTTTGTTACCAGATTTGTTTTTCTGACATTCATTATAACAAAAGTGAGAGCTTGCTGGTTTTATTGCCTAATGAGTATCATCAGCACTAGTCACTGGCTCATTCTTTATGGTGTATGTGTTTCCTTTCTCTCCACTGAAAAAGGAAAACGTGTCTAACTTGCTTCTCTCTCTGTAGGACAGTCGGCCCAATATGTCAAGACCTCTGATCACTAGATCTCCTGCATCTCCACTGAACAACCAAGGCATTCCTACTCCAGCACAGCTCACGAAATCCAATGCACCCGTCCACATCGATGTGGGCGGCCACATGTACACCAGCAGCCTGGCCACCCTCACCAAATACCCTGAATCAAGGTAACTCAGAAATGGAAAAATCACACTCAGAAGTGCATGTATTTGATGCTCTAACTGTTTCTCCTTTGACCAGCATAGCAGCTTGGCCTGGCCTGGGCCGGGCTAAGGACACGAAAGCGCCGTGCGGGCCACCCTGTTCCTGAGGCTGCCCTCAGACATGCTGTAAATCTGCTACATATCAGGGCTTGACGCACAGCTTAGTCAAGGACATGTAAAAATGTCACGCGAGGATGGAGGTCTATGCTATTTCAGTCTGCAAAGATCTTCACATTTTTTAGTGCAGTATAAAAAGGACAATGGTTTCTACTCCGGACCTTTCTTCTGTCCTCTTCTAAAGTGTACCTGCTTATCAGTTTTTAGAGTTTTATAGGTGATCACTTGTCCTACCGACTTGTGAACTAGGGGAAAAAAATAAAAGAGACTGTTATCAGTGAGGCAGTATATTTAGAACAGTATGCAAAAGTCCAGGAAGCCAAAATAGTCTTGTTAAAAAAAGAACAACAATGGAACTTACGAGAGTTCAAGGCTGACAAGTAAATACAGAAAATATGTGAAGGGGGAGTGATTTACAAATAGGCATTAGACGCTATGCTTCTGAGCCAGGTCCTCCCGTGACCCCACCCTGCCACTGGTGAAAAAGTTCCACGGAAACAAGTGACTTTGGTCCCCTCCTGGGACAGCCCACCTGGCTCTGCCTAGATTGCAGGCAGTGCCTGGGTCCTGTAAGGAAATTTATCCTCACCAGCTCTGCTGGCATCTGGGGGAGTGGGCATGAACTCCTGTGGTCTGATGTCAGGAAAAAGGGGGCTTCTCTGTGTCTGCTCATGTGAAATGGGAACACACCACTTGAGGTTCCAGAAGGCACTAGTTGCATTTTTAAGTCTCTCTTACAAAGTGACAGTTTACAGCCTGTGTAGATAGCAGTGACTTAAAAATCACTGTCATCGCGATAACTGCACAAAGACTGGTTTTTTTTTGTTTAGTTAATCTCACTGTTATCCAAAATAACTAATATTTGCAAATGAAATGATCATGTCAGTCACTTAGTGTTATTGAGTCCCCACCTTAACCTGAGGTCATTGTGGTAGGTCTACAAGATCATGTTACATGTTAGTTGTATTTCTCAAGAGTATTACTGTATAAGTAGTGATCTTTTAAAAAAATGTCTATTTGCATTTCTTCTAACCTTCTGCCAATACCAGCATCAACGATAGAAAAATCACTGTGTCTCTGCAGACAAACACTTAATTCTGGGTGGTAAGTCACAAAACATGCGTAAGTTTCAACAAGCAAATCCTCATCTCAGAAAAATTCTCTGGTCTGGCCTGATGGCCTTTTGCTTCAGTCTGATTTTTAGACTCTGATCCAGGAGGGAACTTAATAATGATGCTGTTTGCCTGTGATGTAAGCAGTAGGTTCTCCCGTGCTCACTGTAGCCAGGTGGGTGTCTTCTCATGGACTAAGGCCCCACAGGAGTTTAAGCCTTTGGGAGGCTCCCAGGTATAACATGGCCCATTGGCAGTGGTTAGAGGCTCTGTTTATTCAGTTCCTTTCTCTAAAATAATTTGCCATTTTAATCACTTCGGTGCTTCATATTATTAAAGACCTCGAGTAGTGTCTCACCGGGAGAGTCTTTCTCTGGCCTCCTCTCCATGGTTATTTTCCCCACATGGGTATTTTTTTTTTCATGGATATTGCTAATAGTCTTCTTTCTGTCCTTCATCAGCCACACCCCAAGATATCTTGAATCTCAGTAGTTGGTATCTGAGTTGCCTCATGACAGCAACTAGCCACATGCCTGTGATGATCATTGGAAATGTGGCTGGTCCAAACCACAATGTCCTGTAAGTGCGAAGTGTGAATTTTAAAGAGTACCCCAAAATGTAAACTATCCCAATAATTTTTACTTTGATCTCCTGTTGGGATTGTAACATATTAAGTTAAATAAGATGTCATTAAAATTAATTTCACTTGTTTCTTTTTCCTGTTTTAAAAAGATTTTTTTTTTATTTATTTGTAGAGGGGAAGGGAATGAGAGAGGGAGAGAAACATCAATGTGTGGTTGCCTCTTGCTTGCCCCCTGCTGGGGAACCTGGCCCACAACCCAGGCATGTGTCCTGAGTAGGAATTGAACTGGAAAACTTGTGGTTTGCAGGGCAACATTCAAAATCCACTGAGCCACACCAGCCAGGGCTTCTTTTTACTTTTTAATGTGGCTACTGGAAAACATAAAATTATATAAGTGTCTCACTTTTATTTCTGTTGGACAGTGCTAAACTACACAGATTTTTTAGAAATCAAATTAATTCTACCCATGCCCCACCTGATACTTATGCATCATATATTGAATCTTTCTTTCACCAACTTAATTAGAAAAGATCAGCTTGTTCATCTTCCTTCCCAAACCTTCCCCTGTGCATGCTTGTCACCAATGGGTCACAGTATCACAGGAGCAACATCAAAAATAACGTGTGGCTCATCAGCCCTTGCTTTGAGTGTTGATGCTGCCACTTAGCAATAGTTGTTTGGCCACAGATAGGTCCAATTACTGAGCAACTGTATTCTCTCTTGTAAAGTCAACACAAGTATGCTTTAGTACAAGATTATCAGGAGGATTAAATTTGATTACAAAAAGCACTCCATGGCCATACCAAATACAGAGTATTGCATTTATACTTAATCTTCTGCCAAACTCAGCAATTGCTTCTTTTAAAACTGCCTTCCAAATTCCAACTGTATTTCATTCATTCATTTCCTAGACTGTGGAAACAGCCTTACTTCTGGATTCTTGCCTGAATTACTACAGGCTCAGGGATTCCTCACCTGCACCTTCTGGCACCTTATCTTAAATGCCCCCATCTGTCACAGAGCTGCTCAGCCATTCCAAGATCATCTTTATGGTTAGGAGATATTTTTAAACATATGTCAAGACTTGTTTTTGAAACAAGCAGGTGACGCTGGTTTAGATGTCGAACTGACTGCTGTATGTTGCTTTGCTCCCTCTTGGGTTTTTATGGTTTTTGTTTATATTTTTGGTAAGTAATTATATATTCATTTCAAAGCAAACATCAATTTCATGGGACCCACACACAAATTTTTGTAGTCAAAGATACAGTAAAGAAATAGTTCTTCACACTCCCCCATAGATTCCAGGCACTCCTACCAACTTCTGGGAAAAGCTCTTGCATATCAGCAACCCTTTTGGAATGAACCCTAGGACACTAGAATGCTCGTGAACATAGAATTACAGTAACTCCAATGCCAGTTCCCTAGATTCCAGGTCCTGTGAGCCCTCTCACCCCCAGGGACCATTCCCTGCTCCATCCCGCCCCCCAGCAATGCCCTGGTTCTCTCACCCACCCTTTCCTTGGAATAGCGCAGAGGGGAGGAAGGCTTTTCCTCAGCTTTGTTTTCTAGGATTTCAAGGGCAGACTTGTAGTGTAAAAGTACTAATTTGTTTGTAACAAATGATCTTAAAATATGTCATTTCAAAGGCCCTGCAAAGAGCCTTTACTCCATTTTGAAATATGGTGATTTTTTTTATTCTGCCTCTATTACTCCTTCTGGCTAAAGACCATCTTAGAACGCCGTCCCCAGGAAGTGGTGCGATGGGCCATGTGGCTAAACATCTGAAGCATTAAAAGGCCACGTGAGGCCCTGCCCCAAACAAACAAAATAGGAAGCTCTGCAGTTTTCCTAAGAGATCCTGATTTTCACCATCTGGCTTTGAACAACACTAAAGTGTGTATGGTTTCTCCAAACAAATATAGGCCTCTTCCATAAAGAATATTTCATTGATATCCTAATGGCCATTCCACCAAAATAAAATACCTGGATCTTCATTTCTTTAATTACCAGGGTTTCCTGGGTCTACTGTGTGTGCACCTGTGTGCTGTTTTGGCTTGTAAGGCCTGACTGAGCAGGAACTCACCAAGCAAGTTGACTTTCTGTAACTCACAACAAGGTTAACCACTCACATTGTTACTCACTTCCATCACCAGGTATTTTTTAGCTTAAAGGGACTGAAATTTTGACATTAACTGAAGTTTTGCATGCATTAGTGATGTGTTCTGTCTTTATCAGTCTTTTGTGTAAAATCCGAAGCTATCTTTGGTGGTAGTTTTGAGACAGACGCCCCACCCCCGTGGGGAATGCTGTTCCCTTAGGAGCCTCTCTGTACAGTTTTGATTGCTGTTTTGAGTTATAATCACCAGGAAGAATACTCAGCTGAGATCTGCAATAATTTTACATCAAATAAGTAAAACAAAAAGTCAAGAAAAATATATCATCCTCATAAAGGGATTTTCAGTGGATATACAAAGAAGATAAAATGTATTTTACTTAACAGCTTGATTTATAAGTCATAAATATCTAGACATATGGGAGCTGGGCCTCACTTGTACTCTCTTGACCTGGGCCCTGCAAATTTTAAGAACAGAGCTTATTATATTTGATTTAGAAATCATTGTTAACATCATTGGTAACAAAATATCTAAATAATTTGTTATAAGTAATTAAGACTTGTACCAAGTTACATGGCCTTCTTAAAATCTACTGTCAACACTCTGAAATATCTTTTGAGCCAAATGTGTTTGTGATATTGAAGACACATTCTATGACTGCTTTAAAAGTAGGCACAAGTCAGACCTCAAAGTTAGGTCTATTTTATCCTCTGCCATCACCTCGAACAAAATCAATATTAATAACAGCTATACCGATGGTGGACTTTTTAAAAACAGGAAGTGGGCCAATACTCCTAATTAGCTAAGCCTATGGGGTGGTAATGAGACAGGGGTCTTAGGTAAAAGAGCTGACTGCCAGCCCCTGACCTAGAGGTGAAAAACAAGATCTCAGGTTACAGTCCTGAGCCAGTTACAATCTGACTGCTGGACAGAGCTTTTCTATATTTTAAACCTGGTACATGAGTTAACTCCCACATAAGTAGAAGATGCCAAATTGGTCTCTCCTAAATAGCAGCAGAGTTACTAAGCACACTGGCATATGGAAGTAATTGCAAAACTCAAGAGACTCAGCCTTGCCGACGACACCCATTGCCACCCAGGGGGTGAGGTGTGTGCGTTGGGAGCTGGAGGATGGAGATGCTTTCCCAACAGAGATCTGGCTCTTGCTTCGCTCCAATGCGTCAGCCATCCTGCCTGAGAGGAAAGTGGGATGAGAGCAGTATTAAGGGATCGGCGCGCACTCTCAGGACAACTGAATTCTAACTCTGGGGTTTCCACGTTACCACTGTGTGCCAACCCAGGGAGTTTTCTGCGATCCTGTGCTGGGGCTGGTGGTTCTGTGCTGTGACTGTAGGACTTCACAGTTCCAGTGTCACAGTACCATCCCTAGACGTGAGCCCAGCAGCATCAGACCCACGTTTCAGAGTCTCAACAAAAAAGCTGAAAAATAAATGCATCCTATTTGCTAAACAGTTCCTTGAGCTTTCGTTCAGAATGATTGCATGACACTGAATAGAAAGCTTTTAATTCTAACCTGTTCCTTGGATCATCATGATTTATAATTCAATGTATATGTCAAGTGAACAAGCCCCAGAATGGGTTTCGGGGTTTGTAGATGAATAGAAGTCAACCTGAGGGCTATGGTCTTCGCACGTGTGGACAGAGAAAGTGTGTCCTTGTTGCCGGGAAAACATCTACAGAAATGCATAAAATCAGGACAGTGTAACGAATGGTGAACAATTTTGATTGGTAAGATTGGTTAGTCTTTTAAAAAATTAGTTTATGAAGGGATTTAAAAGGAGGAAAAGCCCCTAGAAAATGAAAAATGGGAAGTTTCTTCAGGGTGATAGAAATTTTTCTCTTCCCTGTCTCTTCGTCTGGCAATATTGCTTTCCTAAAATTGCTCCTCAGTTATATAGGCAAAGAGTAAGTGAAACCAGCTTCGAAAGGGTTTTGTTTTTTTTTTTTTTTAAATGATGAAACTGAAATTTTCTGAATGCTGAAAAGCAAGTTCTTCAGTAAACACTCTGAGCTTCTGGTAGATTCAGCAAACTTCCTTTGCCACTTGGGAACAAAACAGGCCTAACTTGTAAAGTAATGTAACTCATGACGTCCTGTCATAGAGCATAATTCAAAGGAAAGTGCAGCCATACTCCAGTGCCTATAGCTTTTCCCTGTTATGTCCTTTCATGCATTCAGATGATTTCGACGTGCCCCCTCAGCCAGGGCGTATACTGGCCAACACAAGTCTTCGCTCTCCTGTAGCTTCCTTGGGAGAGGGGGAAGACAGACAGTCAACAAGTGAATAATCAGTTAACAATATTTGAATTAGTACCAAGTGAAGTAGGAATTAAGAAAAAGAACAAATAGGCCCACTCTGGAATATAGTTTGCCCTCATTATAAGCCTAAAGGTAATTTCATTATTTTGTTTTTTCAAGAAACATCTTTATTTGCTCATCTACATTTTCAAGACAAAAATCTATTTTACATTTTAGTTTAAATTGAGAAGCAGATTTTTGTCACTTCAGTATTACAGATCATCCCTAATTTATGGTCCATTGTCTGTTCTGAGTTTTGTTATTCACCTCCTGTTACCTAATGCGTGGCAGATACAGATGAGTATATTCGTATACATTCACCCTGCATTTCAGTGGGAGGGAAATACGTGATGAAGTTTACTCTCTGGGCCACAGACGTGGGACTACTCAAGGTCAGATCATCTTCCGGTCACCTCACTGGTATATTAACCATAATACTGTTTCTGCTACATACCCTTTAAATTTTCATTTGTTGGTCACTCATGTTATATTTGGTTTTGACTAAAGTAAAATTAAAAGATGTTGAAATCAATGCAGACAAAAGTTCCCTGGAGGCCAGCGATAGACAGGCTGGTTTGCCCCTTAGCTCCTTCCTAGTCAGAGAGGAGGAAGGTGAAGGCACAGTGAGCGTGCAGACCTTTGTCCCTGTGCCTGTGACGGCGGAGCAGTGGCAGCAGGGACAACCCTGGGTATCTTCTGGGACGCAACTCAGGGTGAGACTGTGGGTCACAGTCTTGATTTTTATTAACTTCTCACTTCTCAGGGACTCGGCCTCACTTAGACAGAAACCCTCTCCCTGGAGAGCTCTTTCTCACTTAGTGTCATTCTTGTGTTCTTGCTATCTAGTATTGCACCTGCCACAGGGTGGACATCCAAAAGCTGCTTTAGCATATGAATTAATTAGGGGATAAAATATTGTAGATAGAGGCCGGATCCTCAAAATAGTGAAGGGCAAATAATTGAGTACACTTATTCAAATGGAAAGGCAAGTTTAAAGGCTGCTTCGGGTGCATCATCTGTGTTATCTCATTTATGTAGCCTGTTAGGTAGACGCTGTGATTGACTTTCCCTTACAGATGAGAACACTGAAACTCTTAAGAGATAAGCAGCCTGTTTAGTCGTATTCAGCCAATGGGGAAGTGCACATATTCCAATCCCCACCTTGATTCCAGGTCCCTTGTTTGCCCCTGTTTTATAGCTGTGCTTCTCAGCTCCAGGGGCATGGTAGAATCAACTGGGACTCCTTATTTAAAAACCTGGCTCCGCCCACAAAGGTGGTTCTGACTTTATTGGTCTGGGGCAGGGCTGGGCCATGGGAGGTTTTAATGCTTCCTGTGTTCAGCCACATGGTCCATCTTACCACCTCCTGGAACTATGTTCTAAAGGTGGTCTTTAGCCAAGAGGGCGGACCACCTACAATATTTCAGGCCACTCTATTCTCATGATGGCCTTCACCTAATCCCCTCAGCCCCCGAGGTACCTGGTGCTCTCGGGCCGGTCGCCCCTAGCCAGGAGCAGCCTCTCTTGTCTGCTGTGGTCTGTGTGCCATGACTCTGAAAGGTCCAAAAAGCGCCGCCTTAGTCTGGGCAGTGGAATAAGTGGGTCATGCTCTTATTTGCCTGTGGATTCCAGAAAGTTCTTTTCAGGACCCAGTGTCCAGTGCACAATATAAAGTCTGCCCCCAGCAAGGGACGAAGTTGGCCTTGGACCAGTGACCCTGCCAGTTGCTGATGGCTGCTCGGTTGTACCTGTCAAGAGAGAATCATTAGCAAAATGGGCAGATACCGGGGCTGGCCCTAGCAGGCTGTGCCTACCCAGAGGACAGGCACACTGGGCCACACCAGGATACGGAGGGCTGCCAGCCACATTGGGGGTGTCTGGGCCCATGGGTCGTTAGTCACCCACTTCCTGCTGGACACCTCCCTTGCCATTGCTAATAGAACAGTAGACCCCAGAGAGGCCACCAAGGCAGCAGACTATCTCAGGGTTCACACCTGTGCATAAAACACATGCATGTACCAATCAGAAAATAACTGTAAGGACTTTTAAAATTCATTTCTAAAACATGCCTTCGGAATCCACACCTTAGGTTTTTTAACAGTACGAGATCCACCAACAGCCTTCAGGACCTTGCCCACTGTTCATGGCCCACAGCAAATGCTTGACAAGTATTCACTGAATGTTGTGGAATGCATTTTGCTGTGATCTGGGCTGCTGCAGCGTGAAAGTCAAACATTTTGAATTATCAGGTGCTAGGGTGACGCTAGGACGTAATGGCAGGCCTGGTCCAATCTGGGCAGCAAAGATTTACATCCTTTTTCTTCAAGGCAAAGCCTACAAAGGGATTTTCTAGTTACCCTGAAGGGAAAAAATAAGGAGAAGGGAATAAAGCAGCCCAGTAACAACTTGGACCCCAAGGAAACAGATTAACAGAAGGGTGACACCTGCCTTCAGCTCACTTCCTCCAACTGATGCCACCTCCCTAATTCCTCACATCAGGGGTCACCTGGAGATGCTTGAAAATGCAGATTCCTGGGCCCTGACCACCATGTACATAATCTCTATCCCAGGATGTGAGGAAAATCTGCCATTTTCATCAACCCCAGGCGACCCACCTGCACCTCAGGGCTGGGGCCTGGATTTGCCGAGAAGGGTGGGGACAGCTGTGGTGTGGCCGGGAACAGATTGTTAAAGCAAGGCTTTTCTTATTGATTCTGGCTTGGTTCTTATCACGTGGGACAATGACACTACTGTACTCATTTTGATCGGTCATGAATAGTGTCAGCAGTGCCAAGGTCATTTTGCTGTTTTGTTTCTTGATCATATTTTCATGCTTCCCTTCATCATACAAGAAAGAGCTTTTATAATAATCAACTGCTTTATTTACTGTTTAAAAAGTTAATTTCATAGAAGATTACAGTAATCTCTTACAAGGTGAAGGTGGGAAAAATACAGTCTACTATGTTCTTGAGAACAGTTTCATCAAAAGTGCTTAAAATTGACATTGTTATTTCATACCACCCAACCCCCACATCTCGTGACTTTGGTCCCTCGAACCTGCAGTTTCTGTTAGTCACATGACCCTGATTCAGGTTTATCGCTTCATCTGAGAGCTTCTTTATGGCCAGTGAGGACCAACATTAAAACACTTTAGATGAATGTCCAAAAGACAGACTGTGTTTTGGCCATGTAGAGAGCTTTGTGGGAGGGAGTGCTGCACCCCAGAGCATTAACTTGTGTGTGCTGACTAGTCTGATATCACCTTCCCAAGCCACCATGATCTGTTTCACCTGGATACGAAATCTTGTATCAGAAAGGAAGCTCCCTTGCATCAGAACACAGTGAGGGGTCTGTGCTGGTGTGTTCTCGCTGGAGTAAAACAGTGTGCAAGTTATTCTCAAGTTGGGGGGATCCCTTTTTATTGAGCCAGTGCAGAAAATAGCTTTTGCCTTCTTAATTTCCAAACAGAAGCATTTATTCACAACCAAAACTCATGGTGGTATAACTTGCATTTATACTGTGAAGACTCCCCCCTAAAAAAACAAAAACAAAGAACCTCTGAGCAAGTCACACCGAGGGAGGCCTTAGGAGCCCACTGAACACACAGATGCCCTCTACTGAAACCAGAGGCGTGTTCGTAGAAAAGTTCAGTTCACTCTGTCTCCCAGACATTTCAGACTATTAGGTAAATAATCCATTAAAATGCCATTTCTTTTCATTAGAAATGCAGGATGTATAGCCTCAAACAGATAAATTACCAATATTCTGCCTGGAGAGAGAAAGTAGCAATAACTCATCCCCAAGGCAGCATGCTAAAGTGGGTGCATGGTGTTTTGTGTGCTGGGCTGCTGAATGGCCCAGGGTGGTCCTGGAGGGAGAACAAGGGCATGTGATCAGTGGGTGGAGGGGGAGAAGCTCGTTGTCCCCTACCAGGTGTGCGCATTCCATGTGTTCATGTGCCAAAGGAAGATACCCAGAAACTCCAGTCTGGTGGCAGTCCCATCTAAAAGAGAAAATATTTTTTAAAAACCCATATTTCAGGCCCACCACTATTCCGGCCATTTGCTGGCCTGTCTGAATCTAACCGAGAGACAGTTCGGTGGAAGTGGCACTGTCACTAGATAATGGCTTCCCAGTGCTGCACCTGCCGGTGTTCTTCATGAGGACATTGCTTGCTGTTTATCTTTCTTGTTGGTAATGATTATTTTTACTCTTGTGCAACTTTTCCTATTGTGTTCCTCATATTCAGAAGATAAAGTACAACTGTGCCTGATAGCCAACCACCACTTTCAAACAGCGGGAAGCCTTGCCAGGCGGAGAGGGCTTCGTAACTGAATGGTGAGCGTGAGCTCGCCCGGGCTTGTTTTCATGATTTGAGCTGACTGCGCTCCAGAACTCCCACCCAGCTTCATTAGGGTTGGCTAGGCCCCTGCCACCCTCTGAAAACTGATTTTTAAGCAACAGCTTAGAAGGCCCTAAGGGCTTGAGAGCTCACCTAAAAAATGAAAACTCTCCCAAGCCTCAAAGCAGCGCAAACAGTCAATAACAAAGAAAAAAGAAGGATCTTTTAAGTGTATCCCAGTAATCCATAATCTTAGGGGCCCTAAGGAAGGTACTTTATCAAAACATCATTCTGATGATACATTGTGGGAGGAACAAGAAAGCATGAAGGGTGAAATTCAGAGAAAATTGTTGGACACGTTAAAATGCACAGGAATAAGTTTGTAACAACCAAGCAAACCCAGGGCGCCATGTTAAATATGAATAAAACTCTGTTCTTCACCATGGCAAGATGTCTGATGATTAGAAAACTGAACAGTGACGGCATGGATTTTCCAAGTACAGGTCCTGTCGGGCTCTTGAAGAAGCCATGTGTAATCTTTTATGTCAGTTTTTAAAACTTAGCAGAAGTATTTATTGGAAAACTGAGATTTGGCTTTAGTGTACTTCTCACACAGGATTTCCAAATGAAGTGACAGGGACAACAAGAATAGGAAAGAATGGCATCCAGTGACTACTAAAATGTGTCCAGTTCTCTAGATGATCGTCTGAAAAGGAAGAGCAAAAAAGAGGAATTCTTGTTACTAGCTGGGAAACTTTTTTTTTAAATGTTTTGCAGGTTGGGGCTTGGTTCTGTGTTTTGTTGAAAGGGATAGGGAGAAAAATCAATAGATACACCTACCGCCCAACGTGTCTAGGGACCGGCTTGGTGCCTCTGGGTAAATTCTTGAACTATGATAAACCAAGCCTGAGCCCCAGAAGGGTGTCGACGGCTACGCCGGGTTACACAAGACACACACACACCTACGACAGCGCTCACTGGCCGTGGTGCCGCCAAAGGCAGCGTGCTGTCAGCGGCCGCTTTCGTTATTGCCCAACCCCACACACCTGAGAATGTTGTCTTTGAATCATGAGCTGATTTGTACTTAATATTTTGCACATCATTTTGATTTGGTGACTATTTAAATAATCTTTCAACATAAATTTGAAATCTTAATTAAGCTTCTCAGAGTATAAAGCCAAAGAGGCACATCATCCATTGTGACCTGAAGAAGGACCTAGACATTTTTTTAAGTGAAAGGGTAGTATAATTTTATATATTCTTTAAAATATTTAGATACTTTTGGAGATGCATAAATATAACTCTTCTTCACTTTTCAGCTCTCCTCCCTTCCTCTAAGGAGTGTACCTCACAGTCCTGTGGCGAAATCTCCTCCCTTCGGCTTTGTCCTCACAAAGCCCAGTTTCTGCAAGTGTTCTTAAGCTTTCTAGTCATTCTGAAGTCATGCAGTGGGAGAATAATCCATTCATGTTCACCCATCCAACCACCTTTTGACCCTGGAGTATCTGAATGATACTGGTTGCTGTTGGAAGACCCTCGAATGGTGTCAGCAGTGTGTGTCTGTGTCCGGGTGGGAACGGATACAGGTGCATTGGGGTAGTTCACTTGTTTTCTTCCACACAGCTTCTGTTAGGTTCTCAAAAAGCATTTACCTGGCCTCTTGGTAAATTATATTTTTCTTGTTCTCGCTTTTTTGTTAAGCACTGTATGAAGCCTCTGGTTTTCCACTTGTTAGGTACTAAGCAAAAAATTTACGTACTCTACTGTAAGCTGCTGCTACTTTGCTGGCCCCATTACAAGGAAGAAAAAACTGATACATTGAAGACAGAGATGGCCGGCTTTGCCATGGTCCTCTCTTAGTGTCATATAATTAATAGGATGCCTTCATTTGAAGTGACTACTATGACATTGTAAGCAAATCCCAACAGACTGGGATAGTAGAGTCCAAAGGAAATGGGGACAGGTTCCGTTCCATGTCCTGTTGTCATTGATAATCTCAAAGTACCGCAGAGAGTTGGGCCACTGGGAAAGCAGCAGTCATGGGGGAAGAGCCGAGAGTCTGTTCTGTTTATTAAATCAATGGCACAGATGGAAGAGTCAGGAACGTGTCATCAGACAGGAAGGCACTGGTTCAACATGTAGGGCTGGTGATACTCAGAAGCCCAGGAGTAAGAGCAGTTGCTCAAAAACAGAGTAAATTCAATGGCGACACATGTTAAAGAGTATACGTGACAAGAACTTAGAAACCAGGAACTGGAGTGCAGCTGCAAGATGAAGAGAGGCAGGAGGTGCTAGAGCCAGAAGGGAGCTGGGAGGTCTGGGACAGGTGGATACTAGGAGTCAGGGACAGCGTGCAGGGTGGGCTGGCCTTCACTCTTGGGGACAGAGAGACTGCATAGCTTGGCAACCTTGGCAAGTTATCCGATGGCTCTGCACCTTGGTTTCTCCATCAGTAAAATCAAAATGTTATGTGTAAATACTTCACAGAGTTGTTGTGAGGGTTAAATCAAATCATCTATAAATTTAGCAGAATGTCTAACACAAACTAAAAAAAAATATGTTAGCTATTATGTTTTTCTCCAAATAGTAATTATTAATGGAAAAATTATTCTAGAGTTTTAAATCAGGAGAAGAATAGAGTTTGTCAGAAATTCCTCCAAATATAGACTGTTGGGAGGCAGGTGGAGGTGGGCTGCAGGGCAGGCGCCTGCGCGTGTGTGCTTGATGCCCCAAAAGAAAGCAGGAGGAAACCTCAGCAGTAACCACTGGAGCCGAAAATACTGAAGTGGGCTCCCATGGGAGATTGTGATGATTTGATCGTGGACTGATCTTAGAAAAATAGTCCTTTCCCCTAGAAATCATATTAAAGCAGGCATTTGCTCAAACCGAAGGGCAGGGCTAGGTAATCTTAAAAGTTTCCTTCCAATTCCAGATGCACAGCAGGATTGTATTTGCAGTCAGAACTCTGTTTTGGCACAGCACGCACTCTTCAGAGGGTGAGACTCTGTCAGCTTTTACTGATCCTGTGCCAGGCGGGCACAGTGTTTAAATAGGAGCAGTAAGGGAGTCGCTGGGCTGTAAGGGTGTGGCTCCCAGCTGGCTCAGCAGTCCCACCACCTGATGGTTAATTCTGGCCTCAGTGTTAATTAGTTGGCTGCAGCGTCTTCCTCTGTACAATGGGGATGATAGTATTTACCTGGGAGAGTTGTTGTGAAGACTCAGTACCATGTCCTACCCGTAGTGAACACTCAATAAATGTAGCTTTTATTGGACATTTATTCCTCCTAAGAATACTTGGAGCTCTATACTCAATTCTCAGGTGACATAATCAAAACTCAAACTGATTTAGTCTTAAAGATGTAAGGCCAGGATTCAAACCCAGGTCTCTTGAGTTTCCGAGCTGATTGTGCCAGGGGCTCCTAAGACATCACTGAAAGCTCCATACCTAAGCTCTTGTGAATAATGGGGCCCTTACAGGCTCTGCTGAGGGCAGCACTTTGAGAGGTATGCTCTTCACTTGCTTTGTCCCCACCTACCCCATCATGTTCTTTCTTGCCTAAAACCCCTTCTCCAAGCCCCTGTGTGCCCTTCTTCTTATACCTAGTGATTGTTGAAGCCCTGCCCAGGCATCCCTTCCTGCAGGAAGCCTTCCTACATGCCCCAGGCTGGCTAGGTCTTCTCCTCTGTCCTGAATGGCTCCCAGTGGGACTGCGTCATTTTAAAGGCCTGGCAGAGCACCAGGAACATGGTAGACAGTCAATAAATTCAAAAGCTAAAAGTCTACTTATGTAAATGCTGGTGTTTTTTTTAAAAATCAGGTTAATTATAATAATACATTCTCCATAGTAAACAATGTAACTCTGCTAATTTTAAAAAAAATGTCTCTAGCCAGAGCCATGGGAGGGCCCCCAGGATTCCTGGAGGATTGGCAGTCCCAAGTGCCCTTGGCCCCCCACCAAGCCATTGGTGTGACCTTCAGTAAAGCAGTTCTCCAAAACACTGAGTCTGGGGTTGTTTTTGCTGTCATATTTTTCCTCACATTTTAGACTTGCCTTTCCTTTCTCTCCTTCTTTCTTCAGTTCTGTGTATCATTTAAGAAAATGATGCTGCCTCAGGGAACGTACTGGAAACATTACTTCCCCATAAGTAGATGCAATTTGTTTTGTTTGTTTTTACTTAGAAGGTATTGTCTCCCTTCTTTTAAATTACTTCTATCCATTTCTCTAACAAGCTCTGAATTAATTTTTATCTGTGTTCATAAAAATAGATGAAATTTCCCAAGTGTGGAAACTATAAAGAATTATTCCTAGACTTTTTAAAAGAGTTACAATTCTTTAAGCAAAGTAAATGCTGTTTATGATCATTCAGACTTTTAAAACAGTACGTTAACTGATGGTTTCTTTTTATTTTTTTACATTAAAATTACGTCCAGCATAGCATATCCTTTTTAAAAAAGAAAAACCTTTTATTATGGGCATTTTAAAAATACATGCATATATAGAGAGAAAAAGTATGAACCATCACATTTTAAAAAGTTTTTAAATATGGCCCTGGGCAGCATGGCTCAGTAGGTTGGGTGTCATTCTGCAAAGGTAAAGGTCACTGGTTCAATTCCCGATCAGGGCACATGTTTGGGTTGTGGGCCAGGTTCCCCGTTGGGGGCGTGTCAAGGGAAACTGATTGATGTTTCTCTCTCTTTCTCCCTCCCTTCCCCTATCTCTAAAAATAAGTAGATAAAATCTTTTTAAAAATTAAAAAGTTTCAGCTATGAACTCAGCATTTCTCTTTCCACGCACCCATTTTGTTTCCTTCCTTTCCCATCTCAACAGAAAAGAGGGAAAGGCCTCCATTGGTTGCATAGCTGTCCCCTCTGTCCACATTTCCCTCCCTCCCTGCTATTCTGAGTACAGGTTCTACCTACAGTGACAGCTGTCCACACACCTCTCACTCTCATACAAACACACAATTGTGCACAAACATGCATACCCTCACCCAGCCCTTTAAGTCCATTCGCCATCCTTCTTAGCTTTCAGATATTAGGACAGAAACTTAATTGGGAATCTACTACCTTGGATTAGTTAGACAGAAAAATGTATGAAGCTACAACTGCTTCTGAAAACAAAATTATTCAATGGGAAAATACTCTTTAACTTCTTTAACTTGGATTTTTTTTAAGTAATGCCCTACTGGTTGGTGGACTCATGGCAGATTGTTTATCAATTTTGCTGTTTCCTCATCTTCCATATTTTTCTAATTTTCAACAATGAGTAGGTGTCACTTTTATCATTTAAAAATATCCCTGAAAACTAATGCTAAAGAAGTAATTTGGAAGTTGCCTCTGAATTGCTTAGCAAAATAAATCTGGATCAGAAACTCAAATAAATCTTCTTCTTAAGTCCAAATGGTATTCTTCATGGCTTGAAAAACCCAGAGATGGAGAAAGAGGAGTTTCTTGGCCAAGGAGAGCCAGTAGGGGGGACAGGCCCAACAACCTGTGTCCTCCCTTTGCTCACCATCTTGATCCCCAGTCTGTCTTTGGCACTTCACGCCCAACCCCACCCCTGGGTAGAGTCTTTGCCGCCTTGCCTGGGGCAGTGCAGATGAGCCCTTCTGTTAACAGCCTCCCTCCCTGTGTAATTACCATGTGTGCCCCAGCTCTGGAGAGTGACAGGATTAACCCTTGCCTCTGGGAAAGCAGGGCCTGGTGTCGTGTAACATACCATGGTGCTGGACCAACATTGTATTTAGGCAGCTTAGGAGAATTGGGTGTGTTAGGAGGCTTGGGAATGTGGCGCCTCAGAGGGTTGGAAGTCTCTCTAAGTTAAATTTTCTTAGCTGTAAAGTGACAAATCCCACAGGGGTTTGTCAGGATTAAATGTAGTGACACAGCACATAATGGAATACAAGAGCTCAAGATAAAGAGAGTTGGAACCTCATGTGTATTCCTCTCCCCAGAGGAGGTTTTCATTGTCCTAAGAATCCTCACTTTTCCATCCCTTGTCACACACTTCACAGTTATACGTGCTATTTGAAAGTAACCTCTGAAGTCTTGGGTGTTTTGGTTTGGTTCAGCTTAGGGTATCTTCTCAGCGTACCCAGACCTCAAGTACACCAAGTCTCTGAGCCTCAACTTTTTAATCCCATTTATTAGGTAAATTAGTTTCCCTACAAAGAGTATATAACTAAACTTGCTTGGGATAACATGCATTGGCAAACCCTACTGAATTATAAAAATTGTGCAGTTCACAAGGGAAGTTGTTTAGCTGTTGTCTTGTTTTTGTTGTTGTTGTGTTGTGTTTTTGAAATTATAAACAAAAAAAGCACTATATTTAGTGGTTAGGAGCACTTTAGCATCAAACCTAGGTTGAAATCTAAGCCAAGTGACAACCGTACTGGGCTTCATTTTCCTTGTCTATGTGATGGGAATATGGTGGCTACCTCACAGGATCATTGTAAGAATGAAACAAGATAAAGCCCATTAAAGAGCCAGCTCATTCTTTGGCCCATAATGCTATTCAAGAAATAGTAACTAGCATTGGAGCAGTTGTCCTCCATGGGTTTGAATGGGACTATCCTCTGTCCAAGGGCAGCTTGGTAGCATCAGAGCCAGCTCTGTGTCTAGCCAGCTGTGCATCCTCGAGCATTACATCCTTGGAACTGTTTCTCCATTTGTAAAACGGGAGGCTGGACCAGGTCATCCTGGAGGCCTTTCACTTCTGAAAGTGTGGTTGGCTATTTACGAAGTGCTGTGACAGTTCTTCGTAAATGGCCAACCACACTTTTGTCAGAATGACTAACGGAAAGTATCTCAAGGGGATGACATTGACTTGCTCCTCTTTAGCCTCTCTGCTCACCCTCATTTGCACTGGTTCTCAGTTCAGCTGTTCATTTCACTTACTTGGGGAGTTTTTAGAATGCAGACAGACATGGGGACCCCAACCCTAACCTCAGAATATCTGGCTGCAGGCATCAGTATTTTTTAAAAGGTCCCCAGGTGACTCCATTGTCTAGCCAGGGTTAAGAACCAGTGCTCTATGCAAACAATACAGTCAAAGGCCGTGCAAAGGAGACAGGATGTGGAGAAGCCACAAGCTGCATCTGTGAGATGTGATTTCAGATACGGTATTTCAATTTTGTTTCACTTCTAAATTTGTTCTTCTCCTTGACATTGCTGAGAACATAGCCTGGCATCAGTCCCCATCACCCTTGAAACCAAGTCCTTGACCTGGCTCTTACAGCTTGTCATGATCTGGCTTCTGCTGCCCCAGCCTCAGTTTTCAGTTGACCTGATTCTACAGCCCAGTAGAGAGTAATCACATGCCAGACTTTTTCCATCTGCAAGCGTTTGTAGCTTGCCTACCCCTCTCCTTTCTTAGCTGGTCTTACCTCCCCTCTGTACTTGGCCAACTTCTGTTTGTCCTTCAGGTCTCCCATGAACTTTTTCTTTCTTCCCTGCCTCCTCAAAATTGAGCTGGGCGCACTTCCTGCACACACCCCTAGCTCTCTCTACACACCCAGTGACACACGCCATCAAACTATACTTGCTGTGTATTCCCACCCCACAGACTGTTAAATTCCACGAAAGCAAGGAAGGTGGCTTATTCACAAATGTGTACCCTGTACTTCTCATGGTCAGGCTCAGTGAATAAAGAATGAATCAATAACTGAATGACTGCACTATAAAGAAAGTAAGAGAAATTCTTTTAAAAAAACTGAGTCACAGTAAATTAGAGAAACCAGGTCCTCTAAATGAGTGAATACACAAGAAAAAATAAATTCTTGGTGGCTGATTCACACTGAGCCAGTTAAATCAGGCCCCACTCCTGTACTTTCATTTCACCTCATTTCATTAAAGACCATTCTTTAATAGCAGAGAGCAGGGAGCCGTAGTGGGAGACCAGACTTACTTTCTGTCCAAAGGAGTTTAATTTCCTCAGGGATCTGGTTCTGCATTATCTGCACCATAAACAAGAATAATCAACAGTGTGGTAATATTAAAAAGCAAGAAAGGAATATATTTCATTATCTGTTAAGTATAGTTTTAGTGAACTTTTACAATCCTGGCAGTCAATGAAATATTTACAAATAAAATGACAAATGTTTTGAATTTACTTCATCAATCCCAGTGGGGAGCGTGAGGCATGGAAGTATAAGGTAAGACAAGATTGGCCAAGAGTTGAGAGCTTTTGAAACTGGATGGACACATGGCACTTGGTTATAATACTTTCTCTGCTTTGGCATACGTTTGAAAATGTGCAAAATAAATGTAAAAAAAAAATGAAATTGTGGGAGGAAGTTTTCCTCAGCATCTCCACATGGTTCAACGCGTGTTTAAAAAAGAAAACAGAACAAGGCTGCTTCATCCAGAGCCAGCTTGGTCTTGGTCAGTTGAAAAACGGGAATGTTCTCCAAGGTTAGCAAACTGTAATCAGTTCCACGCAGTTTTCAGGCACCAGGGTTTACAAATCAGTGCAGTTTTGATTTGTACGTCCATTCATATGTCCACAAGAAATAGAGCCTGGGTCCATTTTCCCCTTTATCTGCTTAGCTAAACAATGGTTTCCACAGCACATTCAGCCCAATCTCAAAACCCACCCGGGAAGCCTTTTTATGATCATTGACACAGCCCTGCCCTTCACAGTGGTTTTAGGACCCTAAACATTCCTGCCTTTTAAGTTAGCGAAAATCAGCACCACTGTGTTTTCTTTTGTTATTCCTAGCAGTTGTTGCCTCAAACGTGGGGACTCTTTCCTCTCTGAGAGGTCTGTCACCTGAGTCAGGAATGGGCATCAGGCGGGCCCTCAGGCTCTTCCTTTCCAAGCCTTTAGGTTCTTCTGCTCACAGCCGGTTCCCCTCAGCTCCCGCGTTGCCCACGCAGCTGTTTCTTCCCGGAGCAGGCGGCCCGGAGGGCTCTCGCCACCGTCTTCCCGCCTTCCCGGTCCGCAGCTCCTCTTCCCCGCCTGCTGCGAGCTCAGGATGAGGGTCCAGGGCCTCCGCAGGTTGGGGCCCTCGCAGCTCCGCGCACCGGACCGCTGCCCGGCTGGGGGCTCTTACCTGCCTGGTGGAGGCCCGTCTTTCCTCCTCAGCTTGTTGCGCCCTTTTTCCTTGAGTGATTATGCCTGGAGACCACTTCTCCCACCGTCCTCCGCAGAGGTTACCCGCCACCTCTCTGCTCACCCCCTCCTGCCCCCACCTCTCACTGCTTTGGGCCTTTTTGCAGATTTCCCTCCTGCTCTCTCCTTCTCATCTTTTCCCCTTTCATCTAAGATGGGGAGGTGCTTCTGATTGCATCTTTGCCCAGTTTCCTCTATCTGCGAGAGGTGGTTTTTCTTGTGTTTTGTTTTCGCATCCTAGAAACCGTTCAGACAGCAGATCTCTCCTATCTTAGAAAACTATAGCAATACACGTCAACTAAGATTGTTCTTTTCATTCCTTAAATCCCATTCTTTTTTAGTGCCTGCAGTCTTGTAAAAACTGTTTTTACAGAAATTTTAGTTTACTTTGGGATACCTTCTGTGGCTCTACTCTTTTTTGAGCAGCCATGACCCTGTTTGATATTTTCATCAACTCCAAGAAAAAGTCAGTGCAATTTTATAGAAGAAATAGGCAATTTTATAACAGAAATGGAGTCAGAGAATTTATTTCACCCAGATTACAGCTAGTAACTGGCTGAGCCTCATTCCACTCCCCACCCAGTCCCTGCTTCACTTGTCCACTCCACAGAGCCTTAGTCATCACTCATTGTGTGCCAGTGTACATCCAAGTCTGGATTTTGGGAATGAGCATGTAAGTGTAAAAAGCATAAGATTTATTTAAGAATAGAATATTTACTTTTTATCTCTACTAAAGTGATCTGCAATCACTGATACTAATTTTTTCAAGAGATAACAATAATAATTATACATGCTTGTGTTTCATTATAAAGCTCTTGCTAAGCAAATATAAGATAGAAATAAAAACGCTAGACCAAAAGCTTTCATTAGGAGGTGGTAATTCTTTTCATTCCAGTCATTGTTAGGAGGCCCCTTTAAGATCAAACAGACCATGCACAAATCCCCCATGCTACTTAACTAGTTGGGCAAGTTATTCATCATTTCGAACCTATTTATTTCTTCATCTTTAAAAGGAGGTTTTGTTACATATATAAGATGCTTAGGATAGTGGAAGGTATCTGGAAAGCATCTAATAAATATAGCTCCCTTTTCTTCCTCTGTTACTGTAAATTCACAGTAAAGGGTAAAATGTTTTAATAATAGTCAAACCATTCTCATTCTTTCTCATCCTGGAAACACTATAAATAAGTAACTAAGTGTGTTTTAGTTTCACTGCCTCTTTTTCATATAGCCTACTGTTTGATTGATGTGTTAATGAGGAATGAATGACGAGGTAGAATGCATTGCAGCAATCCTGGGATGGTTGTAATCCACACCCTGGTTAATCACCCTCAATTCATGGAAAGTTGGATGAAGTACATTAGCTGAGAAAAATATATGTGACCTGACCATAATTAGTTTTTTTCTTCTTTGTGTTTACTACTTTCAAGTAGGACATGAATTTTCTAATTATATTGAAAGATATTTATTGAAACTGAAATTCACATGCCTTTCTTGGGAGGAAGGGAGGGACGGGAGCAGCTTTCCTATTTGTTTGTTGTATTTTAATAGGTGGAATTACTGATCTACTGTTACATCTCTCCCATTTCAACATAAGATTAAAAATGTATGAGTTCAAAATCGTCTTCAAAGCAATAAGATGATATTCCAAATCAAAGATATGAGTTCCACAAAAAGCTTTTCATTAAAAAAATGGAGCCATTTTTTTCTGCCTACACTGTTAAATGAAAAGCCAAAAAAGAAAAACCACATTTTAAAAATTTATTTTATTTATTTTTATTTATTTTTTATAATTAATAGTAACTAGCCAGTCCTTTACTTTCTCATAGTATAGATGTGACCACTTTCTCTTAACTGAATATGCAAGTGTCTAGGTGCAGCCTTCTTTAAAGGGTTAAGTGATAGTGAATGCAATGGACTCTGACTATAGCACACTGTTCAAATGTTTACTCAACATATGGATTGCTGTTTTTAAAAATTACCTGCAGTCACTTATGTTCCAGAACCCAGGTCATATTTTTTGGGTGGTCTAATGTGTTTTTTATTGTATTTTTGGGGTGGTCAAATACGTATTTTTTATAATGATACCTGGCTGTTACAAATGACTTGTGCTGAGACCTAAGAAATTAGACTGTATATTGTTAATGGAAAACATTCTCCTAGATGAGTGATATTTTTCAATTATTCGTTTTTATAGTTAAATGTAGGTGTTAGCATAGAGGTATTATTCTGTTTTTGGAAAGTTTGGGATTTATGGGTGGGGAAAGCTCAGAAAACAGATTCTTAAAAACAAAATTGATTTTTTAAAATTCATTTAAAAGGCAGTTTGGAACAATAACATTTTTAAGTACAGAAAAGGCTGTTAAGTAACACAGGGGGAAAGACCTGATCTTCCATTACACTGACAGCACTTAGCTATAATCACCATGCCAGGGACATTTTCTTTACAGGTAAAAGACAGTGAATAGAAGAGTTTACTTGAGAAAGCCTGAGACTGCTTTGAATTGCCTGGTCCTGAGATATTTATCAAGCAGGGACCAGTACTTCTCAAAGAACCATAACTACTTAAAGGGTAATTTTTCCTGCCTGCCATCTTCAAAACTGCTACCTTTGACAGCGACACAAAATGGTAGCTCTTAGTTTTAGTGGCTGAACAATTGATTCTAATTGTCTTCACTGTTCCCTCTTTTCTATCACAGAATCGGAAGACTTTTTGATGGTACAGAGCCCATTGTTTTGGACAGTCTCAAACAGCACTATTTCATTGACAGAGATGGACAGATGTTCAGATATATCTTGAATTTTCTACGAACATCAAAACTCCTCATTCCCGATGATTTCAAGGTGAGGGATTCATGTTAAATTACTGATAGCATAAATACATGATTTGTCTTGATGTACTCTCCCCCAAATATTTCTAATTCTACATTTTTAATATATACCAACTCAAATGGCATCAGAGGTCTCTGACTTCATTATACTTTCTTCATGAAATAGAGTAACATGGTCATTAAAGTTTTACAGAAGCAAAAAAAGACTGCTTTTTATATAAAGAACTGAATTACAATTTGTTTTAACCCACTGAAAATAAGTTGGTTAAACTCATAGCTTATTCCCGATAAGTCTTAATGAGGTAGAAAATCTCCTTAGCTTAATAAAGATGGTTTCTCTGATAAATTTAAAGGAAACATTTACTTAGCAGTAAAATGTTAGAATTCTTCTCTTTAAACTTAGTAGCTAGTGTTAAAGTTAGTCCCACATTATTCTGGCAAATATGGGCAGTGGAATTAGATCAGAAGAACAAATAGAACATGCTAATTAGAAGGGAATGTACAAAAATGTAATCAAATGCAGCTGCTAATACCTCTCTAAATAGAAGTTTCTAAAGAATCAACTAAATGCTAATAGAACTAATAATGAACTCATTAAAGCATCTAAATTCAGGATCAATATATTACAATCAATACCTTTTCTGTAAAATAGCAAGAGCCAATTATAAGATTTAAAGGGAAAAATACCACTCAGAGTAACAACAAAAACTATAACAGCTAGGAATAAACCTAGCAAGAAAAACACAAGCCTCATTAAGAAGACTGCACATGGCTATGTACAAGTGTAAAAGGAGACTTGAATAAATGAAGGGACCGCCTGTGTCCCTGGATGGGAAACCTCAGTGCTGTTAAGATGTCAGCTCTCCCTAAATTACTCTCCCTATTCAGTGCAAGCCCATTTTAGTCACAGACATCTTTAAAAATGAAATTTGATTCATTTATAACGTTTGTGTAAAAGAAAAAAATGCTTAAGAATAGCTAAATCAGTTACTGTAAATGGTAGTAATGGTAGTAGTCATGGACAGTGGTGAATGTGTTCTGCGAGATGTCAAAATACGCTATAGAGCAGCAGTCATTAAAAAGTGTGATCCTGACGGGGCTAAAATTTACAGATATATCAGCAGAGAAGCACAGGGTCCAGAGGCAAATGTGTGTATGTAGGAATTTGACATATTATAAAGGTGGGGAAAGAAAGAAATCATCAGTATTTGGCACTGAGGCAATAAGCATAAAGACATTTGGAAAAAATGTAAAGTTAGAGTCCTGCCTCATGAGTTCACAAATATTCTAGAAATAAACATAAAAATTAAAGCAATAAAAGTATTAGAAAAAAATAGCCCTGGCTGTTGTGGCTCAACGGTTGAGTGCTTGCCTGCCAATCAAAGTGTTGCCAGTTCAATTCTCAGCCTAGGACACAATCCCAGGTTGCCGGCCAGGTCCCCAGTAGGGGGTGCGCGAGAGGCAACCACACATTGATGTTTCTCTCCCTCTCTTTATCCCTCCCTTCCCCTTTCTAAAAAATAAATAAATAAAATCTTTTTTTTAAAAAGTATTAGAAGAAATATAAAGGAGTTTCTAAAGGTATAATTTTGAGGCAGAGAGGGCCTAACTAAGCAAGACTTAATAATACCCAGAAGGTATCCTTCAAAACTTTTTTTAATTTAAAGATACTATATGTTAAAAGACAAGCGTCAGACTGGAAGAAATATTTGCAACAGAAGATCAATATCAATCATAAAAGAGCTCCTAAAAATCTACAAGAAATATGCAAACAACCTAATGAAAACATTTTTAAATATAGCAAAAATTTCCTAAAAAAAAATTGAAATTGCCAATATTTAAAAAGATATTCAGTCTTCCTAGTATTAGAGAAACAAACCTAAATGAGACACCTGTTTTTAATCCATCAGATTGGCAAAAAAAAATTTAATTGATAATATACAGTCTTGGGAAATTTACAGTGTGGGTGGGAGTAAAAATTAAACATTTTTGAGGGCAACTCAGCAGTAATTTTTAAATTTTTAACCATACATACTCTTTGAGCTAGCGATTTCTTGTCTGTTATTTATCTTCTGGACATGTCCACATAAATATGCAAAGATATATGCACACAGGATGTTTATTGTGGTCATATTTGCAGTAGTAAAAACCAGACGTAGCTAGAAAATGTTCTCCACTGGCAGCTGGTCACAAACATTATTGCATATCCATGCTCTAGGATAAAAAGAATGTGGTAGCTCTATATCCATTGGTCTGTGGGGGCAAAAATCACCACAATTTTATCATTTGGCAAAAATATTAAGTTCAGAATATGTATGGTATGTTTTTTTTTTTTAAGAGAGGGAGAGAAACATAATGTGTGGTTGCCTCTCACATGCCCTCTACCAGGGACCTGGCCTGCAACCCAGGCATGTGAATCAAACTGGTGACCCTTTGATTTGCAGGCTGGCACTCAGCCACTAAACCACACCAGCCAGGGCTAGTATATTCTTGTTTATGTAAAAAAAAAATGCGTGTATGTATGTATAAATGAGTAAAAAAGATCGGGGAGAATAGACCCCAAATTAATTAGGGGCTCAGAAAGCCTTTCATTCATCCTCTCCTTCAGGATTTTGAGCAACAAAAGGGTGATTAGCCAAATGGAAAAGAATATGGAAGGGCTATATCATGTATACATTTATCTTAAATGAAAGCAACTATATATAGATTGGGCAAGAAAATAAGAGAAATAACTGCAACTAGCATGTGCAGCCCCCTGCAGCCCTGGAATGAGCCTGAGGAAGACTGGAGACCCTGCTCTCCTCAGTCAGTGGCAGGTCCCAGAGCCCCTCAAAGAGCGCGCATCTCCCGGTGCTGACTGGGCACGATTCCAGGATTAAAAGACATATGAAGTTGGTTTGTGCGATGTGGCTCCTAAGTTAAAGTCCACTACTTCATCAGCGATGATCTCTTCCAACCCAGGAAGGAAAATGTTCTGAGGGTCTGTTTCTAGTATGATGCCTTCCTGGAAGGTTTTAAAGGGTAATTTTCAATGTACTGTGTCCAGGGGTTCCCAACCTTTTGGCACCGGGGACCGGTTTCATGGAAGACGGTTTTTCCCCAGGCAGGGGTGGCAGGGGAAGACTGGAGGCACTCAGGTGGTAACGGAAGCGAAGCTCCATTCACTCTCCCGCCGCCCCCCTCCTACTGCTCGTCCTGGTTCTTAATGGGCCCCACACCAGTACTGGTCCACAGCCCAGGGGTTGGGGACCCCTGGACTGCATTCTGTTCCTTTCCATGCCAACATTCAGACCTCTTTCCTTCCCCTGATGCCACTTCATTCATCTGGCAAGCATCTTATGCAAAGGCCAAAGTGAAGTCCTCTACCTTCAGTCCTCAGTCTGACACCTGGGGACACACCTGCTCGAGCTGGACTGCCAAGAGAGCCGGCCGCATTTAGACAGCAGGCCGCTCCACACGTTAGCCGCAGGTGGACCAGGGGGCTAGGAAGAAAGTCAGGACTGTTTCTAGCAACTAGGCACTGGCCCCACGCAGAGACATAAGGGGCCTTGTGTCTGGACAGGGCCTGCTGTATGTGGGCAGGGACTTGGGCCCCCTAATCAGACCCGGCGTTGCCCATGTCAGGCGTTCACCAGTCAGGTCTGGACTTTGTCCTGTGTGGGAGAGCAGTTAAGTGAGTAGAGAGAAAAGGGTTGAAGGTGTGATATGGAGGCGAGGGAGGTGGCTGATGTTTTTTTACTCTCATGTTTTCCTAGAAGGAAGGCTTTGGAGTTGGGAAAGGGGATGAGGGAGAGAAATTTCACTTTTAGTTATGTTTTAAGGTGACTGCGTTTTCAACTGCCCATTCAGAATCTCCTCCTGGGTAGTTCATTGGCTCCTTAAACTTAAGCTGCCAAAACCTGAGCTGGCCTCCCTTTCACCGCTGCCACAGCCATGAAACCTGCTCCTCTTCCTGCATGTCCTGTCCCAGTGAAAGGTGCCGGAGTCCACCTGCCTGCCGCAGGCAGGAACCTGGGAGCCATTCTGTGCTTTTTCCTCTTCTTCACCTCCCACATAAAGTCCCTCAGTGAGTCTCTCCATAGCACTTTCCAGATGCTTCTTGAATCAATCCACTCCTCTCATCCCCCTCCCTAGTCCAAGGCCCAGCAGCTCGCTGGATGACTTGGAGACACTTCATAATTGGTCTCTCCTCTCCCACCCTTACCCCCTCTCATACACTCTGCATGTTGAGACTGGGAGACACGTTTTTAAAATTAAACTTATTTTGAGGTCTTTGTACATTCTCATGCAGTTGTAAGAAATAATAGAGAGAGCCCTGACTGGTGTAGCTCAGTGGGTTGGTCATTGTCCTGCAAACTGAAGGGTCGAACTGAAGGTTCACCAGTTCGATTTCCGGTCAGGGCACATGTCTGGGTTGTAGGTCAGGTCCCTGGTTAGGGGCATGTGAGAGGCAACCATCAATGTTTCTCATATCAATGTTTTTCTCCCTCTCTTTCTTCCTCCCTTCCCCTCTCTCTAAAAATAATTAATATCTTTTAAAAAATAAAAGATAATAGAGATCTGATGTTACCCAGTTCCCCACAGAATTATAGTTCATCACAGCTGGGATAGTGACAGTGACACACTTGGGGTCCATAGCATTTCCATCATCACCAGGACCCCTCGCTCCTGTTGCTCTTCTAGCCACATCCTTCTCCCTCACCCCCTCCTCCATCTCCCTGCCCTGTCCCTCACCAAGGAATGCATTTTAAAAAGATAGTGTATCATAACTCGTTCTACTTAAAACTCTGCAGGGGCTTTCTCTTATTTATGGAACAAAGCAGCATACTCCTGTCAGAACCCATGAGACCCAGAAGGCTCCAGCCCCTGCCCACCTCACCTGACTCTTACCCTACAGACAGTACCCTACACACTGTCTCTTGGCTCCTCAAACACACCATATTCCTGCCCTCTTCCGAACAGACCGTTCTGTCTGCCTGCTGCTCTTCCCTAAACAACAGAGATGAATAGTTACAAATAGAATGTCTGTGACCACAGAGAATCTGGGTGGGTACTAGCAAACCTAAACTGGACAAGGTACAAGGCGACTTAGTAATGATAATGAATATGATGAGCCTGAGTGACAAATGAAGGCTGAGGAAAGAACATCAGGCAGACAGAAGATAAAAAGCGTGTCAGATGAAACTCACGTATCTCAGAGCCCTGAAATGTTTCCCACGGAAACTCTGGGTGACAGGCTATAAATTACTGGGCATTCTCGAACCTGGTGGAGCAGTAAGCTGAGGGGGCCTTTCAGCCCTTGTGGCTGATGATGGAATTGCACCCACAGTGCCAGTCAGTGTGTAGGAATCACAAATACAGGCACACAGATGAGCTCTGAGGCCTGCCTGCCCCTGACAGTGTAATAGGTTCTTTCCTCCTCATCGGAGTTTGTTTCCTGACCTTGGGAAAGGGACATAGGTAGCATTTGGCAGGGGGAGAGACTTTTACTCTCTGGATTTGCTAGGGAGAGCATTCTTTGATTCCTGCTTCCCTCTCCAGCTGTTTAATGCTGGGTTGAGCAAATGCATGACATCTCAAAATCACAGCATCCTACGCCTCAGAATCTCATTCTGCAAATGTGCTGACTGAGCTAGATACCCATTTAACAATTTAGATAATTTCGTATTTCAGAATGCCGTTTGAGTGGCAGCTGCTTGTGCCCTGAGCCCACTGAAAGCGGTTGGAATCTGTTCTCTAGATCAGCTATTGTAGAACTCGTCTGCAGTGTTTTATTATGGATATGACTGTATCTCCATCTTCCCTTAATTCTCCCTCCTCCCAGTTGTGCTGATTGGTTCATTGTTGCTTTATTTTCGCTTATGCTCATGCACAAACACACACACAGTTATGATTCTCACTACGCCAGGAGTCCAAAGCTTTGGTTCCCTTTTTGACGGGGAACCACGTCATTCTCTCTCTGGCCTTTTATTCTGAATATCTTTGGTCAGTGTCCCCCAGGTTGCTAGCATCTTTTGTGATCTCTTGATGAATGTCCACCCTCCTTGGATATAGAAAAATTTTCTAGCAGGCAGCCCCCAACTTACCTATCCCTGAATGGCTTAAGTTCAGAAGTCTATTAGTAATTTTAAATAAACTTTTAATATTATAGAAGTACAAGGGGGGGACCCAAACAGAATTTATTTCTAAAAAATCATGTATTTATTCTTTCATGTTTAAACTTCAGTCACCTTTGAAGTACTCTCCATTTGATGTAGTACACCTATCAAGATGGTTTTTCCACCGCTCAAAGCAGTTTTGAACTTATCAGTTTTGATGCCTTTGAATGCTTCTGCCATTTTGTGTTTCATCTCTTCCACATCAGCAAACCATTTCCCTTTGAGGACATTTTTCATCTGGGGAAACAAACAAACAAAAGTTGCTTGGGGTGAGATCGGAAATAGGTAGGGTGGGGCACAAGAGTCATGCCAGTTTTTAGTAAAAAACTGCTGAACACTCAGCACTGTGTGGGCAGATGCTCATAAATCACCCATCATGAAATGAGCAAACACGTCAAGTCTTCAAAAGGAATTCACTGAAGCCGAATGCAGCCTCTTACAACAACACCAGCTGGTACACTGATACAGATGGGTTCCTAGAATACTCACCTAGCTAGGGAAGCCAGTACTAGAAGGGGTCTGCCCTCCAGAAGATAATTTTGGGATTTTGGGCGTCCCCTCTCATATATGTACATGGCAAAAAATTTGAAAAGAGACAAGCAAAATAAAAAAGTTTAAACAGAATAGTCCCATCACTCAGAGTTTGTCAGTTTTAAAACCTTAGTGCTTAGTCTTCTGAATTTTCTATACTTATTTCAGACAATAATTTCTTTATTTTGATGAAATTTTGTTTCCTGTAATATTGTACCCATATTCAAATTTCTTTTGTTCACCCCAAAGTACCCTTTATAGGTAGGTGGTTTTTTCAAGTTGATATCTGAACCAAGGCCACATTTGAATCCAATGATGTGCCTTCCTTTTATTATCTACCATAGTGTCTTTTCATATGATGCCAACTCACTGAAGAGACCGTGCCACTTGCCCTACAGAACGTCCCACCATCTGGATTTGTATGATTGCCTTGTCATATGTGGTTAGCTCATTACTCCGTCCTCTAGTTTCCTGTAAACTGTTAGTTATATCTAAAGATTTAGTGGGTTAACTTCAACATTTCAGGAATATACCTCTAGTGATACTGTGCCTCATATTATATCACAGCAGCAAATACACATGGTTGAACCATCAATAATGATGATAGGACTGACCCTTCGATCAGGATGATTTGTGTGTTCCTTAGGTTGCACCAAAAATGATCTCTGTCAAGTTTGGTTTCTCACTTTACACTATTAACATTTTGAGCCAAATATATTTTTAAAGATTTTATTTATTTATTTTTAGAGAGAGGGGAAGGGAGGAAGAATACGAAAGAGAGAAACATCAATGATTGGTTGCTTCTCACGGGCCCCCTACTGGGGACCTGGCCCACAACCCAGGCATGTGCCCTGACAGGGAATCAAACCAGCGACCCTTTGGTTCGCAGACCTGCACTCAATCCACTGAGCCACACCAGCCAGGGCAGAGCAAATAATTCTTTGTGATAGAACTTAAATTTTCTGTGGCTGTGCTGAGCCGTGTAAGCTGTGGAGCAGCATCCCTGGCCTCTACCCACCAGATGCCATAGCACCCCTCTTCCCAGTTGTGGCAATCAAGAATGTCTCCAGCCACTGCTACAGTGTACTCTAGGGTCAAAATAACTTCCAGCTGAAGACCAGCAATGTGACTGAAGGAAAAGAGGAAGACAGTATTTATGGGAAGGACACTAGTCTGTCTCGCAGAACTAGTGGGAACATTCTCTAGACTGGAAACAGCAGGGCAGCTCTGAGGACCTCAGTCGTAAGAGTGTGTGGGCTCCTACGGCAAGCACTGCCCTTCACGTGGCTCTGTGCCAGCGGTGTCCAGGGTCTCTTTCTCCTTCTTTAGCTCTACAAAGAGACCATCTGATTGGCTCAGGTCGGCTCCCGTGCTTACATTGTAGTCAATCAGCTGTGGCGCGGCTTCTAGGTTCCCACTCCTGAGGGCTGAACTTTCTCAGAGAAGGCAGAGTGGTGAGCTGGGTAGACTCGCAGGAAGTTTCTTCTTCTTGGGTACCTGAGAGCGTGCCCGCTTAGAACATCCCCCACAGCCCACAGTCTCTGCTGCCACAACCTCGAATTGTGTCCCCGGTGTGTGGACTGTACTCCTAGTACTCCTGCCCCAGCCCCTTCTCTCCCTCAGAGGCAAGACTAGCTGCGGCAACCAGCGCCATCCCTCCCCAGCCTCTGCCCTCACCATGCCTGACACATTAGGCCTAACTCCTACAGCACGGTGTCTGGGTGACTTGCCAAGCCAGAGTGTGGCTTCAAGGTACAGAGGGATCTGTCTTCGGCCCTGCCATCAGCACCCCATCGTTGTCACCTCTGTATACTTTTAGGCTTTCTCTACGAGATTCAGAGGGTGGGGCTGCAGACAGTGGCCAGACAGAGAAAGGGCACTTTGCTACTGCTTCCGTTTCCTTTAATAGCCATCAGGATATATCTCAGGGTCGGTGTCCTTACCCCAGAAAAACAAGAGTAGCCAGGAGAGGCTGGAAGTGGGTGCCACTGGGCAGGCAGACACTGAAAACCTACAGCAGCTCACCTCCCGCTCAGTCTTTAAAGGAAAGTCAGTCCTGCGGAGGTGTGCTTTTTTTTTCTTAAGATGCCTGCTGCTTGAATGCTATTTTTGAAATGTGAAATATAAAGTCTTTTCATTTCCCCTCATTTTCCTAGTGTCTCTAGTTTGCAGGTGTCCTAATGCATACAAGGTCTGACACAAATAATGCCCCACTTTTTTTATTACAAAATCATAAGCATGTAATTCTGTAACATAATATTATCACACTCAAGCACACCATAAGACATTTTAGTTTAAATGTTCGAAGTAAAACTATAAATTATTACATGCATATTATCACCCTACCAACCACACTCTAGCATGCATTACTTCTGCTGGTCCCTGTACGAACCCTGCCTTCGGGGGAAGCAAGCACCGCCCGAGGCCCAGGAGCAGGACCCCACCGCCCCGAGCAGTGGTAGGAGAGGAGCTGCTAGAGCTGCTGGGAAGACTTGGATAGGTTCAACCCTTTTTGCGCCCCTAGTGCCCAGCATGGCATCTGGCACGTGAACAGATCTTAAAATCAGTGGAGGAGTTGCCTTTTGAGTATAAGAACCCGTCAACTACTATGTGAAACCTCAAGTGCATTAGGCATTTAATAAACCTTTGAACTGTGTTGTAGAACTAGAAATGGTGGTGGTAGGCTGAATTATGGCCCCCGAAGGTGTCCATCTCCTAATCCCAGAACCTGTGAATATGTGACCTTACAAAAGTGGCCTTGCTGGTGTGATTGGAGATGGGAGCTTCTCCTGGGTCATCCAGGTGGGCCCAGAGGGATCGCCAGGGTCCTTAGAAGCGAAAGCAAGAGACCAGGGGGCAGAGGTAGACAAGGAGATGTGATGAAGGAAGGGATGTGATTGCTGGCCACGAACCAAAATGTGGGCAGCCCCTGGGGCTGGAAGGGACAAGGAAGCGGGGTCTCCCCGGAGCCTCCAGAGGGATGGCAGTGCTGCCAACACCTTGACTTTCGCTCTGTGAGGCCCGTTTCCAATTTCTGACGCCCGAACAGTAGGAGAAGAAATGTGTGTTGTTTTAAGCTACCAAGTTTGGGGTAATTTCTTACAGCAGCAATAGGGAAACAATACATTGTGTGTGTAAATATATCACTTTTCTTTTTCTAGGGAAAATGTTTTCTGTTCTCTAAATATTTATTCAAGAGATAAGCTTTTGAAACTTGGCCCATTTGCATTTCGGAGTCCACCTGTATTTACTTTCTTGCTCCATATATTTACCTCCAGGGTCTTAGGGAAGCTCCATTTATTCATCTGTAAAGTGAGATCTTGATCTTTCTTCCTTGAAAAACCATTGTGAATCTCTAAAAGATAATTACTTTAAAAATATGTCTTCTAGGATTTTAAAACTATTTAAACGTGGTAATAGATGCATGAATAACCTATTTCCCTTCAGCTGGCTATGAGGCTAAGCAAAAATGTGGGTGATGGCTTTCTTTATTCGAGAAGATCAAATTTGCATGGGAACAGAGAAAAATGATGGCATCTAGAACATTCTGGACTTGCTTTGCTACAAGCAAACATGGATGCTTTGGATTCATTTCTTTCAAAGATGAATGGGGGCCAAACCTCCTCCCGCCCTATAAACTCCTGCTCATTCCCACCTTGTACCTTCAGCATAAGAGACCGAGTTGGCTAGAGTTTGTAAAAGTCAAAGAAGGAATGGCGGGCATCATCAGATGAGAACTGAGCCTTAAGGAAAGACGATGTCAAAAGATGCAGAGACCAGAAGGAAATGAGCGCAGAGCCAGAAAATCTGAAAGGAAACATGATAAACTCTTAAAAATAAGGGATTTAGACAATAAAGTGAAACGATCTTGATTGAGAAGGGAAAGGAGGACGAGGTTTCTAAAGAAAGGAGCCTTGGGGACTGAGTCTGTCCTGCAGGGAATTCTCTGAGGAGCTCAGGCTGGAAGTGTGCATTAAGAAAGCGAGGAAGACAAATACAAAGGAGCCTGCCAGGAAAACGAATGGCCAGCGTGCGCTTAGCCATGCAGAAAATGGTAACAGCAATGACAGGGACCTTTTTTAGTTCTCGGGCCAGCCGACGCTTAGAGGCAAGTCATCACGGAAGCTGATGGCCGAGTGAAGCCCGTACGCTCACCTGCTCCCTAGTGTCTGCTTCCCCCAGCACAGACCTGGTACAGCAGTGTGATAAAGGAAGAAATGGAGCCCAGGCAGTCAAGAAAGTCAAGGAACCAACCCCTGATGGCTTGAAGTAGGTCCGGGGTAGGCCCATGAGATTGCATCTCAAGTGCAGGGTGACCTTGGGGAACCCTTTTAAACCTTCACTTTAATGACCACTAGCAAGATCCTTGAGAGATCACTGAGTAGGGCCAAGTCTAGGAAGGGCCAGTGCTTCTGTAATTTTCCAAAAGCAGATCATAATGAATGTGAACAGCCTCACATAGGGAAAGGCACTGTTGTCAGTCCGTGGCCAGATGTCAGAGTGGATTATTACACGTGTGGCTTGTGAAGTCAGAGGGAAAAGGTGGTGGTGAAGATTCAGAGTCAGCACAGGGGGACTTGTAGCCCCAAGTCCTGTTAACATCATTGCCTTTGGGTTATGCTAGAAAAACTGGTAGATGAGGGCATTGCCATGGACACGGACTCACAGAGTATCAGGGCTAGATGTACCTTTAATGTACTTTGCAGATAGGAGACTGGAGCCCCAAATAGTTAAGGAGAACCTCTTGGCAGTATGGGGACTCGGGCCCTCCCACACCTCCAGTCTTTCCCTGGGAGACCCACCCAGACACATGGTATTTCAACAAGACATCTAGCAAAGGCCACAATTATGGGCTGGATGATCTTAGAATTACAGGTTTTATGACTGCTTGAACAGCCAAAATCCAGAGTCTTGATTTACTACCTGAGCATCAGCCTGAACAAAGTCCTGTGTGCAGCCCTGTCCTCTCAGGACTTCAAGAAATGATTCACATAGAGAAACAGAACACCCAGTTCGAAATGACACAAAAAGGAAAGGGAGACCTAGAACATGGCAAGAGAGAGTCCACATTTTTCTCAATACATTGGAACAAATTCAGAACCTATGGTGTACACTTTAAAGAGAAATAATATTGTACATTGACTGTAAGTAAAAAATCATTTTTTAAAAAATAAAGGGATAAATAATGGAGGTTTAATTTTTTTTACAAATGCTGAATGAGGAAGACTTAGCCCAATACCAGCTCTTGTGACAAAGGCGTAGGGATTTCATTGTAAGCAGAACACGAAGAGTAATGAGACTGCCGAGAAAGTTAGTGCGGCCTTACGCTGTGTGGTAGGCAGAGTACTGGCCTCCAAAGATGTCCATGTCCTCATTTGTGGGAGCCGTGAATATATACCTTACGTGGCAAAAGGGAGTTTGCAGATATGATAAAGTTAAGGATCTTGAGCTAGTGATCCAGGTTGACCCAATGTCCTCACAGGACATTGAGTGAAAGAAGGAGGCAGGAGTGTCAGAGCAAGAGAAGAGATGTGACAACAGACGCAGAGGTAGGAGGGATGCGGGACCACAAGCCAAGGAGTGCAGGAAGCTTCTGGAAGCTGGGAAGGGCAAGGAAATGGATTCTTCCCCAGAGCTTCCAGGAGAAACACAGCTTTAATGACCCATCCTTGACTTCTGGCTTCTAGAACTGTAAGATAATAAATGTGTGTTGTTTTAAGTCAGTACATTTGTGGTCATTGTTACAGCAGCCGTAGTGAGCTAATACAGGCTGCCTTAAGAGTGGTTGGAGTGTCCGGCCAGCAAAGGTTGTACGATGCACTCGTTAGATCACATCTAAAATGTGATCACATCAGTTCCCGTCTGAGTTTTAGGAAGCATGTTGACAATGTCAAATACATACCAAGTGTTGAAGAACTTTTATGTCATAACAAATTAAAAGGAGCTGAAAAGATTGTGTGTTTCCACCCTGAATAACATTAAGACATAACAGTTGTCTTCAAATGTTTCGAGGGTTAACATGTCAGGGAAAGATTAAGATCGCTGAAACGCCAGAGGAAAGAATTAGAACAAATAAGTTGGAGTTACAGGGAAATTCAGGTCCTTTTAATGAAAACATTTTACACCAATCAGAGCTGCAGAGTAAATGCAGTGCCTTGTTAGGTAATGAGCTTCCCATCACTGGAAGTGCTCAGTCAGAGGCTGAGTGGTCACTACTCAGAGATGTGAGAAAGGGCTCCTTCGCAGGGCCAGGACTGGCCCAGAAAACTGATCTAAGTACCGTTATTATTTGAGGACTTGATGACTCTAGAAAGACGAGGCACATCTTCCCTGGAGTCCAGGTCCTGTGCTAAAATTTATAATTAAGTTTCATAGGAAAATAAAAGGCGGCAGTAAGGGTTCTCACTTCTGTTACTTGCGTAATCTCAATGCTGTTTTTAAATCTCCTCAAGAGCCATCATCTTGATTAGTAAGTAAAATACTGAAGTCAGCATCTCACAGCTGTACTTCAAAGACAGCAAGGTCACCCTGGCGGGGCGGGGAGAGCAGGGGTGCGCCTTAAGTCCACCGGGAGGAACCTGCAGTCTCCCCATTCCTGCCCTCAGTTCCACTCCATTTTAACAGTGGCCACACCTCCGCTCAGTTCTCAAGTCCTCAAATCAAACAGTGTCTCCTGTGGGTCAGGAGGCTAAGCAGGGAGCAGTACATGAGATGAAGATGATCAGAGCGATGGGCTCCTCTCCTGTAGAGAATGAACACGGTATGTAATGGAGTTGCAGGGAAGACAAAGCAGCAGCCCATTCCGCCGATGAGTGTCAATGGTGGCGTCTTCCAGCTGGCCCAAGTTTCTCAGGATAGAAAGTAGATGAGCCAGCTAGAGGCCCACTGGTGCTTTCTCGTCCCTCCATGCCATTTTTTCTGGACATCTCCATAATGCTGCTGCTTGATGTACAAGAGAAAGAGCAAAGTGCCTAATGAAACCAATTCTTCTGTGGTCATCCTGCCCCCGTGCTCCACCCACGCGGAAGGCAGAGGCCTCCGCCAGCACTCAGGCCCGGCATCCAGCATCCGCCCTCCTGCAGGCACCAGGCACCGCCTGCCAGCTCCCGCCCCAGGACAAGGCAGAAATGCCTATGTCAGTTGATTACAATGTTCTCAGTCGACGTGTCCGGACAAGCATCCACTTACCTCACACCCAGAGATGATTGTGGCCATAGCTACGTTTAGACATAATATTGACCTGCCTGATAACATTGTTCCTAAGTTGCTGCCTCCCCCCATCCTGCTTTGTTCTCCCCTTCTGCGGCTTGTGTGTGTTTTGATACCTGTTTGCTAGATTGCTGTTTTAACTCAAATAGATTTTTAAAGGCAAGAGAACAGAAAGCCATGCCTAGAGACCGGGTGATGGTGCTTTCAGAAATGGACTTGTTTCCTTTTCTGCACCTCTGTCCTGCAGAGGTCAAGGCCTAGTGTGTTTGCCTCTCTCACTTTCCAACGGCAGCAGGGATCGGTGGCCAAGCGGAGCGCGCCAGCTCTCGCATCTCCATCCGCCTCCCCCACACCTCACAGATCAACACCTGAATCTAGGTGAAAGCAGCGTGGCCTCCAGGCGCCCACCCACCACTTCTCCAGCTCCTCTTCTACCATCACACTGCCCTCTGCTTCTCTGCAAAAAGTTCTGGTGTTGCCACTGAAGGCAACGGGGAGTACAGGTTTCCGGTGAACGGAGCTCAGGCTTCTGGAGAAAGGTGCACGGCTGTGTCTCCTTCACTCAGCTGAAGTTGGCGTTTCATCCGAGAGGATATCACGTGGATTCCCACCAACACAGTCAGACTTTAAATTCTCAAAGGCATTTCTGTACAAAAAGAGAAGAGTCTTGAGTGAATCTTTCCAGTCCCAGTTTTCTCATCCTCAAAATGAGACGACTAGTGATTCCCAAGTCACTGGGCGGTTACAGGGATTTTAGGGTTTAATTCCCGTGAAGCACTTAGGCAGGGCCCACCTGGTCCTTTGTACTCTTCGCTCCTTTTCTAATCACCGAACAAATGAATCAAATGAGTGAGTGAATGCAAATTGAGTCCGTACAAATGTGTTATAAGTGAAAAATTTACACCTAGGTTTAATTATTGAAATAACAGAGGTGAAAAATTCACCTCATCTCCTATGTGGATATTTTTGGTACTTTTTGTTTGTATTTTGCACTGTGAAGTGTTTGGTTTTTTTCAGGACTACACTTTGTTATATGAAGAGGCAAAATATTTCCAGCTTCAGCCGATGTTGTTGGAGATGGAAAGATGGAAGCAGGACAGAGAAACCGGTCGCTTTTCAAGGCCCTGTGAGTGCCTAGTGGTGCGTGTCGCCCCAGACCTCGGAGAAAGGATCACACTCAGCGGTGACAAATCCTTGATAGAAGAAGTGTTTCCAGAGATTGGCGACGTGATGTGTAACTCAGTCAATGCAGGCTGGAATCACGACTCAACGCATGTCATTAGGTTTCCACTGAACGGCTACTGTCACCTCAACTCAGTCCAGGTACACTGTGATTTCATACACTGTGGCATCAAATGCCACTCTTAATGCTGTTGCTTCCTTACCCTTGCCTTCACATGGTGCCTGTCTCCCAAAGAGCTGAGAAACTCTCGTGGTGACACTTCTGTTGAGCTGGTAAACCTGTTCACCCCTCTGCGGCATTCATTCAATCATTTCACAGATATTTATTGAACATCTACTATGTGCCAGATGCTGGTTTGAGCACTGGAGATAAAAAAGACAACACAGGGGCAACAGCTCCCTTTCCATGGAACTTACATTATGTGGATGGAGTTGAGGGGGTGGTGCAAATAGTAACCAACACAAATTTGGTCAGGTAGTGAGAAGAGGATGTCTGGGATCACTCATTCTAGCAGTTGCCAGCCCCCAAGTTCTGAAGACCCTAAGGTAGGAGTATGTTTGGGATATTGAGGAGTATCAGGAAAGCTAGTGTGACTTGAAGAGAGTAAAGGTGGGAGGGGGAGCGTTAAGACACTGGGCCAGCGGGTGGCCAGAGACAGATTGTGTGTGGATTGCCTGGTAGAGGGTGGAAAGCACTCTGGGAGTTTTGGTTTTGTTTTCTTTTGGTTTGGGTTCATTTGCTGGTGTGAGTAAATGCAAAGCCATTTGAGGATTTTGAGCAAAAGAGTGACATGATACAACCCGTATTTGAAAGTGAATACTCCAGCAGCAGGTGGAAGACAATGGAAGAATGGAGGCCAGTTAGAAAACTACGGGCCAAGCAAGAGCTGAGAAGTGTCCCATTCTGTCTCCCACCGTACTACCCTGGACACTCCCTGTCTGTCTCATCTGATCTCAGATGCTAAGCAGGGTTGGGTCTGGTTAGTACTTGGATGGGAGAAGTGTCCAATTCTGAATATTTTGAATATGGAACTAATGAGGCTTTCTTTTATTTTTTTAAAGATTTTATTTATTCATTTTTAGAGAGGGAGAGGGAGGGAGAAAAAGAGGGAGAGAAACATTAATGTGTAGTTGCCTCTCATGTGCCCCCTACTGGGGACTTGGCCTGCAACCCAGGCATGTACCCTGACTGGGAATCGAACCAGTAACCCTTTGGTTCACAGGCCAGTGCTCAATCCACTGAGCCACACCAGCCAGGACTTAATGAGGTTTTCTGATGATGGCTGCAGGTTTTAAGACAGAAGCCAAAGATGACTAAAATTTGTTGTCATTTTTTAAAATAATATATATATTTTTGCTTTTTTATTTTTAGAGAGAAAGGGGGAGAGAGAGAAAGAGAGAGAAACATGGATTTGTTGTTCCACCCATCTATGTATTCATTGGTTGATTCCTGTATGTGCCCCCACCAGGGATCAAACCGGCAACCTTTGCACACCAGGCCTAGAAGCACCCACTCTATCTTTCTGCTTCTTGACGAGTATCCCACAACTGTTTATAATTGTTTAAATGGATGAACAGACGTTTGAGAGCAGAACAGCAGGAACTATTGGCAGGACTGGGCCCTGGGCGTGCTAGAGGAGGTTACCCAGGTCTGGAGGTGCACCCCACACTACCCTGCGCTCGCCTCTCCTCTCCACGGAGGGTGGGGCAGAGCCAGGGCAGCATTTCCTCGCTTCTCCAGGGCTCCATCTCTCCCACACAAAACCTCTAGTCCACCCCTCAGTCCATGGAATAGCTGTCCTAAAATCATGTGCCTGAGAAGTTTCCCCATCATTCAAGTCTGAGCACGTGTGGAGACTTTCACCTGGATTCATGTCATCGTAGGACTTTATCCTGACACACTCTAGCTTCCTGCGCCACTGACCAAGAACTAGGCACTATCCTCCAGGCCTTCAGAAGCTTTGAGACCAGGTACTTGAGACCCGAGACCCCATGGGGTGATTTTAATTTTCTCAAGAGAGAATATTCTCTAATGTTCTCAAAGTTAGATTGCTAACTTTGAGGAAATTTTAAGGTGATGTTTAAAAAGTAATGTCCAAAAACCATAAGCTATTTGCATTCTGTTAGAATAAGCTTTGACCGCGTCCAAGGTAACATTGGATCATATTAAAAAATTACCATATTATGCATATTAAACCCCCTGGGGAGGAAGATTTGGGACTTCCTTTTTTTAGCAATTTAGCAACTGTAACAGCGTTGAAAGACAAAAGATACCAGAGTTCAGCTGTTTATTGTTCAAAGTTTCCTCTACCGTTGTAATTCCTCTCCTCATCATGGCAAAAAACCCTTTTTGAGGTGGTTTGGCCCAGTGAACTGGGTTTTTTCTTGCTGACAGACGACATTCCTGCCTCTGCTGGGGAAAGTCTCCGTTGAGTGAGCCGTTCTTCACCTTCGTGCTCACCAGAGCCCGTCTCAGTGGTGCACTCGGGCGTGTCTCCTCCGTCCCGTCCTCCGTTGACCGGCGCACACATGTCATGAATGTATCGCCAGGAACAGAGACATGCAGGGTAGAAGATTCATCTTTTTTCTCTCACGAGGACATTTTTTTTAATTTGCCAGCAACTGAAGTTTCAATTTTCAGAAAGCTTACTCCTGTTTTCTAATAGTGTCTAGTTAGCTGTTTTGCAAGAGAGCAGATCATAGTCCATATGAAGGTCGGTGGCTAAAAAAGAATAATAAGTTTAAAAAACAGGAAGGATTCACTTTACACTGACTATGCTTTGAAAGTTATTTAGTAACATTTCCCTTCATTCAAAAAAAAATTGAGCCAGATATATTTTTTCAAGTTATGACTGAGCCATCTTGCCTTGAGAGTGGCATAGGAGCGATTTAATTATATCCGGAACCCTGGCGGGGAGCATTTGCAAGTCTAATATTTGTTGGATTTCTGGAGAAACAGAAGGCTCTGGTTCAGTTTTCTGTATTTTTGCCTAAGAGTTGTAGGAACTGTTTCTGGCATTTAAGAGTGTCAGACATGTAGTGACAAACCCAGGGATTTTTTAGACATCAGGTATTTGACTCATTAAAGAATAGATTAGGTGGCTTATGGTTATTGAGACATTTAGAATTTATTCTGGGTACATGTTCTAATATATCACCGTCACATTTATTCTTGCCTCCCTGAATGCACACAAGGCAATAAACCTATTTCAGATGCCACAGACTTGAAAACCGGTAGGTAAACCTCAGCTGTCTTCAGTTTGTTCTGCTTTTGCGATGACATCAATCTTCCAAACTGAAATATATTAACTCGTTATTGGGAAACTCAAACAATGGCAGGGTTAAGAGTGAATGAGTTGAGTGAATCACTGGCTGAGTAAATTCAAATAATATCACTGACTTTCCTTCATCTTATAGAATATATTTTAGTGGCAAATGAGCTTTGAAATGTGAGCCATTTTTCCTCCAGAGAAAGTAGATACACATTGCAAAAAACATAGGATTTGAGGCCAAACAGACCCAAGCTGGAAACCCAACTCTATCACTTACTGTGAGCCTCAGTTTTCACATCTGTGAAATGGGCTAACACCACCCATTATTCCAGGAGGTTGTAATGATTAAATGGACTTGGCACATGGAAAGCTAGCAAGTAAAGGCACATTTTAGATGTTACAAATGGTTGTTCCCTCCCTTCCTGCCCTTTGTCTTCATTTGAAAGCAGAAACTTTAAGAGACTTAGGGGTTGAAGAAGCTTGGCCAGAGCTGTATACGATTTTAAGCTTTAGGACAGTTCTTTGGGCTGTTTATGTGGCCACAGGACATGTCTTGCCCCTAACTGGATGCTTGTCTTGACCCCTCACAGGTCCTCGAGAGGTTGCAGCAAAGAGGATTTGAAATCGTGGGCTCCTGCGGGGGAGGAGTGGACTCGTCTCAGTTCAGCGAGTATGTCCTGCGGCGGGAACTGAGGCGGACGCCCCGAGGACCCTCTGTCATCCGGATAAAGCAAGAGCCTCTGGACTAAATGGACATATTTCTTACGCAAAAAGGAAAAAAAAAATACACATCCAGTAACGCAAACCACAGAAAGGGACATTTATGTGCAGTTGGGACAGCAAACCAAGTCCTGGACCTAAAATTGAATAAAAGACACATTTATATCCGATAGAGACCACACCTGTATTCATATGGGAACAATTGGAATAGTGATATCTTCAAGGTGTAAAAAATATATAAATATATATATATGTCAAAAGGTAGGAAATGCAAAAAAAAAAAAAAGTGGTAGCTACAGTTGGTGCTGTGATGGCCGTGAAGTGTCCTGGGCCCCCCGAGGCCTCTGACCGGTAAACAAGCCATGAGCAGTGAGGATGCGTCCTTGCGGTTTCCATTGCCAACAGCCATCGTTGTTTCTTTTTCCTTTGTCTTTCTTCCTTTTTTTTTTTTTTTTAAAAGCATACACCTTGATTCAGTATCTTTGCATATGGAGGTTTCATGTCTCTCTTTAGGCTGGGACCAGGCAGGACTTCAGAAAAACTCATGAGCACATTGCATTGGAAAGATGTTAGACATGAAATTTTAAATGTAGTTTGTACAGAAGTCACACTTTTTTGTCCGCCTCACAGATGTGAATGTTACTTTGTTTTTAAACTGATCAGTTTTGCAAAGGGGCCAGAATTATTACTTGTTAGAGTTGCACCAGTTTGAGTCTGCTGCTTTCCTACAGTTTTTCAAATTTTATAATGTATTAAATACAATAAACTCTGTTTAAAAAATAAGGTCTGCGTGAAACACATGTTGGGGTGAAGCTATAGTAAAATGAAATTTTCCTTTTTAAAATTCTCTGTGTTGAGCATCAAAAAGAGGCCTAAAAACTGAGGCCAGTTTTGAGCTCAAAACCCACTAAAGGATAAGGGTGTTGTCCCCTGTGCTGAGCAGTCCTGTTCCCACTCAGCCACTGTCTCATCCCTCGCTTTGTTTCTCTGCACTGGAAAGCAAGATACATCTTGCTTGTTTTGAACTCATCCTTAACAAATATCAGTTACGTATTGCTGCAGAGCAAACCACACCAACATAGCAGCTTAAAGCAACATTTTCTTCTCTCTTGTGACTCTGGTTCTCTTGTGCGGACTGGCCTTCGCTGGGCTGCGTCTGCTGCCTGTGATGTCATCCAGGGTGTGACTGGGCTGGGGTGCCCAAGATGGCTCCCCCACTGGCTGTCCGCCTCTCCAGATGCTCAGCCCCTCCCAGCATGGGAGCTGGCTCCCAAGAGGGAGTGTCCTGAGCTCAGGTGTTCAGGAGGGAGGAAGCAGAAGCTGCAGTCTTCTGAAAGGCTAGGCCTGGACCTGTCCCGTGCACTTCTGCAGCAATCTGTTGGTTCCAGGGAAAGGGAAATAATATCCACCTGTCAGGGAGGAAGACAGGCAAAGAATTGGTAACCAACTTGAACCTGCTGGAACACCTGTCTAAAAGATGCAAAAAGTAGGGCATCATGGCTTTGGAAGAAGTAGGGAAAATCTCAGTGCCAGAATGAACACTTTCTTAAACGCCAGAGAGGGAAGAAACCGGAAATTGCAATAACCACTTTTGGATTAAGCCCTTAGCTTTTCCAAGGCATTAGCGATTCGGGAAGCTCCTCCGTCAGCCCTGCCATCACCTCTCTGCCCTACTTCCTCTTCCTCATTCCAGACACTCAAAATAAATCTGGCATGATGATAAGATTGACAGGCAAACTACAGTGTGTTTCTGCTACAGAGGTGTTCCTGTGGTGATGGGCTATTTCCACCCTGAACTTTCTTTTTTTAAATTAAAAAGTCTGTGCCTGAGGACACTAGTAATGAAAATATCTCTGGCTTCTGAAACTAAAAGTAAGTTGTTAATGGCTCCCATCACCTCCTGAAACACAGAGATGGTCCTAACACTCAATTACTCTAATGACTGCCAGCCAGGCCTCCATGTAGCTGTTTAATTTCCCTTTATTTGAAACTAGCACAGCACTGGCTCAGACGGAAACAGCCAGGGCTGCTCCCATGGCTGCTTGGTCGTCCACATCCTACTGAAAGGAGAAGGTGATTGCTGTATGATTTTACTAGCAATCCACTCCCATTAGGCAGAATTTTCCCAACTCAAGAGCCCTCACCTCGGGACATTCTGCTGGTGATTGGCGTCGGTTAACATTCACCCGGCGCTCCCTATGCACACACAGTTAGTACTGTCCCAACCAGTCACTCCACCGAACTCTGTGCCTTAGCTATTACATTCACTTTGTTCTTTTCTAAGTTCTGTGCCCATTTATACAACTATGATCCAACTGCACATTCTCTTTTCTCTGGATTTTTGAAAATGAAATGCATTGGGGTGACATGGGTTAATAACATCAATTGCAGGTGCACAACTTCTGGTATGACATCTGTGTGCTCCATCGTGTGATTGCCTGTTCCTCAAAAACCAACGCAGCTCAGAGGAGCCACCATATTTCATGCAATTTTCACATTTTGGGGTCTTAAAACACACAGATTCCCACATACCAAAGTACTCCTGGAAAAAGCTGGTCAATCACAAATGTTTTCCCGGGCCTTACTATCCAATACGCAGCTCATGCCCAGACTTCCCCAGCTGTCATGATAAGGATCATCGCAGCCATACTTATTTTCCCCCGGAGAATCCAACCAAGGGTGATGTGTGGCAATTGTTAATAATGTCTTCTTAGACTCTCATTTAGAAAGGGTCCATCCCCCTGTTTTTGGTCTTCTATGACATTAATTTATATAAAGAAGCTAGGTCAATTGTTTTGTAGTTTGTTGCACAATCCGTATTTGTCTGGTTGGTCCCTCATTGGTAAAGTCAATTTTTTATTTTGTATTTTTTTGCAGGAATACTACACAGGTGATGCTGTGTGCTCATTGCATCACATCACAAAGGTCTGTTTGGCCCATGATGGTGACAGTAACGTTTTATTTCTATTTTTAGGGTTTTCTGTTGTTATTTCTTTTTGCTATTATAAATCTTCTTGCATGTCAGTTGTGGTTTTTCTCTGGTGATGGTGACCTTGACTACTTGGCTGAAGTGACAGCTACCAAATTTCTCCAGTGTAAAAATAGATTTTCCCTTTGCAATTAATAAGTAGTCAACTATACAAATATCCTGTCCCTCAACACACTTTCACCGGTGATTTTAACATTCATTGGTAATCTCCTCCAGAATCAATCATTTACCTTGGTGGTTATAAAAGCATACTAAAAAAAAAAAAAAAAAACCTATTGTCTGCTCCATTGGTATTTGAAAGAACTTTTCTTTTTTTTTTTTTTTTTAGCAAAATGCAGTCCTTTAGGGCACACAAACTATAATCCCTGACCTCTTTTCTATGAAGTATTTTAGAAAAGTAGAGTGAGGCAAGCTGTTTCTAAACTGGTTTCTAAATATTCAGTGAGTTTCTGCATAGTGCTAATGGTAGTCATGCACTTAGTGTTTGCTCCATGCCAGTTACGGTGTCAAGCACTTCAACTTGCACTAACTCACTGAATCCTTATGATCATACCAGAGGTTGCGTTATCCATGCCTCTCAGTTAAAGAAACTAAAATTCCAAGACATCAAATAATGTGCAGTTAAGCTTTTTAAGGAGGGCCCCAAACACAGTATTTGAGAGAAAGCAAGTTCTCCTGTTGTACTGGGATGGGGAAGAAGGTAGGTTATTAATTAACAGCATTTTCTCCTTAGAATGGAAATTTATTCCTGTATCTAAATATTTCAAGCATCATTTACAATGTGTTGGGCACTCAGTTCTGGTGGCACTGTGATGACCATGACAGGGCTTCTGCCTCAGGGTACTGGGGTGGGTAGGGACCTGCACAACAAGTGTCAGGAAAAGGGTGTGTGTGTAGCTAAGGACACTAGGGTGTACGAGGCACTAGGGCTGTGTGCCATTTGATGTTCACGAAGCACGGGTGTGGGCATGCCAAGTGACAAGGGATCACATCTGATTGGGGACATTAGAAAAGCACCACAGGGAAGGTGGCACTTGAAAGATGGCTAGGCTCTCACAAAAGAAGGGGCACAGAAGGAGGGCAGAGGCTCAGCTGGGGAAGCAGAAGGCAGGCTCAGACCGTGCTGTGGGGTGCAGCTGGGTGACTGGGGAAGAGCGGAACATGCTGCAAAAGGAAGGTGGAATCGGACTGCAGCAGGGCTGCTCTTGAGTGTCAGGCTGGGGACCCGACTCCATTCGGGAGCTGCTGGAGAGACAGAGGTGGGCTCCATGAATAGTCACCTGAGGGTCTGCAGGTTTGATTGGCGGGGACAGTCTGCTGATGTGGCAGGCAGTTAAGTGGCCATTTTTCCCTTTCATCCATCATGACCTACCTGCTAAGAGCTGACAATCCGAAGATATATGAGAAAATAAGACATCACCTTGAGTGTAGGGGTGAAAGATTCAGATGCCTACAAGGGCCAGGTGAGTTGCATCAATCAGGAGAGAGACAAGCAGGAGCACGTACCCCCTGTTCAGAGGGGCAGCCCCCACTCAACTCCACAGGTTCTCCAGCAAGAGAACAAGGCCCCTGTACACTTAACTAGATTTCTGTGAAATCTCTAGATATGCAGATGTTGGAACCAATTCATGTTTTCAAATTTACAGACAAAAGAAGACATCTGCAGAGTTGGTAACTGATGAAAGTTATGAAATAGTAAAGCAGTTTTAGACATTCTAGAAGAATCCCATTTGGGTGGAATCATATGTGCTGACAAAAGAACTAAATCGTTTGAGGATGTAAGTTTTATAAAAAATGAAAATTTGAGGCAAACTCTTAGGAATAATACCATTTGATTGTAAAGAGTTAAGTCCTGCTATAACCGACAATAGCAATAATTAGCTACCCTCACTGAATGCTCACCATGCGCCAGGCACTGTGCTAAGGGATTTACAGATGCTTTTTCCTTCGATCCTCACAGGAACCCTATGAAATTGGTTTTCATTAGTATCCCAATTTTATAGACGAGATCACTGGTAAGTCAAAAAAAATTCCCAAAGTCCGCAAGAAACATGGATTAACATCGACAGCACGCATACACAGTGTTTGATTAATACCTGTATTCAACTTTTTCTGGTTTCCTAACTCACGCAAAAAATGATTTTGCTGTCACGGGCAACTGCAGTGTGCTTTATTCCAAGACACTAGACAAAAATGTCACTATAGTAACTTACTGGTTATAGAGTAGGAATTACTAATGACCAACGGAATTACTGGGACCAACAGAAGCCCTGAGAAGACAGTTGCCTCTGACTTTCTGACGGTCAAGCAGCTGTTCTCAGTAAAAGTTTGTATTGGTTATATCAGGGTTCCCTAAACTTGCCTGTTTGGAAGACCCACAAAAAGCACTTGTTAAAGTTACGGATTCTGGTCCATCACCACCCCCGCCACCCCTTCTCCCCAGAGATGTCCTGAATCTCAGTTTCTAACTGAAGAGCCTGGGGATCGGTATTTTAACAGTGCCCACCGTAGGCAACTCTGCAATCAGGCAAGTTTGGAAAAGATTGGGTAAGTGTGCTTCCTCGATGTAGGCCAGTAGGCAGTAGAGAGCAGTAGACAAGAATATTCTGGGAGTACTTCTGTGGCGTACCTTTTTATGACTTCATTGATGTCAATTAAACCACAGTTGGCTTCCCCTATTCTTTTGAGGACCTGATTGAGTGCATCAGATGGAGTTAGTGGAATGGAGAAGCACTTAACCTGAAATTTAACCCAAGGGCCTTCATCCTTACCTGGTTAAGTAGAGAACTGCCCCGTCTCATGCAAAACAGTGCCCCAGCTACAGAATTTTTCCACCTCCTTTTCAAAAGCAATCAGAGATGTGAATGAGCGAAGACTTTACAAACAGAAAAGAATTACAGTAGCATCTACCACCTGTAAAAATACCTTACTGCAGGTGTGCGGGAATCCTCTTTCCCTTTATATTTTAATTTGTCAGTATCCTTGAAATTTAAACTATTTCAAACTTTATCATTTGAAGAGGTGTGTACATCCATAACCCTAGCCATTTACCACAAAGCATATGCATCTCCTTTTATTTGCTTTGATGTTAGATTCAGAGAGCTCCCTCTCTTTCCCAGGACTCCAAGCTCATTCCCTCTGTTTCTCCTCCCCCCACTCACAGTGTGAAACCCAGTGTTTCCTCACACCTCCCCGTCCACCTACCAGATTGTGCTTGTCTGAATGAGGAACAGACCGTACAGATATTAAATTATACTGTTGATTAAGAAGACAGAAAAAGCCGGAGAAGCACTTGCTATGTATGCCATTCAAACTTCGAACTTGATCCGGAAAGCCAGTTCTGGAAGCTGAAAACCAGATCCTTGTCATGGAAGCATCACATTAGTCGGAAAAGAAGCCAGACCAGAAGGGGCAGTTGAGTAGCTCCAGTCTGAGGGGGACTAAAAGGGTCACCTAAAGGCCTGCAACTTGAGCAGCCTGCTTGATGAAGCCAGTTTTCCTGTTAGTCAGCAGTAATGGGCAACGGGATCGGCAAGGGGCAACCGTGTGGCGAGAGGCAGATCGCTCACGGGTTAGCTAAAACTTGTGTTTTTCATTTATTATTCTGTATTGGAAACATTATTTTTTATTATTTACAATATTGTTTTCCTATAAGTCACATTCCCAAATATCTGGTCTCTTGATATCTATAGATCCCTAAAATTTAGGAATTCTGTTTAATAGGTTACATATGCATGGAACTAATTCAATTATACCTCTTACTTCAAGCAGGATAGATGTGCTTCTAAAATGCAACATTGACCTTATAATCTTTTCTCTACTGCCATTATCATCTCAAAGTCAGAGTTATTTCCCATGGCTACGTGGGGCGGAGGGGGAGAAGACAGACTACAACCCCCGCCCCCGCCCCAGTCCTTCCTTCTAGCAGGTTTCTGCTTCTGTCCTGTCTGCCTTCCACACCCCACTCACAGGCCTGCCCACTCCTCGGAGCCTTTCTTCTAAGCAAAGCTAGTCAGGTGATGAATTGAAATGATCTCTGCACAGTCAGTAAAAGCCTTTTTGTTAAAATTTAAAACGTACAAAGGGAATGACTTCCCTAAAACAGAAACACTGACGAAGCAACAGGACTGCATCCAGGTGTCATTTCACAGGGCCCCCCGGAAGAGCCACATGCCGCTGTGAGGCCACAGGTCACTCCTTTCTTAAATGCTCACCCCAAGGTGTGAACATCGTTTTCCTGTGTGTCGCTGCTCTTCTCGGTGTCCTCTCTCTCTCCCTGGGAGATCTCATCCTTCGGTGGCTTCCCCGTCACCTGTGCTGCAGGCCTGACCTCTCCCAGAGCTTCAGGCAGGGTAGCCAGCTCTGGAGACACAGTGACAATAAGACATAATCAGATCATTTCAATATATTTGGTCAAAAACATTGACAAATGAAGGGTCCACAAGATGTTTTTGTTTGACGATACAGAACTAAATTTACTCTGGTCCTAGACCTTTCCTTTCTCCTTTTAGATTTCCCGACTCAGTTCAAAATGCTCGTTTCCGTCCACACCAGGCACCCTTTTCCTGCCTTCCCCACTTTAGTTGGTCACCAAGTTCTACGGAGAGTGTCTCCCTCCTAAACGTTTTCCAGATCAGTCTCTCCCTCTGTTATCAACTCCTCTCATATGGACTATTTCTATAAGATCCCAGTTTGTTTTTCTGCCGGAGACTGGGAGTGCTGCCCCTAAAACGCATCCTCCATGTTACAGCCTGCTCACTGCCCTGTTAAAGGCCCCACGGTATTTCCTTGTGGCTTCCAGAACCATCTTGTCCCCTTAGCGTGACATCCAGGTCCTCTCTGATCTGACCTGCCTACCCTCCAGCCTCATCTGTGCTGCCCCAGCCTCCTGCCCAATGATGCTAGCTCCCCCATTCGATGTATTGTTTTAAGTCTCCCTGCTTTGGAATATGTGCATATTGATCCTCCTCATTGCTTAACCACTACCATTCACCTGTCAAGACCTCTGTCACCTATCACCACCTGCCCATGTATACCTCACCTGGCTGATCCTCTCCTGTAGTTCTAACTCACCCTATTTGTACTTTTATTATTGCACTTACCATATAATATTGAAATATCTACTTACCTATCTACATCTAAGGACCAAACTTGGATCTTCAATGGGAGAAATCTGACTTATTTATATGTATGTCACACCTAGCAGGTGCTAAAGAAATGTTTCTTAATGATAGATTAAATAAATAAGTGAAGTCTATTAGTCCTAGGACAAAGCAGAGTACAGGTTTCATGTGACTAACTCCTTCACTTGGACAGCTTGTCAGAACTCATAAAAAAAACTAGATTAAATGAAGATGTGTGTAAAGGAACTAGGATGTAATAGGGAATCAGTTATTAGCAATAGTAAATCCTCAAGCACTATGGGTTTTTTAACATTTTCTTTGGATTTTGCTCAATTAAAAGTCATGGAAGACTTCCACATTTAACCAATTTGGAATGACAGATCTACTCTCCTACCCGAAACAACTAAAGAATTGGACAAAATATATGAAAGAGTGGTTTTCAAGACATTGAATATTAAACAACAGAGCACAGTGATCTCTGAGATATGGGTAAGAGTTGCCCTGACAAACTGCCTTAAGGAAGTTTCCAGGCAGGGAAGGGAAACCAAGGCAGAGGCCAGTGGTCTCCCTGGGCCGAAGAGGCAGAGCTGGCAGTCTAGGGAAGCCAAGGCAGACAGACTTTACAGAGTGGAGTGACAGAGAGGAGAGATCCACACACTCAGGTGACCAAAGAACTTGAGAGTGATTCCATGGAGTCTTCAGCTAAGTACTGACCAGTGTATGTGTCTGAGGAAACTACCCAAAGCTAGGCAAAGAACTATGTAGGAGAATTAGCGAAAAAACAACCCATAGCTCACACAGAGCCAGCAAAATTTCCTATTCCCATCAGCCAGAGTAAAAAACCTCATAACTAATGGGTCACTGGCTAGATAACTCAGAATGCCTCAGTACTGGGGAAAAATTAGCCCTTGGCTAAACATAGCACTCCTTTCACCTAAAAAAGCTTAAAAGGAAATCCCAAGGCATCAAACTATTTCCAAGTAACTCAACCTCATGCAAAAACGAAGCTCAGGATTATTTATAAGAATACAGGGACAGTTCCGGCCAAGATGGAGGTGCAGGTAGAAGCCCTCCACTTCCTTGCACCAAAAGGAGAATAACAACCAATCTAAAATCAATAAACAACCTGAAGTGCCAGAAAATCAAACATCATGGAACTCCGACAACCATGGAATTACAGAAACAGTCAAACAGAACAATCAGACCAGTAAGGCAGCGCACAGAGAGAACCCATGGTGAGCTGGTGGACCACATGGGTGGGGCTGACTTAAGGGGAAACTGAGACTCAGAGCTGGCTGTGGACTACTGATGGGGTTGCCGTGGTGGGAGAAACTCCCAGTCTCATTGAAAGGTGAGCTAGAGATGAGCAGGGGAGCTGCATTAGTCCCTCTCTGGTCCCTCCCCCACAGGCAGCCCCACAGAGCAGCAAGGACAGTTTCCCTGCCTGGGTGAATACCTAAGGCCCTGCCCCCTTACAACCTAGCAGCTGTGCCAAGGCAAAGAAATATGGCCCAGAAGAAAGAACAGAGCAAAGCCTCAGAAAGAAAACTAAGCAGTAAGGAGATAGCCAACCTATCTAATGGATAAAGCCCGGTAATCAAAATGCTCACAGAACTGATTGAGCTTGGTCAAAAAATGAAAGAACAAATGAAAGATACCCAAAATGAAATGAAGCAAAGTATTCAGGGAACCAACAGTGACAGGAAGGAAATCAGGACTCAAGTCAATGATTTGGAACAAAAGGAAGAAATAAACATCCAACTGGAACAAAATGAAGGAACAAGAATTAAAAAAAAAATGAAGAGAGATTTTTGAACTTCTGGGACAACTTGAAACATTCCAATATCCGAATTATATGGGTGCCAGAAGGAGAAGAACAACAGCAAGAAACTGAAAACTTATTTGAACAAATAATGAGGGAAAACTTCCTCAATTTGGTGAAGGAAATAGACTTCCAGGAAGTCCAGGAAGCCCAGAGAGTTCCAAATAAGTTGGACCCAAAGAGGCACACACCGAGGCACATCATCATTAAGTTACCCAAGATTAAAGAAAAAGAGAGAGTCTTAAAAGCAGCAAGAGGAAAGGAAAGAGTTACCTATAAAGCAGTTCCTGTAAGACTATCAGCTGATTTCTCAAAAGAAACCTTCCAGGCAAACAGCAGCTGGGAAGAAGTATTTGAAGTCATAAAAGGCAAGGACCAACATCCAAGATTGCTCTATCCAGCAAAGCTTTCATTTAGAATGGAAGGGCAGATAAAGTGCTTCCCAGATAAAGTCAAGTTAAAGGAGTTCATCATCACCAAGCCATTATTATATAAAATGTTAAAGGGACTTTCTAAGAAAGAAAATATAAAAAATATGAACAGTAAAATGACAACAAGCTTACAACTATCAACAAATAAACCTTAAAAAAAAGAAAGAAAAAAATGAAAACAAAAACTAAGCAAACAATAGAACAGGAACAGAATCAGCGAAATGGATATCACATGGAGGATTTTCAGTGGGGAGGGGGAGGAGAGGAATGGGGGGAAGGTACAGGGGAAAAGAAGCAAAATTGGTAGGCATTAAATAGATGGGGAGAGGTTAAAAATGGTATAGGAAACAGAGAACTCAAAAAAATTATATGTACAACCCATGGACATGAACTAAGGGGGCGGAATTCTGGGGGGTTGGGGGTGCAGGGTGGAAGAAGGATAAAGGGAGAAAAATTGGGAAAACTGTAATAGCATAATCAATAAAATACACTTTAAGAAAAAAGAAAAGAAAATATTTACACTTCAGTAAGGGAAAAATAAAAATAAAAAAGCACCCCCCCCAAAAAAAAGAATACAAATATATCCAGCCCCAAAGAGGTAAAATTCACAGTATCTGGCATCTAATAAAAAACTACGAGACATGCAAAAATTCAGGAAAATACAACCCAGAGAAGAAAAGCAATCAATCTAAACCAACCTAGAGATGATAGAGATGATAGAATTGGTTGACAAAGACATTAAAACAGTTATTAAACAATATTCCACATGTCCCAGAAGCCAAAGCAAAGACTGAACATGTGAAGTGGTAGCATGGAAAATATTTTTTAAAGAATTCTAGAAATAAAAATTACAATATCTGAAAATGAGACCTGATAGGATTAACAGCAGCTTACACATTAGAGAAGAAAAGAATATAGTGGAAATGAAGCTAGAGCAATAGAAACTACCCACAGTGAAACAGATTTTTGTCAAAGGCTGAAACGTAATGAACCGAGCAGCGCTGAGCCGTGGGCCCACTCCAAGCAGCCAAATGTACATGTAAGTGGAGTCCCTCTCTAGGAGTGTGGAGGGTGGGGAGGAACGGAAAAATATTTGAAGTAACAATAGCTGAATATTTTCCAAATTTGAAGATGACGATCAATCCACAGACCCAAGAAGCTCAATGAATTCTGAACAAAAGAGATACTGTGGATTTGTAGCATTTGTAGAAGTAAACTGTATGCCAATAGCACAAGGAAGGGAGGAACGGAAGTATAAGGTTCTCACGTGTCAGGTGACATAATATCACGTGAAGGCAGACTGCCTCCTGATGGAGACGAGACCGTAAACACGGAGCAGCTGCTGAAGCAATGCAACAAGTTGTTCCAGCTGGTACTCCCACAGGGATAAAATGAAATAATTTAAAGACACTCATTTTGTCCAAGAGGAGGTAGAATGGGAATGAAAGCAAACAAAGTATGATCAAATAAGTAATTTTAAAAAAGCACCCAGATAGAATGAAACCAAGCCATATCAATGATCACATTAAATGTAAATGGTTTCACACCTCAAATGAGAGACAAAGATTGTCAAATCAGATGAAAATATAACATCCAACTATATGGTACCTACAAGGAACCCACTTTCAATTAAAAATGGGTTAAAAGTAAAAGAATGGAAAAAGATATACTATACTAACACTAATCAAAAGAAAGCTGGAGTGGCTACATTAATATCAGGCAAATTTCAGAGCAGAGAATATTACTAGGGATAAAAAAGCATTTCATAATTATAAAATGGTCAGGAGAACATAATTTGCCTTTTTTTCCCCCCATAGTAACAGAGCATTAGAATAGAATACAGGAACTAAACATTGATAGAATTCGAAGGCAAATGACAATCATTATCAGAGATTTCAACACAGTTTTCTCAGGAATTGATAGAAAAAGTATACAGAAAATCAGTAAGGATACAGATGACTTGATTATCCCTAACAACTTCAAGAAGTAATGAGTTAAGTCATACGAAGGATGTTCTCTAACCACAATGGTATTAAACTAGAAATTAACAACAAAAAGATATCTGGAAAGTCTCCAAACATTAAAAACTAAGTAACACATTTTTAAACAATCCTAGGTCAAAGAAGAGATCAAAAGAACAATTAGGAAGTATTTAATGAAAATGAAAACACAACATATCAAAATGTGTGGGATTCTGCTAACGTAGGATTTAGGGGAAAATTATAGCACTAAACATTGACATGAGAAAAGATGAAAGGTTTCCAGTCAGTAACCCCAATTTCCACCTTAAAAATTAGAAAAAGAAGAGACAATGAAATCCAAAGTAAGCAGCAGAAGAAAAATAATAAACAGCAGAACAGAAACCAAGAAAATAGAAAAGAATAAACAAGAGAGAAAAGCAATGAAATCAAAAGCTGGGTCTCTGAGAAAACCAGCAGCACCGTCAACCTCTAGACACTCCAATCAGGGAGAAAAATGGCAGAAAACACAAACTCAGTAACCAAAATGAGCCAAGCAATGAGTTAATGAAGGGCCCCAGATTCTAAGCCAGGCCTGGCCAACGGGCACACTGCACCCTATGGGCTCCTCAGGGTTCAGAGCAGCGCACCAGATTGACAAACAGGTCAGTTGCTGCTCGTGTAAAGTAAGTTTTCCTAGGTCCGTAAAAGGGTCTCTAACAAGTGTCATAACCTTTCAAATTACACATTTGCAATCCAAACACTGCCCAGTAACACATTTTTTTGTATTAAAAAAAATTGTTACTCTTTAGATGAATGTGTAATGAATTTCTTCTAAGTTATTTCTTCTTTATTAGAAAAAATTATCTGACATTAAACATTAAAATATTTTTAAGTAGGTTCTTAACTCTGTACTCTTTTTAAACTAAGAATATTTGCCAGAAAATCAAAAATAATTATGGCTTGTATTTCAAAGATGCTTTATGCCTGGCAACATGGTTGAATCCTAGCCATATTTGAATTTTGGGTAGGGCTGCCTCCTCTTCAAAGCATTGGGAAGTAGCTATAGGGTTAACCAGAGCAATTGGATGGGGTGGAGAAAAGAAACTTAAACAGTCTGATCTTTCCTTCTGCCTCTCCAGCATGAATGAGGCTGATAAATGAGTTCATCTACCACACAAAATAGCCTTTGTTTCGTTCTGTGGCTTACTGGCTTTCTGCTGCTGAGGAGAGGCAATATGGTTTGCCTCAACTTGCCTACTTACCACTGGAACTTTTCATTTTTAGGCTTATGATACAGTAAAAGTATATCTTGAAATTTGCCTTTATTTCAGCATTAACCATTTTTGCCCAAACTTTCACTTGAAAATATTCAAGCCTACAGAGAAGTTGAAATAATAGTACACAGCACACTATACACCCTTCACTTAGATTCATCATTTACTAACATTTTGCCACATTTGCTCTCCCCTCTCTCCCTATGGGTACTGTTTTTGCTGAACCATTTGAAAATAAACTGCAACCACCCTACAACCCACCGTGAGTCCTCCAGCACGAATTTCCTAAGAAAAAGAACAGACTCCTACACAACGCTCAAGAAATTAACCTGATGTGACTGACAGTCTCTCCCTCCCTCTCTCTCTTACAGTGTCAATATTCAAATTTCCCCAATTGTCCCACTAATTTTTTTAGCACTATCTTGTTTCGTTTGCAGACCTGGAAGCAGTCTTTTATTGCATTTAGTTGTCATATTGCTGAGCACTTTTTAACCCATGCTAACTGTCTGATTTGCCACTCACAGCAGTTAGAAAATCTGAGATAAGTGAAAACTTGATTTTGCAGTTAATTCAGAAGCTATTACCCCAGAAGTAAAGTTCCAGTAGGAGACATATTGTTTCAAAAGGCAGAAGGAACTATTTCATGAAATCATCCTTTTGAATAAATGACATTACGTCATTGAAAAATGGTGCAGGGCACTGGAGTCAGGGAAAACACTGTCTTCCAGTCCTCACATCAAATATTTCCCTCATGAGCCATGCTGGGGTTTGCTGGGGCGGGGAGGCTAGTGGGGTACATTGGCATGTGAATCTGGTCCCAACCTCTCATCATCTTTGGAAGTCAGAAACACAGGATGTCTATCCTGCACGGGATGACAGCCCCCACGGGCATCCCCTCAATCAGACACTTGGAGGGGGTGAGGAGTGGAAGCATGAAATGACTCACCTCCACCGCATCCCTGCCACGGCCTTCCAGCTTCCCCTTCAGCACCTTGATCACCGGAAGCTCAGGGGGTCCATCAGACTGGAAGCCAGAACACCTGCTCTCCAGTCTCAGCTCTGCAGCTTGTGAGCTCTGTGACCTTGCAGAGGTCACTGAAACACTCTGTTGCCGTTCATTTTCTTTAGCTTTAATGAGAGAACATCATCACCTGCCTCGACTCTACCTGAAGGCTCTGTGAGGAGCAAACAGCAAAGAGAATGTGGAATGCGAGGCTCTGCACAGAGGTTAAGTCATTGCTGCCATCAGTCGCAATTGCCCTTGTTACCTTGGTCATTTTCTCCTTGGTCCACTGTCCTTCACTGTTTGAAAAAAGGCATTCGAGCTGCCCTTAATATTTTCTTCACCAGATGAAGCAGTCCCATTTCTTCAACTAAAATGCCCTTTATCTTGACACTACAGTCGAGCATTGAACAACCGGAAGTTAGGGGTGCTGACCCGCCCTCCCCTGCAGAGTTGAAAATCCACCATAAATTTTCAGTCCAAGGGGGATTGGTTCTAAGGCCCCAGCTGATATCAAAATCCAAGGATGCTCAAGTCCTCTATGTAAAGCAGCCAGAACAATGCATACAGTCAGCACCCCCTCCCCACCCCCACTCTGGGTCCACGCATTCCCAACCTCAGATTGAAAACACTACGGTTGGTTGAATCCATGGATCTGAAACCCAGGAATGCAGAGGACTGACTGTATGTTTGCTGAAAAAAATCCTTGTGTAAGTGGGCCGACCCAGTTCAAGTCCATGCTGTTTAAAGGTCGAATGTAAATCCCGCTTAATACAGCCCAGGAAGCAGACACCACCCTGAGCTGGACTTCCAGCAAGCCTGGTATCTCATATCCCTTGAGCAATCGATCATTTAGAACCAAATGAAGAACTTTGCCACTAGGCTCAGTGAGATTTCACAGAACTGATGTTTTATTCCTGCCTCTCACATCTATCCTCCAGGAGCCCATTCTCTCTCCCCTGAGTCTTGAGTCATCTGAGAACCCTGTGAGCATGGCCTGTCTAACTGAAGCATGCCATCAGAGTTCTCACTCCTGGATGACGCCAGACCATTAAACAGTATTCTGTGGGGACAGGTGTTCTTAACAGCTGTGACCTCACAGGACTGTGCTATCACTTAACCTGGTTCATTCATCTGTTCACTTGGTCACGGAGCACCTGCCATGGACCAGCGCTGCATATGCACCAGCCACCGAAGGCAAAGATGAAATCGGTGCCCTTATTGCTTTTCCGCAACAATATCATCCTCATTGTTATATTTATGTCATTCTCCTTGTCCACCTGTAGGTCCATCAAAAAGGAAATGACTTCTTCCGAAGAGGTTAGGCCTGTCTGCTTTTTTTTGATAAACCATTTATAAACATTTAGTCCAGAATCTGACAAGAAATTGGGGTGTTAGTTTAGACCCCGCCCCCAGCTGAGAACAGTTCCCTGCCCCTCTGCCCTGTGAACTTATCACACACTCACCCTCTCCGCACCCCACTCCCACTCCTAGGTGGAGCAGCTCTTTTTACCCAGGACTCGCCCTGCATTGATCAGCCCAGAGTCCTTGACTTTTGAATAGATAATTGGGTCCAAGAAACTCTGGTCTCAGTCTGGCCAGGCTCTCGAGAAAAGGAACATTCAACCTGGGCTCTGAGAGCCACCAAGGTCACGGCCAAGAGAAAATTGAAAGGCGAATGTACAGCGGAAGCAGCAATGACAGCAATCGATTCCCTGGTTCTCGTTCACTACAGAGTCCTGGATCCCTGCTCTCCCCTCTGTGAGACAGCTCTGTAACCTCATAATAACCTCTACTTTAGTGAAGCTGTTTAAAATAGTTTATGTCATTTACAATTTAAAAATCCCTCCTAAGACATAATATAGAAAAAGATGCCATCAATGGTCCACTTTTAGATCCTTTTCGATCATTGGACATTATTGACATTCAATTTTATTCTCTCCCCTCCTTCTCCAGGAAATCTCACTGGCTAACACATCTACAAGTCCTTTCCTTATCTGGAAATGTATGTCATCTAAACCAAGACACCTAAATTCATGTAAACCTGCCAGGGGCCAACCCATATTCTGCACCAATTCCCCAGTCCAGTTCCCTCCTTATTGTGTTTGTTGTACAACTCCCAACCTGAAGCCCGTTCTCTGAGACCAGGAAGGTAGAAGTAAAACAGCAGTGCTGTCTGTCTGCCTTCTCTCAGCCACAATAACGTCGCACTGACTGCTCTCGGCAGCAGGCCTCTCCCTCCTCCTGCCTTGAGGAACTCTGTGCACAGTGGGACCAGTGCGCTTCATCCCTGCCCTCTGCTCACTGGCTATGCGACCTTAGGAAAGTTGGGTAACCTCTCTATGCCTCAGGGTTTTCATCTATAAACTAGGGGTGATGGCAGTATCTACCTCTTGCGAGGATTGAATAATTGAAATTAATACATATAAAGAAGATAGAGCTCAATAAATTTGCACTATTATTTTTTCTCTTCTTATTCTGTCTAAAGCTAAAAGATTCTCTCTTGTGTGTCCAAAATTCTTATAAGCTTCACTTTTAGTCTTCTTGTCATTTTTCACATTTAAATTTTTTTCCTAAGATCTTCCTACTTTCTTTTTTTAAGTATATTTTACTGATTATGCTATTATAGATTTCCCAATTTTTTCTCCCCTTTATCCTCCTTCTGCCCTGCATCCCCCAACCTCCAGCATTCCCCCTCCCTTAGTTCATGTCCATGGGCTATAAATATAAGTTCTTTGGCTTCTCTGTTTCCTATAATATTCTTAACCTCTCCCCATCTATTTTATGCCTACCATTCATGCTTCTTATTCCCTGTACCTTTCCCTGCCCCATTATGCCCCTCCCTCTGCCCACTGAAAACCCTCCATATGATCTCCATTTCTCTGGTTCTGTTCCTGTTCTAGTTGTTTGCTTAGTTTTGGGTTTTGTTTTTTAGGTTCAGTTGTTGATAGTTATGAGTTTGTTGTCACTTTACTGTTCATAGTGTTTGATCTTCTTCTATTTCTTAGATTAGTCCCCTTAACATTTCATATAACTAGGGCTTGGTGATGATGAACTCCTTTAATTTGACCTTATCTGGGAAGTATTTTATCTGCCCTTCCATTCTAAATGATAGCTTTGCTGGATAGAGCAATCTTGGATGTAGGTCTTTGCCTTTCATGACTTGGAATACTTCTTTCAAGCCCCTTCTTGCCCATAAGGTTTCTTTTGAGAAATCAGCTGAACTCCTTTGTAGGTAACTCTTTCCTTTCCTCTTGCTGCTTTTAAAATACTCTCTTTACCTTTAATCTTGGGTAACTTAATGATGATGTACCTCGGTGTATTCCTCCTTGGGTCCAATTTCTCTGGGACTTTCTGGGCTTCTTGGATTTCCTGGAAGTCTATTTCCTTCACCAGATTAGGGAAGCTTCCCTTCATTATTTGTTCAAATAAATTTTCAACCTCTTGCTCTTGTTCTTCTCCTTCTGGCATCCCTATGATTCAGATGTTAGAGCACTTAAAGTTGTCCCATAGGTTCCCAAACCTCTCCTCATTTTTTGAATTCTTGTTTCTTCATTCTGTTCCAGTTGGATGTTTATTTCTTCTTTTTGTTCCAAATCGTTGATTTGAGTATCAGTTTCCTTCCCTTCACTGTTGGTTCCCTGTATATTTTGCTTTATTTCACTTTGGGTAGCCTTCATTTCTTCCTTCATTTTGCAACTGAGCTCAATCCATTCTGTGAGCATCCTGATTACCAGTGTTTTGTACTCTGTATCAGATAGGTTGGCTATCTCCTCATCGCTTAGCTCTTTTTCTTGAGTTTTGATCTGTTCTTTCATTTGGGCTGTATTTATTTGTGTCTGTGCTCCTATTATGTGGTAAGGGGACAGGGCCCTGCCCTGGTGCATACCTTTTTGCTGCATTATGGTGCTATCTGTGGGGGAGGGGTTAGAGAGGGGACAATGCCACTCGCTTGCTCTGCTCTTAACCCTTTGGTTGTTGGAGTTCCATGCAATTTGATTTTCTGGCACTTTGGGTTGCTTATTGTTTTTAAATTGGTTGTTTTCCTTCTTTTGGTTGTGTGAGTAAGTGAAGCGTTTCTACCTATGCCCCTATCTTGGCCAGAACTCCCCTACTTTCTTGTGAATAAGAAAATAAAACCACTCTGGCCGAGTGGCTCAGTTGGTTGGAGTATCATCCTGTACGTTAGAAGGTTGCAGATTTGATCCCTGGCCAGGGCACAAACCTAGCTTGTGGGTTGATTGCTGGTCAAGGAACATATGGGAGGCAACTGATCGATATTTCTTTCTCACATCTCTCTCCCCTCTCTAAAATCAATAAACATGTCCTTGGGTGAAGATTTAAAAAAAAAAAGAAGAAGAAAGAAAATAAAACCAAGGCCAACTACTGAGTGAAAAAGCCAAGCCCACAGATAAGAACTCACTCCTGGAATGTCTCACCACACCCTGCAAATGGGTGTTTGACCCTACATTTGTCTTTCCAGACTGCCCTGTCTCCCCAGATGGCCCCCTCCACTGTCCTGGAGCTCGGCTGCTGCCACCCTCCCCACATGACAAAAGTTAGTCCCAAAGGCAGTGCCCTGCTGGGGGAAAAATGAATGTTGCCCCCAGGAACCAGGAAAACTGTCTCGGTGGGGCTCTTCCGCTCGGGAGTTCTTCACAGAGAAATAAGGGAGCCTCTTATTCTGCCCAAATAAAACAGCCTTGGTAGGCGTCAGCGTTGAGAAGGCTCACATGGGAGGGAGGCCTGGAATTCTCTTTCCTGTTGGCCCTCCTCAACCCCGCCTTAATGTTCTTCCACTGAAGTAAAAGAAATAAGTGAAATAAAAATTAGCAAAACTGACACAGAGAAACTGGAGGCCCTAACTGAAGCACCATTTACAGAACCATACTCGGTTTTTGTTAACCATTCGTGTACTGATGGCATGATCTGACAAGCCGTGCTTGAAGTGAAGAGAGAAGGAAGAAGTGAGGTTCGTTCGCTCACTTGCATGGCCAAGCACTGAGTGGGGCTGGTGTGTCAGGCACATGCTGGACCCAAGGATGCAGGTGGGAGGAGGTGGCTGCTGCTTTTGAGGGAGGTGCTCCCAGCAAGCAGAGGCAGGTGGCCTTGTGCAGATATTAGCAGAGTTGGTAAAAGCCCTGATGGGACTACGGGCACACTGTCCTGGGAACAGGAAAGGGGAACAACTAATTCATTTTAGGGAGCCAGAGAAGGCTTCACAGCTGCGGGCACGAGTGGAACCTTGTTAGGGTGACCCCATCAGGAAGACAAGGGCAGGGGAGTGGGAAGCAGAGGGGGTTCCAGGTAGAAACAATAGTCCTGGCAAAGCACAGGGGTTTGAACGAGCAGGAGGCCAGTGGACTAAGAACAGCAAGTTCCTCATGGGCCAGAAGTGGAGACAAGGGAGTGAGCTGGAGACCCCCCCACCCCCGCCGCCGCCGGCAGTTAGGAAGGGAGCTCTTTTTACTGCAGATGCCCACTGGGCCCCATGACTGACACAGAAGCCCTGGGTTAGGCCCCAGAAATCTACCTCCAGGTAACCCCAAAGCCAGGTGGGTCCCATGTAGAAACCAGCTCTCAGCGTTTTTAAGCAGAAGAGTGGTGTAACTAGATTTGCTTTTAAGAGACACTATTTTTGTGGCAGAATGGAGACAGAAGTACAGCAGCTACTGAAGAGATAAATCAGGAGATTATCCCAGCTGTCTCATGGAGCTATGATAAATGAAAGCAATTGGGAGGTGGAAAAGGGGGTGAATTCATGAGATATTTCCAAGGTAGAAACAGCAGAACTTGATGAGCAATTAGGTGTGGGTGGTGAAGGAGGGAAAGGAATCAAGAATAATTCCGAAGTTGCTACCTCAGGCTTCCAGGTGGGTGGGGAGATCTTAGGAGAAAGAGGGAATGGAGACCCGGAAGAAGGCTGCATTTGTGGGGCAGGTAAAGGGGTCTCTCGACGGGCTTTAGTTGCGAGTATGTGGCAGGGGAGGTGCCCGTGGGCAACTCAATGTCCGGAGATAGGGGCACTGGCAGTCAGTCAGAGTGGGCAGCAGAGGGGAGGAGCTGAACCAAAGACATTGGCTTTGGAGTGGTGATTGACAAGACATTGCCCATGACACCAGGGACCCTGCGTAGGGGGCTGTGGTCCTTGCCTGGAGAAGCTACCCACTCTCAGAGGTGGGTGGGAACCCAGAAGGAAGAGCCCAGAGGGAGGAGAAAAAAACAGTGTTAAATGGGGTAGGGTGGATGAAGAATTTCAAAGAGAGGAGAGTGTCCAATGTCTGAGAGAAGTCAAATAGTAACAGGACTGAAACCTGTCCATTGGGTGTGGCAAAGACAAGGCCACTGCCAAGCCTGGAGGAAACCGTTGTGAAGTGCTGGGGTCCGGAGCCAGACGCAGCAGGCTGAGAAGGGAATCAGAGGCAAGGAAGTAGAGACAGCAATTGCAGACTATTCTTTTAGAACTTGCGAAGGAAAAGAGAGCCGGGGCAGTAGCCCGAAGGAAATCGCAGAATGACATACACAGATCCTTTCTTTTTTTTTCTTTTAAAACTCTTTCCTTCATTAAAATGGCATGCCTTAACACAGGTCATTTGATATAGTGGCTGTTTTCTACATTCTATGACCAAGACTTGTTAGAAATATTTTCTACTGCATCAATTCCTAACGATGTCTTTGCAGAGGATAAAGGCTCGGCAACTGAGGGTGATAATAGTTTTCAGTTTGAATATTTGAACTTTATCTATGCGTACCATCTCATATTTTTGCTGTAAAAATTAATACCAAAGTTATGAGTGCATTTACCTGATGTGTGTAAGAAGGAATGTAAGTGATAAGGATGAGGTTCAACATCCACACTTCTTGCATAACTCTTGCACCACAGACAGTTGTGTTGCTGTGAACAGGACAGGACCCATTTAATCCTCGCAGCATTCAATAGTAATATTCGTAACAGCAAACACTTAGTCTTCACTATGTTCCAGGCAATCTCCTAAATCCTTCAATATATGAACCTGGTCATTATAATTTGGTTATATGTTCATGTGAATATATTAAATACATATATTTCCTCTGGTTTTTACTGTTTGGGTAATAGGAATTGAAAAAAGAAATATTAATACCACATGAGGAGAACCCCAACCAAAGTAATCCGGAATATATAGTAAATGCCTTTTTTTCTTTTTTCATTTTGGATGCCAGTGCTAAACTTACGAATGTTGTAATTTAAAAGGAAATTTTATGCCCTTCTTATTTATTTCTAGAATGTGGGAGGATAAGGTTTTTGCTTTCTTATGTGACTGTCTTTGAAAATATTTCAGTATAAAGTTTTTCAAATATAACATTTTTTACCTTTGAAAGAAAAAGAAATACAACAATCTTATAAAAAAGATATTACTTTCCCATTTTATAGGTATGGAAACTGTAGCTCAGAGAGCTGTAGTACCCCAATCAAAGTTGCATATCTAGTAAGTGGAGGTGAACGTTTTTAAAGATTTTATTATATTTAGAAATAAAGGGAAAACAGCCAGATGTAGAAGAAGTTAAAAACACAAGAAGTCCAAAACCTCAAACAATCCAAATGTCCTCCAACAATAGGCTCTAAATAAATTCTGGTCTATTCAAACAACAAAATACAACTCAGTGATTAAAAAAGAATGAACTACCCTGACAACTGCAATGACATGAATGAATGTCAAAAAAGTTATGTTGAATGAAAAACTGGGCAGCCGAAGGAGTACATGCTGTATGGTAACATTAACATGAAGTCCCAGAACTGGAAAAACTAGTTTCCAGGGATAGAAGGCAGCATAGTGATTCCCAGTTGTGTGGAGGTGAGGGGTGGGGGCTCCTGGCTTGAAAAGGACCCAGGGGAACTTTCTGGGGCAACAAAGACGTTGTCTATGAAGGCAGTTGTCCCAAATGTAGTCATATCTACATAGATTTTAGAAAATAGGAAAGGGTCCAGGGACAATTGATGGAGCAAGGCCAAGAGCAGGCTGAGAGGCTGGGTTTACAACCAGAGATGGGCTTAGCTCCAGAGGCCTGTCTGGAGGCTGGAGAAGGAGGGAGAGTCAGCTCCGTGGCCTGGACAGGAGCCAGCTGAGCAAGTCGGCATCGGAAGGCTCGTGCGTCATTCAGCTGGAGGAATGAACACCGGGGAGTGTTCTTTTCCAAGGGCACGTGTTCTTGGGGTTAAGGACATTAGGGCTGGAGAGAATCCCCCCTTTATAGCTAAGGACCCAGTGCTGGCGATTTATTCATGGTTACACAGCTAATTAGCCACAGAGCTGGGATTAACACTTAGTGCTTTTACATCAATGGGATAAGTCAGTTGGAGAGGTGTCAGGCTTCCCTTTCCTCCCGCTGCTGTTGGGGGCTCTTACCCTCACTTACACAAAGCCAGGAATGACTTCCAGTCCTTTTTTAAAAAAACTGTTTAATAAGCATTCACTACCCACCTACCATTGGCCAGGTGCTGTTAAGTGCTGGAAAATCCAAAAGTAAAAAGCCACTGACCCTGTGCTCAGACAACTCAGGGCTGGTTAGGGGTGCCCAAGTGAACCGACAACACACTGTACAGTACGAAGAGCATGTGGATGGGGGGTAAGGTTCACTGGTCAAGCAATCTGCTAAGGTGGCATAGAAGATCCAAGCTTTTGAGAGGATGGGGCAGGTCAAGGTTAGGGACTGAGAAAAGTTTAAAAATAAAATAACTGCCTTAAAAAGCGAAGCGCATGCGCAAAGACACAAGAAACTGCCCTCCCCTCTTCCCCGTCCAGGAGCCCAGGTCCCCAAGGCGTAAATCTGGCACTCCCAGCCCAGTGCTCCAGCCCCACGGACCCACTGCATCCCTCACCACAAGTGCCCATGGAGAAATGGACTTATGTACTGAAAGTAAGGATGACAGACGCTCAAAATGCACTGATTCTATAAATGGACTTTCCACAAGAGAGCTAGGACTGAGTTTTGGTGAGTGGAAACACGGTGTTTTGAAGCACGTTTTTAACCAACATGATCTTAAAACAGTCACCTAAACCGGTTCCGCAGGCAGACAGCCTGGCAATAACCTGCTGGCTTTCCCAACCAGCATCTCCTGAATCTGAGAAGCATGCGCCCAGGCCGAAATGCAGGCTATGGCTACGGCTTCACCGGTGATGGATAGCAAACAAAGGCAGCACTAATGAAAAATTAATGAAAACGGTTACTTCCATAAGAAAAATGATCTGTTCTCTCCCACCTTTGTATTGATTTTTGACCAGCCCTGTAATTGGCAATGAATAATTTTACCCTGAGGTAAAGACGGGTGGAGGGGCAGAGCCCGGAGTCCAGTAGGCGTGGCAGGCTCTCAGCCACACAGCACAGCTTGGCCCTGGGAGGTGCGCCCTGCGCGTGCGCTGTTTCCTCCACACCTGAAACCTGTTTTCCCCCAGCCCTGGAGCTTGAGTCGTTGGAAGGTGGCTGATAATGAGAGCACCCTCATATTCTCACGTCCCCTAGCCTATTCAGTTCACGTTTACCTACAGCATTCAATTAAAATAAATTCAGCTCAATCTACATAATGCAGGAAGACCCACCTCTCTCCCAGTTTTTAAGGAATTCCCTGGGAAGGGGGTTCTCTTTGCTCCTGTAGTCACCTGCCGCATCTCACTGAATTCCAGCCTCACCCCTTCCCCATCTTCTCACCACGCCTGCCCTGACTGCCACACTTGGCCCCAAGTTTGGCTATAGCCCACCTCCTGGCCTCTCCAAAGACACTAACGTAGGCTAGGTTAGTTTAAGTTAATTAAAACAGACGTTACTGATGGTTAGAGGGCAGGAACGCCATTTGCCTTACTCCCCACTGAATCCCACACTCAAAACCACCTGAGTCTTTGTAGGAGCTTCTAAGTAATTGCTGACCTAGAGTAGTCCAGTGCACAGGAGCACAGACCAGAATGCTGGTTATCGGGGCCCGGAGGAGTGGAAATTACTGAGTGATGGGCACAGAGTTTCAGGCCGAGGAGATGACAAAGTTCGGGAGGGATGGTGGTGATGGCCACACAATAATGTGAAGGCTGGTAAGTTTCATGTTATGTCTATTTTATCAAATAAAAGAACTGAATGAAGTAATGATATTATAAGTGAGGGTTGCAGCTCAGAATAAAAAGTCACCTAAAACTGACCATCTGACCTCCGGGTCCCTAACTTGCCAGTCAGTAGGGTGGCCGATCCGCAGGTCTCCAAAGTGAGTGCTCTAAACCTGTTCCTGACACAGTCCAACTAGGGAGAAGAAAAATATCGGAATTCCGCGTGTATATTCTAATTAACTCTTTAAGTTTTATTTGGGGGCAGACTCAAATATGCATAGGACAGAATAGCACAGAGACACATGTATATATTTTAAAAATAAACACATTAGAGGAACATTATTGACCATTTATACTCCCAGGTTCATGGTTAACAACCTCTGAAGACATTATTAGCATTACTTTGCATTGCCTGACTCACCCCACTTCTTTTTTCCAGCTCTGCTTTTCTCAGATTAATGATTTATTTATTTATTTTAAATTTTTAATTTGTTTTTAGAGAGAGGGGAAGGGAAGGAGAAAGAGAGGGAGAGAAACATCGATGTGAGAGAGAAACATCAATCTTGTACATGCCCTGACTGGGACCTAAGCTACAAATTAGGCATGTGCCCTGACCAGGAATCGAACTTGCAACCTTTTGCTTTGTAGGATGATGCCCAAACAACTGAGCCACATTAGTCAGGGCAAATTTTTATTTATTTTGTGGGGGGGGGGGGAGGATCCTTTAGATTTTTTAAAGTACTTTAAAAATTCTGGATTAGATAATTTTTAATCCTATGAATGTAATCAAAAGATGGTAAGATGGCCTTGCCTGGGTGGTTCAGTTGGTTGGAGCGTTGTCCCATGCACCAAAAGGTTACAGGATGATCCCGGGTCAGGGCACATAGCTGGGCTGCAGGTTCTACCCCTGGTCAGGGTGTTTTTCTCTCACATAGATGTTGCACGCTTCTCTGGCATTCTCTTTCTCCCTTTCTCTCTTTCTAAGATCAATAAAAACATATCCTCAGGTGAGGATTTAAAAAACAAAGAGCGTAAGATGTCTGAACTCCTATCACAGTGGGCTGGCATTCTTGCCTGGCAGGGAAAGTGTGACAGACAGCCCAGACCCAGAATTCCAGCCCCAAACTTTGCAGGTGTCCTTCACTGAGCCACCTAAGGACTAGTTCCTTGCTAGTAGCATAATCTGGGGCCAGATGCTCGTCTGCTCCACTAGTGGTGCTGAAACACCTCCTTGGCAAGATATCTCTGTCTGTGCCCAAGCATTCCCCAACCTCTGGCATTCAAGAAAGGGAGGAGGGGAGAGAGAGTCAGCTATTAGGAAAAACTTCCCAGTACCTTAGGACAGCTGTCCCTCACATCTTTTCAATCCAATTTCAGCCCAGGGCATGAATTTAAAACAAATGGGTCTTCAAATGGAGGACATACTGACAATTAATGCTCACACTGTCCTTCAGCCCTGGGGCAACCTTTTGCACCCTTCTCCACCAGGACTGCTAATCTGAGTGCTAATCAGAGTGTAGGACCTGGTGGAAAGGGCCTGGTCTGGAAGTGTGGGGGCAGACCCAGCGCTTTCACTTGTTGGCTTAAAAACCTTGGGCTAATAATTTGCATTCTTAAGCCTTGGTTTCCATATTTTAAAAAATGAAGGCAAATAATGTCCATCTCTTCCACCTCATAAAGATGTCATGAAAGAATGGATACAAGAAACACAGAACTACACAAGAGGGAGGCCCCAAGTTTATCAGATATCATCAGAGCTGCCTCTGACCAATGAGGTCCAGCTGGGCAGGAAGGGACCACGCTCTAGACACGCCCATGGACCCCGGGGCGTGAGGCTTTCTGGAGAAGACAGGGCTGTGGGGCTGCAGGTTACTACACAATCCCTCCTCCTATCTAATCTCTGCAGCTCACTTTGACGGCTTGCCCAATGCCGAGCAGGTTAGGATGAAAGTGTCCAGGCTGAGATTCTATCCAGATACCACTCGTTCTTCTATGATTAAACAGATAGTGGATCTTACTCCCACAGTTTCTGGAAGGCAGAGCCAGCCTTGGGCTCCTTGGGGCCCAAGGCAAGAATGGGTGAGGCCCTTCCTCCTCCTGCCATTCCCACTCAGCGCCTGTGGAAGGTGGGGGTGAGGGATCCGCCGGCTTAGCCCCTTCTTTTGGGAACTAAAAAAGTTCCCTCTAGTGAGGAGGTAGAAAGCCAGGAAAAAAAGCCAAGAGTAGAAGACATGACAAAGACCAAGGAGCATGTGTAGCTGAACCAACTTGGTAAGTAAATGATTCAAGAACATGAAGCAAGGTGAATGCAAGCCCAGCGCAAAGTACGTTTGGAGACTTACCCCCTCGTCCTACACTGGGACTCAGGAAATCTGGCTCTGCTCCCTCCTCTGGGTGGCCTTGGGCAAGTCACCTCACCTCCTCTGGTTTCTGAAAATCTGTAAACTGATGGGGTTGTACCAGAATCTCACTTCTTAAATGGGTGCATTTAAGTCCAGCTTACTCATCTTCCCGGAATGCCAATTTTATTTGAGGATCATGAGAGGGACAATGTTTAAACAGCTTTACAAAAGAAAACTCACATCCCATACAATCTACCCATTTAAAGCATACAATTCAATGATTTTTAATATGTTCACAGATTGTGAAACCATCACATAAATCAATTTTAGATCATACCCTTCAGCCACCGCTTCCCATGTCTCCCAGCCCTCACAGCCCTCGGCAACTGCTAATCTGCTCTCTGTCTCCATAGATTCGTCTATTCTGGTCATTTCATATGAATGGAATCATACAATAGAGAGGATAACATTTCTATTAAAACAAACAGCTATGTTATAAAAAGCATGTAAAATAGATTAATTTCTAAATCACAAAAGATACTTTGGAGAAATTTCCCCCCTATCTGACAGCTTCATGCTAAATGTAGGTCTCCTTCAGGAACAGTGGTTCATGCTACTCTGCCCCTAGGACCACTTTGAAAACAGTTTGGGAAACTCTGGGCTTAATGACCTTTTTTAAAAAATATATAAACATATTTTTTAGATTTTATTTATTTATTTTTAGAGAGAGGGGAAGAGAGGGAGAGAAGCATCAATGTGTGGCTGCCTCTCCAGCACCCCCTACTGGGGACCTGGCCAGCATGTGCCCAACCCAATCATGTGCTCTGACTGGGAATCTAATTGGCAATCCTTTGGTTCACAGGCAGGCGCTAAATCCACTGAGCCACACCAGCCAGGGCTGGGCCTAATAAACTTTAATCCCCAATCTAGCACCAGCCTTTAGAAGATGCCAGGTGAAACTGTTGGTGACTTTCTGTTACCATTTTTCTTGTTCATCTTCTCATCTTTACATCTTATCTCACCTCCACTCAGAGGTCTACATTTACAATAACTAAAAAAATAATAATAAGGTTATACCAATATTTCAGATGTCTATACAAAAGAATAACAGGAATGTGTTGTGTTCCCTGCTCACTCACCCTGTACCATTCCCCCAGAGCCTTGGGAAGAGCTATCGATCTGTTCAATTCACTGCAATCACTCCATTGCCCAGTGCAGTGCCTTAGAATATCACAAAGGCTCAATAATATTTGCTGGAAGAAAAAAATAGAAGAAAGGAAAGAAAGAAAGAAATAAGGGAAGAAGGAGGGGTGGCGAGGGGAGGGAAGGAGAGGGAAGGAAAGAGCCCTAGTTAGTGTCATCAAACATGAAAAAGTTAGGCTGTAAGAGACAATCAGTATTAGCACAAGAAGGGTTAGTTTTTCTTCCACATTTTACGTTCTGAAGGAACTGACTCTGCCCCTTCCATTTCATCAAATGGGAAAGTCAAAAAGTAACCATGAGTAAAGCAAAGATATAGGGGGACTAGACAGAAGGGACTCAGGAATGCCCCTCAGAGAAGGACTTGATAGGTCGCTTGGAGGGAAAGTAGACAGGCCAGAGCATGCTCCGCCCCCAGCTCAGGATTGTGTAGTAGGAAGTTTCTTTCCAATGTGAAGTCTTCACCCAACGCAAACAACCCTGGGATCCTGCCTTACAAGTGTGGGCTGGGAAGCAACTCAGGGCAATTTTAAGACAACCAACCGTTCACTGGAAATAGTGGCAAAGAAACATGCTAGCCTGGGACCCCAGGGTCACCAAGACCATAGGCAAGTGGCTAGTGAATTTCCATAGATTTGGACTCTCCTGCCTGCCCAGACCCTAAAGCTCTGAAGACAGCAAATGAATGAAATGAGTTTCTAAGCCACATGAAATCTATTATTTGAGACATGAAGATTACTGTTCTTATCACCAAACTGCTGCAAAGAAGGGATCGTAAAAATACGGCCCACTTTTTCCCTTTTGTATCACTCAGCTTTTGATAAGTTAAACTGCATAACAAATGCCTGCACCCCCAAATCTGAGTCTCGCAGCAACAATGGTTTTATTTCTTGCTCATATTTCACATCTTCTAAGGGTCAGCTCAACTGTTCTTTCATTCCAGAACCAAGCTGGTTTCAAGGCAGAGAGAAAACAACAAGAGAATGGGCGGTGACATGCAATGGCTCAGAAGCAGCATGTGCCACGTCCACTCACATCTCATCAGCCAGCCTAAGTCACGTGCGACCAAACCAATATCAATGAGGTAGAGAAGAATAATCCTCTCACAAAAAGGGCAGAAGATAATTGCAGACCGTAGTAGGGTCTACCGCACGACTCCACTCATTGCCAGGAAGATGAGGCTGAAGGTGTCAAAGTCCAGAATCACGACTTTTCCTGTGCTCGGCACGGAATCCGGGGATAGTGCAATGCACAGTAATGAAAGGATAGTGCCCTTTGAAAGGTGGAAATTAAGTACAATGACATTGCCAAGACTAGAAATCAAATATCCTGATATCAGTTTTCTATCTTCCTATCGCTACGCCACGCTGAAACGCAACCCCCTAAAGGGCTTTGACCTTGCATGTACCAATAGCTTTGCTTTTCAGAAATTGTTACTGCCCCAGTCAAGACAAACAAACCAGCTGCTGAGTGAGGAATTTAAAGATGAAGAAGGCTGAGTGGGTTGGGGAGGGGGCATTAACCCAGGAAACATGGCAGTTTGAACTTACAATGTACTTTGACATATAGTATCTCATTTTTCCTTCCCAGAAACCTGGTGAGAAAGCCAGGGCAAAGGATTGTTCAAGCTGTTTTTGAGGAAGAAACCATGTTTACGCAGAATGCAGCGGCTCAGCTCACAGCTATTGGAATCCCTCAGCCTGGTTTAAGCCCTGGCTCCTCCCCTTGCTAGCTGTGTGGTTGTGGAAACTGCTTGACCTCATTCATGCTGATGGACACGGACAACTGCTCATCATCTCGGGGCAGGCTGGGACTCACAGGGAGAAGGCTCAGCTGGGGCCCAGGTGCTGCATTCTTTGAGTGTGGAGCACCATGCTTGTACTCCAGGGGAGGAAACCTCTCCCTTGTCATTGAGCATACAAGCAACCTTGCAGAATGAAAGACAAATCATTCCAGGCTACTAGGAAGTCTGAGCACAGACATGGGCTGAGTAAGGAGGTATGGGAATGCTAGTGCCCGGGACCTAGAGGTAGTTAGCAAGTCAAGACCACGAACAGCCCCTCCCACCTCAGGGAGAGGAGCATCTGGTCTCAGAGAACCAGTTGCTAGGCAACTTGAGTGTCATCCATTGAACAATTCACTTGTCTCTCCACAGTCTTCTGCAACTCAGTTTCCCCATCTGTAAAATGGGTACGATAGCACCTCCCAGAGAAGAATGTAGTGAGGTTAAAATGGAAAGTGCACATAGAATTTTTCCCCCAGAACTGGGAGTACTTTCACTGCCTGGAAAGACCTCTGTGCTGCCCACAGCTTGGAGCCGTAGAGTCAGCACCCAGGTCCAGATCGCATGTGTGCTGCTGGTCTAGGGCCCCTGCAGTGACACAAGGCTGCCCCGCTAAGCCCGCTGCACTGTCAGCCCCAAGCGCTGGACTTCAGGGGAGCTTCATGACTGACCCGTAGGCCTCTGTCCCCAGGCACCTGCTGTTCTAGCATACAGCCAGGAGATAATAAATTCAGCCATGAGACACGGAGAACCTTTTCTGTTCATACACGCTTCTCAATCCTTCAAAAACCCAGGAGTTAAAACGAACTTTCCTTAAATAAATAAATAAATAAATAAATGCACAAATTAAGCTTGCATGATAGGCAAGCACTTCAGCAAAGACACCTGAGAGCTGCCTGGGTCCCCAGGACCCCAGAGGGCACCCATTCCATAGAAGGAGAGTGGGCAGTGTGCACCCTACTCCAGACCTCACCCAGAGCATGCTTACCCAGAGAAGTGAGGCCTGGCCTTGGCCTCAGCGCCCTTGCGGGGGCCCGGCGGTCACAGAGCCACGATCACAATGCAGTGTTCTCTTAGGGGTGCTTTGGGGGCTGGGGGTCTCAGAGAGCTTTCCCACCCACTCTTACTAAACCTTCAAAACTGGCTGGCTTACCTTCTTGCCACGGATGTGAGCTGAGGGCAGAAGTTCAGTGTCTGACAACACAGGTAATACCAAACACATAGGGCCCATTGTGTCTTTGAGGGGGGGGCACCCAAGACAACTTCATCTCCCTGGGCGCTGCCATAAAATATTAAAACTTATATCTTCTGACTACATTGGCATGAAGATAAATGTAATCCAGACTGGATTTATATGTTACATATTCTATATTAATTATATTCATTTTCCTTCTGATTGGAAAAGAAATTAAAACATTTTCACGGGCCCTAGGCCCCGTGTGTGCTGTGCCTTCAACCGTCTCCCTGAGACGTCAAGCTGGTTAAAAGAAAGAGCCCTCCGTGCAAAAGTCTGCACATGCTGAAATAAAATCCTAGAGAGGGCCTCCGCTGAACAAAACCTGAAGCTCCCCTAGAGGACTAACACGCGAGAAATGAAAGAGGGCAGGTTTAAACAACGTGTTTCGGATCTGTCGGTCACCTTTGTAAACACGCACACACGAGAACCTCGTGTTGGACAACGGTTTTTCAGCTAGAAAATGAGTTGAGTTTTAAAAAGGGCTATTGGAGACGATAGAAAAAATTCCATCTTATTGGACAGGAGCATGTCCCTGTGCGGGGCTCCCACAGAGTGCTCCCATCCCAGGACAAAGCTGCTTTCGTCATTCGATGCTGCTGGCTCCTGTGGCGTGTCAGGCATTGCCTGCCATTTGGGTGGGGATGGCTGGAAGGCAGTACCTGCCTGGAGGGGCTGCGGAATAGTGGGGGACAGACTCAGGGAATGAGTGTGTCATGGGGCAGGTGGTGTGGGAGATGGCACAGGGAGGTGAGCTCCTGAGCCCAACCAGTGGCTGGAAGGAGGGATGCTTAGGGAGGGTGGAGTGGAAGGGAAGCTGCCCAGGCCAGGGTCAGCTGGAGCAAGGCCAGGGTCAAGGACCTGCGTGGAGAGTGCCAGGAGCCACATGCTTGGAAGCTGACTCTGGGCACATGAATCCTACCCCAGCAGATGGCAATTTCAGTCTTGGGCAGGAGAGGCCTCGCATGCATATTTGTCTTTGTATTATAGCTATTTTACTTTTTCTTTAAGTACAAGATTTTAAAATATATATTTTAGTCTTTTCTGGGATATTGACATTTTTTAAACATTATACACTATTAAATACACAAATTACTACACTAATAAAAATTTATTTCAGGGACAACTTTTCCAGAATCTCCCTTCTCCAGATTGAGGCCTGCCGCCAAAGCCCGGGGCAGTTGTCCAGGGTTCCCCGGGGCCGGCATGCAGCTCACCACTCGGTCAGAAGCTGGCGCAGCCTTGCCTGTTTTGTGCAGCAACACCTAAGGTTCAAGTTCCCACAACAGTGGAGTTTTGAAACTCTCCTTCTACATATTTCACAGCAAAGCCAGCCAAATTCATTCCAAAACTCCCTGCGAATTTCTCTCACTACATCTGTAGGAGGAGGTAGAGTTGGAGAGAAGAAATCACGTTTAAAAAAGTAGGTGAGGACCCTCGTTTTGGGAGCTTGCCCACCTTCCATTGCCCATGAACCCTGGGGCCACCCACCTCTGTGCACCCTGCCCAGTGTGATCTACAGAATCCTGTCAGGGTTCAGGGTCACACCCTGTGTCCCACCAGAGGGCCTTGCCCATGACTGAGTCTTCCCTTCTTCACGCCGGGGCCCAGCAGAGAGAAGACTCTGCTTGTTCTCATCCTGCTGAGAAGCGCCCAGCCCTCTCCACGCAGGTGGTGCGGAAGGAGGGAGGCAGCCTTTGGAGCGCAGATGTGATGTCGAGGCTCTTACTTCTCTAGTGCTTACGTTTCTGCCTGGCATGCGAGGAAGTTTCCACAGGAGGCTCCAAACTGCACCCTGAAGCAGAACACGCATGTGCTTCCTACTGAGTAGCTTCAGGAAGGGTATGACTTGGTCTCACTAAGCCCCCCTTTCTTCATCTGTAAAATGGGCATAATACCACTCTGCTGCCACGAGTCACAGAGGTGACATGAGTATGAAGTGGGAAGATGGACGTGAAGCATTTTCTAACCCTGTCACACAGGGAGAGTCTCACAGATGTTGGCTAACTATTATGATTTCTGCCCAGTTCCCCAAACCAAATATTCTCGACCTGGAGGGTTCAGAGTAGTCAGGCAGGTAGAAATGCTGTGAATGAAAGGATGGTTTTTGCCCCATAACATTACTGTCTTCACTGCCCACACTATCCCCTGTGGGACGCCTGCCCTGTGGCACCAGCTTTCCCCTGTGAACCCACTCTCCTGGATTTATCTGTTTCCTTTGGCCCCTGCCAATGGCTATGGATGGGATTCCCAGTGATTCTCTGGAGTTTGCCCACCATCCCCACTACCCCATGCCCACTGCACTCCAGCGAATGTCTTTAGTTGCCACAACAATGCTAGCTGCTCCCCAAAACACTGCTTCAAGTTTTTCCATCCTTGAAGCATTCTTTTCATGTTTAAACTGGCAACAGAATGTCTGTGAGCCCAGAAAAATGGGTTTTCTCCCCTCTGTCAGAGGAATGAATGGGGGAAAAACCATTTAAAGGGTTTTGAGAATGAATAACTGAGACCTGTTGGTCCTGAGCAGGCTGGAAGGTGAGACTCGGCTCCCCCTCCACGGCATGCTCTGACCAGCTCGCTAGTGAGCTGCTGCCAAAAAATAATGGAAACGGGAAATCTGTGAAATGTGAGAATTTCTGTAACTCCTTAAGCCCCACGCCTACAGAGCCTGACTCGGGCCCTGGAAACAACCCAAGAGCTATCACCCTGGCTCTGAAGGCCACTAGCAAAAAAACAAGAGTCTTAATTACAACTGCTGACATTCACTGTGAATCTCCAGAAAGGGAGAGTACATGAAGCATTTCCCAAACAAAACTCATCACAAAATGCTTTTATTTGGGGAGTTCTGAATGAATGGCTTCCTCAAGCACTGGCCTAGGGACAGGGGGCAAGAGGAAAAGACACAGCTCCTGGACGCAAGGAGAGGGCAAGTAAGTCAGGCCATGCTGCCGCCATATTGGAGGCGTGAGATGCATGACCCTGGAGACAAGCAAAGGGTGGCTTGTCGTGCATTGAAGTGTATTCCCCTTCCTTCTTCTCTCCCACCTTTCTAAAAGAGTACGCTCCTAAGTGTTCTTATTGTTCAACTGCAGCATCAATCACAAAGCCATCTTCTGGATGAGAGGCTCCAGGCCCTCTTGTGGAACCAGACACCTGACTATAGCTCATATCCAGGACCGAGGCAGAAGTGGGCATCCTGGGTTTTGTTTTTGTGTTTTCTGTAACTGTTCCATCATCAAATGGAATTTTGCAAAGAATTCATTCTTATTGTTTTAAAGGATGAATTTATGGTTTGGAAGGAAGGGCTGCCAACCTCATGAAGTGAGTTTTAGTATCACCATGGACATTCTCACAATTAGCCAAACCCCCAAGACCCCTATGAAGGGCAAATTGCCAAGGGCAGAAAATGATGAAATTCACTCAACCTCATAAAAATATGCAATAAGTTCCACATCTTTTCTCATTTTCCAGTGACAGTCATGCTGGGCAGGAGTCCTTCTGTCATCTCACCTGTCCACCCCAGTGCCCATACCTGTTGGCCTCCACACTGACTCACACAGCCTGTCTTCCCTCCAGCACTCAGCTCCTAATGATGCAGACCTGCTCCAGCCCCAGCATGTTCAGTGTCTTCTCTTGGATCCTGAAGAATTAGATGAATCTAGGACTTGTTTCTGGACATGAGGAATATGGACTCGTTAATTAGACCAATAAAGGCTTATATTCACCTTGACTTGTGAGATGCATGAAATCTCTAGACCGTGCTCTGCTTTACAGACTGTGACCTTCCTCATAGAAGTTGAGGAAAGTGACATTAACTAGTCAGTCCAGAGTAGAGTTGGGATTCAGATCCTGGTTTGTCTAATTCCAAAATCCATAGTCCTTTCCCACATCCTTACATAATATCCTGGGGGATATAGAAATTTCTGGAATACTAGGAAATGACATATGAGATGGCTGAAAATGGAAAGAGACTGACAGCAGAGAGATTGGCAGGGAGCCTGGCACTCTAGTACAGAGGATGAGGTCCTAAACCAAAGGAACAGTGACTGGAAGAGAAGGAGATATTGTGAAGATTGAATCAACTTGATAGGTGAGGGAGAGAGGAGTAAGAAAATGGGAGGGACCCAACTAACCTGAGATTTTTGAGTCTACGTTGTAGTGCAAAAGATGAAAGCACAAACTTTAGGGAAGAGAGCCATTCCGAGCATAGGGACAGTGAGTGAGTGTCTGGGAGGAACTGAGGGATGCAAGATCTTGGACTTAAAGGAGATTAGTTTAAGGTCAGAGAATCAAGACATGAAAGGCAGCCACATTAATAAAAGCTAAAGCCACAAAGGCAGTAGAATCCTCCAGTACAGAGAGGAGAGCTTTGGAGCGGAGAACAGGCTTAGGAGGAGGGGTGGGCGTGAAGGAAGGGCAGTCAGTGGTCAGGGAAGAACCAGAAACAGCACAATGACCAGGAGCAGAGAGCACTATCCCTGCAGGGGTGCTCAGAATCTGGCACAAGAAGCCAAGGAGAGGAGGTGATGGTAAGGAAAGAAAACTTTCATTTTTTTTTTTAACTTATTGATGTTAGAGGGGGGGAAGCATCAGTTTGTTTTCCCATCCATTTATGCATTCATTGGGTGATTCTTGTATGTGCCCTGACTGGGGATTGAACCTGCAACCTCAGCACATTGGGACGACGCTCCAACTAACTGAGATACCCGGCCAGGATCAAGAATTTTGAAAGTTTTCATTTTTAAGAGCATAATCTCAATAGAGCTGTGAGGGCAGAGGTCAGGTTACAGGTAGTAGAAAAAAGACTCAGGGCACCCTGCCTTTCTAGGCCAGTGAGAAGAAGCTTAGAGCTTCTACCTTAATCTCTTAGAAACTTTCTCTAGGAGCCCTTAGCTGCCTGTAAGGAGTAAGACTACCCTGAGACAATCCCAGACAATCCAGTCTTTCAGCAAACTCTATCAAGGCACCAGACATATGAGTGAGGCTGTCTTGGATCTGCCAGACCAGCCCACTGGTCAGCTTAATTCCACCAAGTGACCTTAAGGAGTCCAGATAGAGCAGGAAAATCCCTGAGCTGAATCTTGCCCAAATTCCTGATCTGCAAAAGTACAGATAAATTAAAGTAGATATTATTTTAACCAATTAGGTTTTGAAGGTAGTTTGTTACTCAGCAAGAGACAACCAGATCAGTAACAAACTCTGGCACTGTGTGAAATCATCATGACCTAGCTGGTCATAAACATTAGAAAATCAATTAATATAATGAACTCCATTAACAGATTAAAGGAGAAAACAGTTCTCTATCAATTAAAGCAGAAAAAGTAGCTGTCAAAATATTACATTCATTCATGATTTAAAAAATAAAACAAACCAAAAAAAGCTCTAACAATAGGGAAGCTCTAAGGATAAAGGAATTTCTTCAGCTTAGACGTCATTCATGGACATTAGGTGAAATATCATATGTATTTCCTTTAATATCAGGCACAAACCAATGTGTCTACTCTCACTACTTCCAATCCATTTTGTATTGGATATTCAAGCCAACAGAGGATGCAAGAAAAATAAGAAAAATGTAAGGATTGCAAAGGGAGAAAAATGTGTTCTTACTTGCAGGTGATACAGTTGTCTTTAAAAACACCTCTCAAAAAATCTATGGGAGATTGTCAGTGTTGATGGAATTTTAGTCAGGTGCTGGACAGATAGAAACTCAATATGCAAAACCAAGTTTATTTTCATCCATTGACAGCAAATGCTAGAAAATTTGTTTTAAGACACAATTTAGAGTAGTAAATCTTTTTTCTTTTTTATTAAAGTTTTTTGGGGTGACATTGAGTAGTAGAAATTTGTAATCAATAAAGATATCAAATTTATTGACAAATTTAGTTCAATTCCAGTCAAAATACCAACAGAATTTTTATAGAACTTGACAAGCTAATCTTAAAATGTATATGGAACAAGATCAGCATAGCAGCCAAGAAACTTTTGAAGAAGAATGGGGGAGGAGGAGCGCATCAGAAAGTACCAACATTCATTTAATGCATAAAATAGTGCAGTGCTGGAGACAGACAAATTAACCAGCAGAACTGAGAGCCTCGAAGAGACCAATACACATGTGAAATTGACAGTATTACAGATCAATGGAAAGGATGGGCTATTCAATAAATAGTGAAATAATAGCTTATCCATATGGGGGAAAAATTTATATTGGACCCTGAACTCACACCGTAAAAAATCAATTTTAGGTGGTCTAAAGAGCTGAATACAAAAGATAAAACTACAAAACTTTAAAAAGACAACATAGGAGACTATCTTTATGAATTTGTATGTGGTAAGGAAGGATTCCTGAAACCAGACACAGTTATACAAGTTCTAAAGGGAAAGATGAAAGAGTTTAACTATTAAAATTAGTAATTTCTGCTCATTAAAAGGCACCACAAAGAAAGTGAAATGTAAGCCAAAATTAGGAGTATATATTTGTAACACAAATAATTGACCAAGGATTGAAATCCAAAATGTATATAAAAACACGTCTAAGTCCACTAAGAGAAATAGGCAAAAGATTTGAATAGGTGCTTCACAATAGCTAACTTGCACATTAAATGATACCTATCCTCAGCAACTCAACTTGACCCAGCGAGCTATCGCTCTCTGCCCACCAGATTGGCAAGTACTGAAAAGAACATCACGTGTTAGTGAGGAAACATACAGCACATTTAGCACACTGCACGGCAGGGTGGGAACTCATCTAGCCACACCTAGTACCTGTCCTGGAACTGAATCATTTCACTTCTGGAGAAGGTCTTAAACAGGAGACAGACCCAGAATGTTCACAGCATAGCAAGTCTGTGATAGTAAAAGCCTGAAGACAACCTGAGTGTCCCTCAGAATCAATATCTGCATTATAGAACGGGAGTCGATGAGACGGGAAACCAGACAGAAATTCACCGCTGTGAAGCTCCGACAAATGACGTTTCTCAGATGCCTGGTGCTGTCAGAAAGAAGTCAGTTACAGAACAATATTCTTCCATTACGTAAAGCCCAGAAACATACAAATTGAATCTCCTGGATAGATACCAATATATGTGAAAATACCAAGAAAAACAAAGGAAAGGTGAACACACAACTCAGAATGATGAGTCACTTCTCAGGGGAGAGAGAAAGGGACAGAACAAGGAGGGGACCCGGGAGACACCAGAGTAGGAGAGATGGTCTTTTATTTCAAGCGAGTGTTGGGCACATCGGTGTTTCCTGAATCACTGGTCTTTTTATTCTATTCAATCTTATTAAAAACACTCAGTGGGGGCACCTGGGACTGGTGATTGGTGTGACCAGAGGTGTCTCCACAGGACAGCAATTCCTACTCACCCCAAGCTTCCAGCCAGCGGGCCTTGGCAGGAATGTGTTGCAATATTATTCAATCATCCCTCAGGAATAAGAAAATACTTTTTTTTTTCCTTTTTAAAACAGTTTTTCCACCTGAGCTGGATTCAGGGAAACCTGACTCCCACGACCGGGGATCAGGTGTGCGTGAGCCTGTGCGTGGCCCTGGGCGGGGCCCACGAGGGAAGAGGGCAGAAAGAAAGGACTAAAAGGTGGTGGTGCTGCCGGTCAGGGCCAGAAAGATGAGGTGCCACATGGGAGAGGTTATGGGAAAGCTCCTCATAACACCCAAAGAAAAATGAGGATTAACTCTGAATGCACCAATTAACGCACATCGCATCTACTCTCAGGGCCTGATGAAGCCGGTTTGATTCTGGCCAACAGCCAAGGGAAAGAAACCCCACTGGGCCCGATTTCACAGTGCCCTCGAGCAGGTGCCTGGTAAATGGGTACCTTGGAAGTAGGAATAAAGGGTTATGTCAGTTCCTGCCAGCTTCTTATGCTTGCAAGCTTCTAGCATCAATTAAAAATGCTTCCGTCCTCTTGGGCCTATCTGCCCGGGGATAGGGTGGAATACTCCGCCTCGCCTAATACCAGGGATTGCTCTGCCGTAGTTTTTCCTGAAGCAAAACTTGGCACTGACCTCCAGCACGGCAGAAAAACAAGCCTGTCCCTCCCAGGCCATTCATTCTTCCCCTCAGCTTGGGGCGGGTGTGTAGGTGATGCATGAAGCGCCTCTGGGTAGGGGCTTTGGAGCTGGTCGTCTTCTCCAGGCACCGGCTGGAATCAAGGGGCAGAGGGGGAGCGGCCGAGGTTCCAGTTCGGCTGTCTTCAGAGCTCCAGCTGTTGGGTCTTTTTGGTTTTTATTACATTAGTCTTCAAGTTTTTAATCAGCAAGAATCAGCGAAGCAGGCTTTATGGTGCAATAATTCTGCATGTTTTGTTATAAATATCCCCAGGCAAAGTTAAGGTTATTTCATAGGACTATCAAAGTAACACGCCAGCTTCGGTTGCAACAAGGAATCTGTAAAGACTAGCAAGCAGGAAACATACCATCTGCACTTTAAGAGGCTTTTGTTTTAATAAAATGGGTGCATATTTTTCTATAAAAGAGATTGACCAGCTTGGCAAATTCACAGCCTGTGAGAAGTAAAGATGCAGATTGAAGCCATGTTACAGCTGAATAATAATAATAATAAAAAGTCACCCATGCACTGGCTTCCCAGTAACAGTTGTGGGTTTTGGCGGTACTGATGTTTACAATGAACTCTGGGAGCTCAAAGGCTCCAGGTCCAGTACTAGAGACCTCAGCTCTACAGAAGACTCTGACATCTGTGTTTTTATTGAGTTAAGACCCTCTCCTCCCCTCCCTTGAAAAAACACTAGATGAAAGTTTGAAACTGTTAAATCCAGGATGAAAAGACACTCCCGTGGTTTTGTTTCATATATCGCATTAGGTCTTGCTTATTTAGACCCTGCAGAGGTTTGGCGTGGACACCAGTGAGCTCGCAGAGGGCGGTGCGGAGGCAACGAACCCCCGCGGCTGCTTCTTTCCGGTTCACGATTACTGATCAGCCGAAGACGTTTCCAAACTGTGTGCTCCCTGCCAGGGAAGATTTCACAATTCTTTTCCATCTAACTTCTCTACAGCTGCAATTCTTTCTTTCTTTTCTTCTTTTTTTTTTTTTTTTAAGATTATTTATTTATTTTTAGACAGGGGGAGAGAGAGAGGGAGAGAAACATCAATGTGTGGCTGCCTCTAGCGCGCCCCCTACTGGGGAGCTGGCCCACAACCCAGGCCTGTGCCCTGACGGGATTAAACCTGCGACCCTTGGCAGCTTGGCAGGCTGGTACTGGATCCACTGAGCCACACCAGCCAGGGCTACAGCTGCAGTTCTTGAAGCGAAGGTTGTCCTGTGTTAGATGGAAATGTCTATCAAGTGTTGGATTTGGTAGGAAGCTTGTTGGCTTACCTGTTAGTTTTCTAGCTGAGGCACTGGCCATTTGCATCTGTAATCATCCACCCCTGCAGAGACTGACCCACGGAGGCAGGAGCGGAAAGTTAGGTGCCCAGGAGCTAGGCTGCTCAGTCACGGAGGGACTGGGAGGCAGAGCAGCTGCAGTGCCCCACCGGAATTCCGCCCCCGCCCCCGCCCCCCGTAACCCTTCCGGCTCCCTTCCATCGGGCCTCTCTGTCATCCAGATAGGCAAATTGTGAGATCCACGGGCACCCACGACATAGAGCGTGAACCTAAACTGGCTCCTCAGGCGCTTTCCTTACCGAGACAGCAGCTACGGGCTCCGAGGTCAAGCCGCTGATCCAGATTTTGAGTAGACATGGCACTGACTGCGGGGCCACAGCGACCCTCGCTCTGGCCCTTCGACTGTACGCTCTCCTTGGAGACCTTGCTGAGTGTGCGTCCCAGGGACACTGGCTGGCCTGTCCCACACTCGGATTCGGAACAAACATCTTCATTGTCCTGAACTCCAGTCCCACACTCCTGAGCTGTGTGAATCAGGGCCTCTGATATGCGACCTGTCCTGGGAGCCAGGCGATGCCTCCGCCCTGCCCCCGTCGCCCACGCAACACCCCGCGGACCTGCTCTAACTCAGGGCTTCCCTCCTGTCACAGGGTGACCGGCCGTGTGGGTCTCAGGAGATTACTCTCCTTGGCACCCATTAATGCCCACCTGGCCCCAAATAACTCCTCCGGGCACAACCAGGAGCCAATGGTATCTAGAAGCAGTTTCTTCCCTTGAACCCCTTCCTACAACAGACTAGACTCTTGGAGGACAAACTAATTACCCCAGTAAAACGGCTAGGGAACCAGCTGGTTGGCAGGCCTTCTGCTGGTGCCAGAGTGGAAGATGTGGAGCTCAGGTTAGAGAAGCGTCTGGAAGTAAAACAGGTCTATCCACCTTGATGTGGAACTGGAGGCTTCACTCCCAGAACAAGGTGAAGAGGGGAAAATACCAAGCTTCTCTCCTCAGTTCTCCAGTTTGGGGGAGAAATGGCGGCGAAACAACATGACCGGGCACATGACCGTGGGAGAAGGGGCTGCAGTAGGCGGAGACACACCCAGCTTCCCAGGTCAGAAGTGTGTGCTGGAAAGAAGGGCTGTGCCGAGCCCATGGACTCATGGATGGATGCCTAGAAAGCTGGGGGAAATCTTTTTATTACAGAACACATTTGAAAATGCTTAACCACGGTTCATGGTTTAAATGGGACAAGGCACCCTGCTGGCTGTGGCTTCCCGGAGGTGACTTGTCTGCACTTGGAGGACTTACCTAAGTCCTCTGGGAAGAGCCCGGAGGACCGTGCCTGTGACTCAAAGGTGGCCTGTGCTGCCACCAACAGTCAGAACTGCCAGGCCCTGCCCAGCCAGTTTGGCTCCTGCTGACTTCCAGAATTTCTATTCCAGATGAACTAAAAAAAGATGATAAAATCCCTAATTATGGCTTCTGTAGGCACTTCCTCCCCCAGGCTCAAGCTACCTGGCAGGCAGCTAAGAAACTTTCCAGTTGTCCAGTGCCTGGGGAAGGGGGCCCTGCTGGCGCTGAGCCCCCAGGCCTGCAGGGTCCCATGAGCCCTCCCTCAGCCTCCAAACTGCTAACCAGATGTGGGTTTCTCTGAAGTGAGGTTGCCCTAAAAGGGCACTTCTTTTCCTGGGGCACCCCTTGTCAAGTACGGCCTCAGGCCAACACCACAGGTGAGACCCTCTGTACACAGCCTGGGGCTATGTCCCCACACTCACCAATTGCAACAAAAAGGAGGAAAGGGTGGGGTGGGGTAGAAGAGCCCCTAGAAAGAGGCCCAGGGTTATACAAGGCAGGGGCTCAGGGGGGGCCCTGCAAATGCTGGCTCAGGCAGCTGGGCAGCTGACCCACCTATTGGCTGTTCCCTTGTTTTCTCGGTGATGGCACCTGGCTGGCAGGCAGGGCTACCAGGAGATGCCTTGTCACTAGACCAGCCATATAGAAATAATGAAAGCCAACAGATGTGAGTCAATAGTGAGCAGAAGTGAAGACTTTATGAAAGCTGAGGACCTCTCGTACCTAAATTCAAGTGGGCATTATCTCTTATGAGAGGCCTCTGTAACAAAACATATTATAGTAAATTTTAAAGGGCTTCAGAGTCGAGGGAGTTCGGGATGCACGCCCTCCCTGTGTGACCACCAGACGGGCTGGACCAGGCAGCGTGGCTGCCCTGTGCTCCGGAGCTTGGCTTCCGAAAGCTGACATTCCGCACTGTGCACCTGACGTGTCCCAGCGCTCAACAGTAAGGCAACAATTCCCCAAATAAGACGTGTCCTGGTGGCTCTGCTTCTGCCTGGACAACCTTCTTCAGCAGCCTGGGTACCTTATATTTATTCTCTTTTTTGAATGTTAATAACAGGACAACTTTTAATGACAAAAAAGTAAAAATTAAATTAAAAAAGTAAGACTGAAAACTCCCCCCAAATATTCCTTAACAGGACGATGGATACACAGGAGCAAAGTCATACAATGAATGATATACAGCAACAAAAAGTAAACAAACTATAACACATTGACATAGATGAATCTCACAAATGCATGCCCCCCAAATGAGAATAGACAACAGAATAACACATTACTTAGGAATATATATATATATACATTTAGTAAAATCCTATTTATTCTCCCAGTATTAGCATAAAAGTTCCAAGTCCCCATCTCTTCCACAGCAGCCCCTTGTCTCACGTGCCCATGGGGCTTTGCCACCATCACAGCACCTCGCACGCCCTGGGAAGTTATTTGGTGACAGGTTTGTCTCCCCACATAGTTCATCTCTGCGTATTCATCACTGTGCTTGGGTACAATGGGTGTGTGATAAAATAAAACAAGGTATTACTTTCCTTAAGCTATCTGACATTTATTCTTTTTCAAGAAGAAAAAGAAACTGAGAGAAAGTCAGGGAGTGAAACAAACACAGGTTGATGCAGACCACAAAACACCTCCCACAGCACTGGGTTCGTGCTTCACCTTGGCCACGCTGTCTGATCACCTGCTGCCTGGGTGTCTCATCGCCTGCACAGGAAGCCCCTAGAGGCAGGGCGTCTGTCTTCTTCACCCTGGAATCCTATGTATGAGATGCAGAGCCTGGTACACAGTAGGCACTGAACACACGTCCGTTGGATGAGTGAGAAAACCAGTGAAGAGAGCCACAGACAAGAGCTGGGTGCTGCTCCTTGCGGGAAAGCGGGAGAGTGAATCGAATTGTGTCCAACTGACAAACAAGAAACCTGTAGACCTGAAAGGAACAGGGGTGAATACCTTACCAGGTGGCCCAAGCACCTGCCTGGATGGATGTCAGGCTCTCAGGCCCAAGGAGGCCACAGGGAAGACTTGATTGGCCTGTTGGCTGATTCAAAGCTCTGTCCTCTGGGCTACAGTTTCTGCTTTGCCGGCAACCATTTATGGAAATTATTTTCCTCACCTGTAAAACTAGGTGCCTACTCCAGGTTCTCTAAAATTCCTTTGAGTATTTCACATGTATAATTTCACCACCTCAAAAGCTCAATAAAGTGGATATTCTGTAGGTAAATACTGAATGAACGATGACCATTATAAAACCTAAGAAAAAAATTTTAAATGTACTCCATTAATGAGTCAAATGGAAAACTCATCAGGGAAAATCCTTAAGATTATAATGACATATTTCTCAGAATCGTATTCATGTGACATACATAACTCATTCACATAGTGAACCTAAAATGATTTGTTACTATTATTTCTACTGGCGCTATTACTACAAGCACTTTTATTATCATGGTGCCTGTTTAGATTAAAAAATTGTGTGGGCCAAAGTATTCTGATGTGAATCAAACAGGAAATTTAAAACATAAAAGATGTGGGAGAACTTGCTTAGAAACGGAACAAACTTTAATAATCTCTCCTAAGGCAGTAAAGCCAGATAAAGAGAACCGCCATGGGCTGGCCCCTCGAATTGGAAGAATGGTGCTGTTTCTCCTTGGCAACCCTGACTTTTCTCCACCCTCCACTGCCTAAGCCCTTTGAATGCACTTGTATGCAGTCAGCTAATTCATCCATTGCTTTACTGAGTTTAGGCCTAGTTCTTAAATCTATCTGGCTCAGAAACTGATTCAGCATTGCCAGTTTGCATTAGAAAATATATTTTTATATTACCAGTGTTCCTAGAAAATTGTTCATAATTAGATGCATTCTATTGCTGTGCCCTCAGGCCAATCGCCTAATTTCTCTGGGCCCACCATCTCATTCTGCAATCTGATTACACAGCAAGGTTCAGCAGAACTTGGAAATTCCTACGCCTGGATCTGATCTGATCCACAGGGGCATGCAGTTTTAAGCAAACCTAATATACAGAACAGCCCAGATTTACTAAGAATCAATGGGAGTATTGGTAGAAGTGTTTTACAAATTTATGACACATATACTAATACCCCGGGCACCTTGTTAAATAAAATGCAGATTCTGACTGAGCAGCTCTGGGGCAAGGCTAAGATTCTGTGTCTAGCTTACTCCTGGTGATGCCCAGGCTGCTGGTCCACACAGACCACACTTCGAGTGGCAAGAGTGCAGCATGTTAACAACTCGCTCTGAACAACACTGCCAAGAGAGCCTGCTTGCAAGTGATCTGCCTCGCTTTATAACCATGACATTGCCGTGCTGGTCACAGCTGTCTGCACCAGGGACTAGCACCTGACTCCAGAGTAGCTGTCTGCAGGGTGGCCAGCCACCTATGAGATCCAAAAAGAAGAGTATTTAATGCACGCAGCCACTTTCTCTCTCTCAGGAGATTTGAATGGGACATGCAGAGAACTGAGCCAGGATGCAAAAATGTGCTCGGAAGCACTGAACACAGCACAAGCGATGGCAGGAGAGTTAGCAGGGGAAGCAGAGAGCAGCTGAGGCACTGTCACATCAAAGCCCTAGAGCTCACAAAGTGATCCTGACACTGAGGGGACAGATGACAGGGCCGCTAGACTGTGTGCTGCATGGTGAATGACTTTTCTGTCCTCCCAGAAGCCTGGCTCCAGGATGTTGTATTCTGACTTTGTCTGTAAGCTCTGATTAAACCCCATGAGTGCAGACACTTCCAGCATTCCTCTGTACCCTATGACCCTCAAGGCAAGTCTTCCCTTTGAGGCAATCCTTTACTTCCCCAGGATTTTACTGCAGCAAACACCCTTGAGACATTTTAAATGTAATGCAGTTTGTGCCCAAGTTTCTCACACAGACAGTAAGGTGCCAACTCAGATAGTAAGGTGCCAACTCAGATCACCTTGCCAGAGCCAGATGACCAGTTCCCCTAGAGGGCCATGGCAAAGGGTGGGGAGCAGTGTAGGAGTTTGTGTGGGCTGCCATTAACAGCACCACAGATGGGGAAGGCAGGTGGGGGGAGGGGCTGTTACACAGCAAACATTTATTTTCTCATAATTCCAGAGCCTAGAAGTCCAAGATCAAAGTGTCATCAGGATGGGTTTGAGACCCCTCCCCTTGGCCTGTCGATGGCCACCTTCTCGCTGTGTCCTCTCATAACCTCCCCTCCGTACCCATGTGTGTCCTGATCCCTTTTCGTAAGGACACCAGTCATATTGGATCAGGGCCTGCCTAATGACCTCATTTTAACTTTCCTACCTCTTTAATGACATTATCTCTAAATACAGTCACATTCTGAGATTCAGAGGTTAGTACATCAACATATGAATTGGAGCGAGGGGCAGCGGGGGCAGTAGTGGCACAGTTTAGCTCATAACAGATGAGGACCTTTCAAATCATTGCCTTGCCCTTCTTTGAAATGGCTAGGCTAGTTAACCACATGCTAGGTGGTGCATAGAACTGAGCAAGTGCTCCCGAGTTGCTCATGAAAGCTTTGTGAATGCTGCAATAGTAATGTCAGCTAGATACAGCCACACTTGGCTGTAGAGTGGTATCTGCTAATTAACAGACTGATGCTGGAGGCTGGCAAGACACTTCATGATTTTATATCTGCTTCTATCTTGTTTGACATATTATGGACCAAGTTGAATCAACACAGAAGAAGACATGCTTATGAAATTTGTGGAAGACACAAGGCTGAGAGGGACAATGAATTGAACAGTTGATTTAGTCATTTTAATGCATATGTATTCAATAAGTGACAGAATCGAAATTTAAGTGATCATGACTGGCTAGAATAGCCAAAACCAATAAAATAAAGCATAGCAGAACATAGTAGCGTTCTGCTGTAGGTTGATCTAGGTTGATCTAACTGATCAGTTAAGAGAAGTGCTTCTTAAAGATTAGTGAGCACAGGAATCAGCTGGGGATCTTGGTGACAGGTTGACTCGGTAGATCTGGAGTGGGGCTTGAGATCCTGTGTTTGTAACAAGTTCCCAAGTGAACACGATGCTGCTGGTCCACTCACTAGTCTCTGAATAGCAAGAGTGCAAAGGCCTGCAGTGATCAACCACGGGCTCACACCACCACAATCTGACCCTGCACAGAGACAGCAGTATGGAATTCTGACCTAAGCAGTGATTGGGCCCACTATCCTCCCTCTTACCAGCCCCACCTGCTGGGCTGCATTTAGCCTAGGGAACCATTTTTATTTTTTAATTTTATTAATTTATTTGGGTGACATTAGTTAATAAATCACATAGAGGTTTCAAGTGTACAATTCTGTATCATCTCTATAGTGCATTGTATGTTCACTGCCCGGAAAGCATGTTTGTTTTTTCTAGTCAACGGGCAGGTTTACTGAAGCTGAGCAGTTTCCCCACAATTCAAACGGTTTCTGGTATAAGCTCTGTGACATCTCTGACCACAAGGCCCCACCACTAAATCAGGAGAGATAAACACCTGTTCATTCTGGAATATATATAATCTGGTATCAAGCTGCACACACACGTGGCTGCTTTTGGATACTGCTCAGGCTCTCTGGAATGTCTGCTTGCACGCTTGGTCTTCACAGAATGTGTCCAGGTACAGCTCGTCCCTGGCAATCCAATGAGTTCAGCCTCTGTTCTTCTCTTCCTTTTTCCCCTTCGGATACAAGCGAGCCTGTCATTACCCTGGGGTCCAAGCTCTTGCATCTTCTGTTATCCAGGCCTTTATTTTCATCACAGTTTCCCCCAAATTTAAATTGAACAAGGTGGTTCCTTAGGCTATTGAATGTGTGGATGGTAAGAGAGTCCCCATTTTGTTCCATCACTTTCTTTAGCTTCAGCAACTTGGCTACCTTATGGGTGGTGAGGTTGATACCTAGGGCCAGCACGTAGCCCTCAGAATAGTCGCCACTGAGGTTGGCAGGCACGGCGGGGCCGGGGGTGACATGCACAGGCCAGAGGGGAGCCATGTTTTAAGTGGTCTTTAGCACAGCAGAGTATGACTGAGAAAACAATTAGTTAATACTAAGAACTAGAATCTATATTGTGGATTCCTCAGCCTGCAGAGAGGAATACTAAGTATAGGAAAGGAAATGGACAGCTAGGCTTAGGTATTTAAAGTACTATCATCATGTGGGACAGAGATTAGCTACAAAGCATTAAAAAACAAACAAACACACAACAAACCCCTAGATCAGTGTAGGGATCTAGGGTTCAGGCTCTGAGGTTGTACAGACCTAAGCTGAAATTCCAACTCCCCTACTTTCTCTACAATTTGCACTAAGCGGCAAATTTCTTAACACACCAGTTTCCTTTTCAGTAGAATAGAAAGAATAGCAGTAGCTATCTGTATTAGTTAATTTAGCTGCTACAGTTGTATGTTATAATACGTATACTTATCATTTATATTAGTTAATTAACTGCTATAACATATATTGTGTTACTGGTCTACAGTGGATGTGTATTTCCCACTCTGTATCCCAAACTGGTGTTCTTGGGTAGCAGGCAGCTTTGTTCTAAGCCACAACTCGGTGACCAGGCTCCTTCCTGGTGGCTCTGCCACCTTCATCAGGGGCCCTCTGAGGTCTCTGTGGAAAGGGAAAGAGATCATACACAACAGGTCGAACAGGTTGTCATGAGCCAGCTCTGAAATGTCACACATCACTTCTGCCGGGGTGTCACGGGCCAGACCTCAGGCACACAGCCACATTTAACTACAGGGAGGGGCAGAAATGTACTCCAGCTGCGTGCCCAGACAAGACTGAGATGGGCAGCCAGGGAAACACTGCCTCAACACCATCTGCAGTAACAGAACTTAGAAAGATCTCAATTTAGCAATCTATTTGAAAGAAGAGTTGCTATTAAAATTGCTCTCATTATGGTTTACCAACCAAGTCAAAAGCCTTAAAATGAGTTTAGAGGAGTATTTTCTCACAACTATTCAACATGCAAGGTGTACTGATTTTAAACCTATTAGTTATGTACATTCCTCTCACCTAACCAGTCAGCATTCATGTGTATGGTGGCGAAGACTTGCATAGCACAGGTCTCTCTATTCCCCAAAAGCATGGCAAATATGTTCTACTGAGGGCCAATTTCCAACCAGTGGAACGGCTTCAGTGAAAAAGTGAATGCACCAATGCAATACAATTGCAGTATATAAGAAAATACTAAAAGAGAGTTAAAAGTCAAAGAAAAAGATATTGATACCAGATGTAAATCATGCCAACATGTAAAAAAACAAGTCTCAGTTGGTGAGGCATGTGAAATATCTGGAAATAATGCTACAAACAGCAAAATAGGAACTGGCTACCAGGTCATGTATAAACATATGACATTTTATACTTATATATCACTGAGTCTTGTTGAGGTCAAAGTTTTATAAACACTTAGTTGGTTCATTGTACAACTAGGTATAGAAATAAAGTCCAACTCAATCAGCTTGAGATCTTGGTTCCTTATTTTTCTACAGAATATGCCCTTAACATTGCTTGTGTTTTTTGCTCTAACCAGGACATAATTTAGTATAAATGGTCTTAATTCTAAGTAAAGTTTTGCCAAAATTCTAATGAAACGAAATTCACCCCATATGCAACTTTTAAGAAATACAGGCTTTAAAAGAATGTTAAACTTGGCTTCTTTTTAAGAAAAAGATCTTACAGATGTTCAGGAAACCATTTAAAAGGCCAATCGGTCATATTAAAAGTAAAATGGATGAAATGGGTAAATTTTATATGTAAAATATGCCTCAGTAAAGTTGCTTAAAAAAAAAAAAAGTAAATAGAGAATTTCTGGTACCTTCTTCTTTTACTACTCATCACCCAAGACTGCATACTTCAGGCAGAGGGTCACAAAGTTCAGTGCTTACAGGGATGAGACAAGGGAAGGCGCACACACCCCCCGGACATAAACTAGACAGACACTGGTTGGCTCCAGGGCATTAACATACAGAAGGCTGTACCCAGTGATTCCAGATCATCTGATTTTTTTTTTGAAAGAAGTAGAAATAGAGATTTTCATGAATTAAAACATTGTCAACACTGTGTGAGTCACAGAAAATACATTTATAAATCAAATCTACTCCAAGGCCACCATTTTGCAAACTGACCAGAATAATACCTTGGATATACTATATTCATTCTTTTGTACATAAACTATGCTTCAAGACACAAAGTTTTAAGATATGTATTAAAAATAGCACTGACCAGCATGGCTCAGTTGGTTGAGCATCATCCCACAAAGTGAAGGGTAATTGGTTCAACTCCTGAATAAATTTTGGCCCTGGCTGGGTGGCTCAGTTGGTTGAAGCATTGTCCCATACACCAAAAGGTTGAAGGTTCAATCCCCAGTTGAGGCACGTACACGAGGGAACAGACCGATATTTCTCTCTCTCTCCCCATCTCTCTAAAATCAATAAAGATAGCTTCAGGTGAAAAATTTAAAAAATAGTAATAAATAAACTTTGAAAAAGAATACCTTCATACCTTGATGGGCCAGGAAAAGCTTTTGTAATCAAAATGCTAAGCTTTCTTTGTGAGTCTAACTGAACAGCAAATTTACAACTATTCAAAGAAAGTGATATAGTAAAACTTAAATCAGATATGAGGCTCTGGAACCCTAAAGCTGACACTCCAAAGCAATCAGACGAGAAAGCTCCACTACCTTAGCACATATGCCCCCAGCTTCAGAGCTGACTACTACAGATACCAGCTGTCAAAGTCAGAGACTGAACAAAGTTATTCTTATAATAAAATAATTATTTTAATGAAGTATTTGAAATAATATTAGACATCTGATCAATAAGATTATACACAAATATGAGAATATGCTGCACTTTACAAAAAATAAAGCTAAGCATTTAAATATACAAAAACAACTATGTATAAGATCTCTTTGTAAAGTACTCTTAACATATACATAATTTATAACATTTTGCATAATAATTTCCTGAAACAAAAACATGGCCAATTTAAAACTTACTAAAGTACAGAATATGGCCATAACAATCCCAGTGGGAAGAACAAGGTGAAGAGTAACATACTTGAGATGTTTTCCCCGAGAATTCTTTTTCTATGAAGCACAGCTTTTCCATTTTTTAAAACTTTCTCAGAGAACTTATTCTTTCTTTATGTGATGGTAATTATAGCTATTATTTGTCACCAGCTCTACGTCACACAAGTGGAATTAAAAAAAAAAAAAAAAACAGGGTTCGCTTTGCAAAACATCAACTTCCTCCTCAGATGAATATATATAACATGCTTCTCACAATATATTTAGAGCTAAGAGTCCAAGAGATGCGCTTTTTCAGTATAGAATCTAAAATAGAGTCCCTATCGTTAAATTTTTAGTCATCGATTAGGATTTATTTTTAATGCAGGATGCTTAAAACATATGGTAACTAAAAGATTCTACAAAACTGTCCTTGAGATTTAAAACAATACACAAAACAAAAAAACTTTGTTTTGAAATATTGTAATTTGAAAATGTTTAGTAACATTTGCCTTTTTGGATGGGCTGCGATTGTTTTCTGTCAACGAAACATGAACAGCTGCTTTAGCTTTCTAGTTCCACTGCTGCCCCCTCAGGCATACGTGGCGCCATTTCCCATGATACGGTTCCATTTCCATTTTCCCCTCAGCAGTTTGAATGCCATGCCCCCTCATTCCTTCTGATACTTTCCCCCTTTTCCATTTTTCGATGAGGTATACATCAGCTTCAATTTTAAGGTTTCCCTAACAAGGATATCCCCTCATTTCAGAATATGGTGACATGAACCAGAGAACAGCAACCTCAGGCACAAACCATCCCCATTTGTCTCAGTTTTGAAAACACTGGCACTCACCTGATCAAAGTCATCACAGGCCCTAGCTCTGTGGCTTATCACCTGCAACTACAGACGGCAACTGTCATAACTAGCTAAGCAACCTCTGATTCCGACCCAGAAAACCTACACCCAGGTTCATTACAGGCTGAAATACAGTTTCTTTGGTAAGCAGTGACTCTTCCTTTCCTTCCCATGCATCTCAATCCAGACTACATTAGGGAAAGACACATTACCTATAACAGCTGGACAAATGAAGCAGGCAGTAATAAACAGGGCCTTACCTTGCTGTGATTAAATGCACAGCTAGGCATACACCTGCTTCTGTGTGATCTGATTACATAACCAATTTTCAGAACACAAAGCTGAATTCTGGTCATTAAGAACCCCATGGGATGTACAAGTAAGATTTAATAAAAGTCTGCAACTGTAAACAGTGGTCTTCCCTACTGGTGATTTTCTCCCAGAAACTGAAATTTCAGGAGAGTGCAACAATGCTCCTTGTGTCTTCTTTGGCAGTCAACAGCAAGGATCTGGATGGAGTGGAGCGGTCACTTCAGAAGGGCGAGGTACAGCGCTCGAGAATACTTCATCTCCTTTTCTTGTTCCATGCAGAATATCAAGTCCCTGAGGCATACTCTCGTGATTCTTGGACGGAGCAACTGCTTGGTGGCTATCAGGCTGGATGTCCCAGAAGCAAGAGAGTTGTCTTTTAAGCTCTAACAGAAGAAAGGGAAAAACACATTTAAAATAAGCATGACAGGAAACATGTCAATTCATCAAGTAAAAGCCTCTGACCACAGGGTCAGTGCTGGAGATAATGATGCAGGCTCAACCCTGTCCTCCAGGAGCCTGGTCTTTGGGGGATGCCCAACTGCCAGCACACCTAGTTCATGACATCGTTCATGCTGTCCCAGAAGGACCATGGCCATAGCCTCTTAACTGATTTCTCTACTTCCAGGCTCGACTTCATTCTATTCTTTGCTGTGTGCTGCAGGTCACAATTTCCTCTTTAAAGGTTTTGGACAAAACTCTTGGAAGTACCATGTACAGTCAACTATTTTGAGTGTGGTGACGATTTCATAGGTGTATGTGTATGTAAAAGCCTATCAGATTATATACTTTAAATGTATGCAGTCTTTTGTGTGTGTCAAAAATAAAAATAAAAGTAGAACACATGGCTCAGATCCCACTACTCTAGGTTTCAAAAATCTTCTGGTTTTGTTGCTTTTTATAACAATCAAATTATAATTATTCTTTCTAGGTTTTTGGGGTTGTTTTTATGGAAAGGAGGTAAGTCCTTTTTTATAGTCTCCAAAACAATATGGTCAAAACAAGTCAACTTCCAACGGCTCCCCATTGTCCAGAGTAGCTATCTGAGCACTTGTTAAGCAACTTCCACACATAATCTCTTCTCTTTTATATAAAACTACACCAAGTTACATGGGTAATGTCCCATTTATCAAGTGAGGAGACTAAGCAACCTGTTCAAGGTCACATCCCAATATTGAGCTGGGACTCAGATTCTAATGCAACATAAAGTGACTGCTCTTAGTCACCATGCTGTATCACCCATCGCATCAGGCACAAACGCATCACTGGCTTTTCCCCAGGCTTTACTTCCCATTGCTCCTTCACAAAGCATCTTAACTCCAGCCAAAAGGCAAAGATCAGCAAAAAGCCACTCCAGGCCAATCTCCTCATCTTTTAAGACCCATTTCAAACAGGTATGCTTACCTTCCCTCCTCCTGCAAGGAATTCTCACTGTGGCAATTACCTCACATAGTATTATATAGTATATGCTACCACCTCCTTCCACACCCTCTAGACATAAGCTTTCTGAGGACTGGGACTACCATTTCTATGACCTCTAGGACTTAGCAGAGCACACAGATGAATGTAGATTAACAGCAACATTCCCTGAACTGAATGTAGTAGTTTAAAACTAAACCAATGTGAGTTCTAACTGTCCTTCAATAAATGATTGGATAAAGATGTGATACATATGGAATACTACTCAGCCATAAAAAAGATGAAATACTGCCATTTGTGACAACATGGATGAATCTTGAGAATATCATGCTAAGCAAAATAAGTCAGAAGAAGTCAAGAACCATATGGTTTCACTCATATGTGGGATACAAAACTGAAAGCAACAAATAAACAAACAATAAACAAAAACTCATAGACACAGATAAGAGTATGGTGGTTACCAGAGGGAAGTTGGGGGGCAGCAAAGAGTAAAGGAAGTCAAACATATAGTGATAGAGGAAGATTTGACTTTGGGTGGTGGGTATACAATGCAATATACAGATAATATATTTTAGAATTGTACTTGAAACCTACATAATTATATTAATCTATGTCACCCCAATAAATTTAATTAAAAAATGAATGACACAGTACACCTGTATTATGACATTTGTCCAAATACCACTATTTTAAAAACAGGATTAAAGAAATTAAAAAATGCAGAATTCCTAGATAAAACATAATTTTATAAAAACATAATTTTATAAAATTTTATAATTTTTTAAAAACAATTTTTTATAAAATATTTGATTCTCTATTTTTTTTAACCATACTTTGTTTTAAAAACATCTTGATAGGGTTGGGAACCCTCCTTTCTCCACCCAAAAGACTTATACGAGAAAAGATATTTACTTACCAAAGGAAGCAAATCTTCTGGTTCTGTCACTATCCTTTTATAACCATCAAGTTATAATTATTCTCTGTACATTTGGGGGGGGTGCTGGAGGGGAGGAAAACCTTTTTTATGGTCTCCAAAACACTATGGTAAAAATAAGTTAATGAAATTTCAACTTAATTCATGCATGATCAAAGAATGATATGGGGGGGGTGCTTTATCTAATGGGTCACATAAACTTTCCTTAAAATATACTATTCAGTTTGGGGGGATATGATGTCCCCCTATTCACTTTGGGGGGACATTTCTATACTCCTTAGGTTAAACTTGTTCAAAAGTAGCCATGAAACAAATTTTGGAAAGCCCACATTATAAAAAAAGGACAAGAATATAACTTTTGGTTGCATAGCTGCCAGGCTGCCTACCACGGGGCACCTGTGCAGGCCACAGCCAGGCTCTCACCTCCTTGGCAGGTAGTGAAATGCAATCCGTACAACTTTGGCTACGAGTGCAAGTCAAGCACAAGTAGGTCACTCTTCCCCGAGAACATTACCACTTAGAGGCTGTATAACTCAGATGTAATCTTAACTATTGTAAATTATCACCATCAAAATATTTTCATAAGATTTTTGCAGAACAGGCCCACCTACTTTGGACTAAAAAGTACATATTAGGAAGGAAGTTAATAAAATGTGTCATGGGCAGTGAGTGGCAATTTTGTTGTATACAGGAGTTATCTGTTTGAAATTATAGTACATTTAAGTAGGGGCACTTTTCTAAACCAAAAGTTGTATATATTATGGTCAAGCCGAATCTATATATTTTTACAAATGTTTCCTACCAAGAGTTTGCCTAAAATCAGTTGTTTAGTACTTTATATAAGTTTTGAAATTGAACAGTTAGATGAACACATTATGTCACGGCAATTCTACTTTTGTGTAACTACCAGAAGTATGTCATGTATTCATCCAAAAACATGAATGAGAATGTTCAGCATTACATTTCATAATAGCACTAGACCAGAACCAATCCAAATGCCCATTAAGAGCAGAATAGACAAATTGTGGCTATTCATACAAATGGAATACTGCATAACAATAACAAACTGAGTAACATGGATGAATATCATGAAAATGTTAAATGAAAGGGTGCAGACAGACAGAAATACACCGTTTGATTCTACTTCTGGCACAGCTACAGAAGTCAGGTTAACGATTCCTCTTGAGAGAGAGGACCAGTGACCAGAAGGGGAGAGGAAAGGCTTTGGCAATGTTCTTTCTTGATCGCAGTACTGCATGGATTGGTGTGTTTGTGCTGTGAAAATTCAGTAAGCCTATAGTTTATGTAGTTTTCTGCATCCATGTTACATACTTCATAAAAAAAATAAAGCACTAAAGAAAACTACAAACAAACCTTGGCTAGGTAGGACGCAAAAAGGGGAGCAGAAAGGGAAAGAGAAAAGAAAACAAGGCAAAACTGTTAAACAGAAGAAACTTACAGAGACCTAATGATCTGGGTAAGGAACAAAAGGGTCACAGTTCATGCTTGTCATGTGACAGGCCTGAAGGATCCTGAGGACAAAGCCGTATTACAGCTGCCATCACAGGGGTGAAAAGGAGGTCATTCCAACAGGATGCAGCAGAAGGCCTGAGGCAACGTTATAAATGAAACCAACCCCACGGGACATTCGGTAACCCCACAGAAATGTCTTTCATAATTCACAACTTTACGGAGGAGATAGCATTCATTTCCCCCAAATAGTGACTGACTTAGAAAGTCAATCTTTCTGGAACCTGGATACAAATGCATACTATTTATTCCTGTGCTTATGATTGGGGAAACTCCACAATCTGATTTGTCATTTTCACAATGACCTAGCAGAGTTATCAGCTACCTCTCAATTGACCATGGTGAGAGGGTAGAACATAAACAGATAATTTAAAGTTATAAAAACTCAAGTCTGCATCAGTTTTAACTTTCTTTCACCCCACCAAGTTGTTTCCCCAAACCTACTTAGGACCGATTTCTGGTCACACTACACTGTCAATGCCAGAGAACACTAATGTAGTTAAGAGAACATAATTTAGAATAATAATAATAAGAAGAAGAAGACGACGACGACGACGACGACGTATGCCAATGTACTATGTCTGAAACACAGGGTTTTCCTAAGTGACTTTCTACACGCCAATATTCCTTAATCTGGATTCTTCACCTGGATGAAAAGATGGTAACATGGAAGATGAAGTTCAATGAAGATGAAGAGAAATAATTCACTTATCAAGTGCAAAACAAAGTGTAATCAAACCTAAATATTAACATATCCTAACACTGCCAGGTCCACTGAGTTAGCCTTCATTAATTTGTTCTATTATATCACTAAACAAAGTTTCTTATTTTGCAACAAAACTTTTGAGATACTCTTCTGCTCTAATGAGAAAAAGAGTAAACACTGTTAGTCACCAATTTCAAAGAAATAACACCACTTTAAGAATGACACTAAATAATTTAAAAAACCCACTTATCCAAATTTTTATTCTCTCAACTTAATAGAGTAGGTTCTGTGATGTTAAATCTTTAGGAGCTTTTCTATTCCCTTTCCACATCCCCTTACATTACTGAGAAGTAGAAACCACATCTGTATGAGCCCAGGGGCTTCATGAGTCCCACTGAGGTTCTCAGTGACTTCACATGGGCCTCTGTTTCTAAGAGCCACCAGCCAAGACAACTAAGCTTCATGCTAGTCCATGTTTTAATTGAATTCAAAAGTTACCTGGGTTACTGGGCATCTACTACAGGCAAGGAACTGTTTTAGGCAGCATAAGACATACAGGAGGACTGAAGAGTGGTAAACATTGGCTGTCTCCTCCATTAAGCAACCTCACATAAATTACGTAACTTCTCTGTGTCTCAGATTCTTAATCTGCAAAATACAGATAGTGATGGTGATTATCTCATAGTGTTGGCTTGAAAATTAAATGAGAATGACGCCTGGTATGCAGTATATATACTCTATAAATGCTGGCCCTTACTATAATAAATTAATTCATTAGTCAATTGGGAGGCATGGAAGGCTTATACACAGGAAACAGTGTAATCCTAGTTCCAGGCCTTTCCTTCCACCCCTAGTTAAAACTAATTAAACTTTCCTGCCCATGTTCTATTCTCCTACCTAAAGAACTAATTTGTCTGCCACACTTGCCTTGTCTGTCCCAGTGAAATTGTTGAATTTAGTGGAGCTTTGAATGCCTAAAGCTAAAACGTAGACTAATGGGCATTTCAGACATGTGGCAGGCAAATGAAGGATATATCCTGGGACAGGAAGTTTTTCATAAGCCCCGCCAATCAAACAGTGGAGGAGCTTGCTGCTTTTACAGAATCAACCAGGCTTATCAATACTGTCTCTAGAAGCTAATGTCAACTTCTTCCACTCTATTCCCTGAATCAAAGACTAAGGAAACTGAAGTGTGTCCCTGAATCTTAATAGTTAACTAAAAACAAAAATTGTAATTTTTAATAAAGAGTGAAAAGCTTCATTACACTTCTCAGACTATCTACCTGGTTTCACTCTAACCTCACGTTACCATGGCAGCTCTTAAGGGATAATTCAAGTTTAAATTTTAAGGAGAAAACAAGAACTAGACATAGGAACAGGGGGTGAAATGAAGATATGGCTTTAGAAGAAAAAACAAACATATTCTAAGTCTTAGAAACAAGGATAAATAAAAGGTACCCTGGTTGTCAGGTCTTGTGTAAGAACACTGAAAATCTACATTCAAAAGATCTGAGCTCGTAGGACTGAAGGGCAGCTCAGAGCAGGAAAAACTGAGCTTCGAGTCTGACTGCCCTCTGCTGGTCAACAAGCAGAACTTTTGAAGCAACAGAATTGCCTTTTATCACCTTCCTTTTATTCCTTTTGAGTTATTTCAGAACACTGACAACTCTGCATGTTAACTTCTGCCCTAGAATTTTGTCACTTCTAAATCTGTTTCAACAGTTTTTATAAAAGTAATATGTCAAAACAGACTATGTGACATGTAATCGTGGGCTTTGACTTCCTAACTACTTGTGTGATTAAGAGAGCAGTCAAGGTAATACTGGTTCCTATGTTAATGACCACCCTCCCATCTTTATCCGAAAGACTGCTTTCTTAAATTCCAGACCTCACTGTTCAATCTCCTAGTGAAGTCTCTAATTGAATCATAAATTCAACACGTTTCAAATCACATTCCTCTAGTGAACTCGCAATGCCCAAACCAGAAAACCAGGTGCCATCTTTACCCTTTCTTCATCTACATTCCATCCAGCACTCATCAGCTCCACCTTCTTAGAACAACTGCCAAATCATCTACTTCTACATTTTCGCCTCCATTATCTTCTGCCTAGACCACTCCAACAACCTTCTAAGAAACCTCCCTATTACCAGTTTTAATATTGCCCACACAGCAATGAGAATATTTCTAAAGAAATACACAGTATGATAATACGTTTTCCTGCTTAAAATAGTCCAAGGATGAAAACCTTCTAGAGGACCAAGCCCAAGTATTCAAGTATGACATCTCCAGCCATCCACGAGCACATCAGAGTTCCTCCCCACAGTCTCATCTCTCTCATCTCTTTCTTCCTATTTTAAACCGTTGATCATGCCACAAAATATTTGTTTTCTTTTTGCTCCCGACAGTAATTCCCTCCTGGAACTCCTTCTCCAATCTCTCTGTTCTACCCTTGTATCCCATCACCAAAGTTCTTTAACACAGCACAGGTAGCAGGTTTTCCCGATGTTACAAACACAAACCCCAAGTCTAGATAGATGACGTGCAACTCCTGTGCACTTTAGTACTACTCTGTATTTGAGTCTACATCACAGGTATTCAGTGTAATGCAACTACCTCTAATTTTCTCACTCATGAGAAGGACTTTGTACCTCTGAACATTGTACAGTGTTTGGCACTTAGTTGATAATCCAATCAATGTTTGTAGTATGACCAAGTATCTAGTGCCCAATAATATCACTTATATGAATGAATCACTTATATGAATGAACAAACAGTGGAAATGAACCATATTGTGGGCTTTGGAACATTTAAGACCCTTCTGTCATTCTTAGCTTTAAGATAAATAAATCTGGAAGAAAAATAGAAAGGTAAAGTCTATTGATGGCTTATTTCCAAGCATTACTCAGCCCTCTAACAACTATCTCACCTACTCATCTCCATGAAGCTACCACCACACAACTTCACGCTGGCAGCTAAAACATGTCCAATAGGGAGGTGGATAAATTGTAGTATGCCAATGAAATGTGTACATTTACTGACATTGACAGAATGTACACATTATATCATTAAGTAAAAAAAACAGGTTAACAAAAATATTACTATGAATTTCATAAATATGTGAATGTGGATAACTTCAACAACTTCTTCTAAGTTTCCTACAATATACCTGTTATTTTGATGAAAATAAACATTTTAAATATAAAAATTCAAATTAAAGAATCAGGGGAGGAATCCTTAAATAAAGCACCAGTCTGCGGAATCAAAAGGTTTGAGTGATAAGGACAGGAACCTGGGAAGAGCTGACAGTGAAGGACCCACTGGGAAGAGAACAGGGGAAGATAGAACAGAGCCCAGACACTCAGATGAAGGAGAAAAAGGCAAGCTTTGGAGCTCCTGATTAGGGAAACGGAGCAGAGTTAGGTTTGAGAAAAGGGAGACAGTCCCCATTTCACATGCAATGAGGCAAATGCTGCTTTAAAAATGTGTCCCTTTCTTTGTAATGGCAGAAGATAGATATAGCAAGTTGTCTTTTACTTGCAAAAGTTATCTGGGCATCATCTAAACCAGTCAACTCCTAGCAAGTTCTCCATGTAGGTGGGCCCCTGAATTTGTGGGATTCTCATCCTATGGCCTACATGCACTCTGACAAAATGCCTACAGGAGTTGTTACTTCTAGCTCAATAGCTCCAATAAATACGGTATCAGTATTTGAATCAGCATAATGGCCTGTAGAAGAAACAGGCTGTCCAGGTACTTGAAGACTAGCTTATAACATAAGGCTTGATTTAGGGATAGGTTAGTGACAGTGTATTGCTGGGCCTGCCAGTTGAAAGCAAACTAATTCTGACAGTCTTTGCTAAAAAGCGTAGAGGGGAGGGAAAAAAACATATGCCAGATCAGTATCTGCATACCAAATGCCAAGATTTGCACTGATTCGCTCTAGCAACAAAACTCCAGCTAGAACAATCAATAACTGCAACTGAAGCCAATGCCAGATCAAGTTTATGATAATCAATCATCCTCCTCCGAGATCCGCCTGTCTTCTTTAATGCCAAATAGATGAGTTGAATGGAGGAGATGTGTAGGAATCACGACTTAGGCATCTTTCCAACCCTTAGTGGTGGCTCTGCAGTCTCTCCAAGTAATAATTTCCTATTTTGGTAGGCAGGCGATATTCTAGGGGCTTCCATTCAGCATTCTCTCACTTCCAATGTGAGAACTCTGGTAGTTGTTAGGTGTGACTATTCCCATTATGAATTCTAAAATACGGAAATAACTGGACTGGGCCTACTGTGAGGTGGACCTGCACCAAAACTACACTGACTGACGGAAAACAGTGGTGTTTTGGGTCTCCTAGAATTCATTAGGTTCAGAGTCAGTGTTCAGCAATCCCCCAAAAGTCTGATAATTTTCCCTTCCCCAATGCTCAGTCACTAGTAAATGGCTATAAGTCTTTTGGGGATAGGCTAGGACATTCACAGCATAAACTTCTGGTTTTACAGCAGGGTCTTTCCTCAAGAGGACCTCTCTCTCTGAGTCTGTGAACTGGCTCAAGTCCAGGGACTGGCTGAGGGGCTCTAATGCTTTACTGAGGTCATCCAAGTCATACTGCTGGTTCCCCAGGTCTAGAGCTCTTCTGTTTTTACAAATCAATGAAGAGTTAATAGGTTGCCCACCTACTCAGTTGCGGGGATACTATCATCAAATAGCCATGTCAATGATCCTTGCAACTCAGATTCTCATATTAGTGCTTTGGCGTTGCTGCCCATTACAGTAACTACATCTAACTTGTCTTTAGCAATTAAGTGCCACCTGAGATTCCATCATTCCCGCTAAATTTAGGACCCTACTTCGATGGTACTGGCTTAAAGAGAATAACCGACAGAGCTGTTAAGCACGCTGAGGCTCCCCTCATGAATGTGTATCTCAGAGCTTTGAGAAAAGGAATGTCCTCCAGACCTACTCAGGGGACACGTGTGATCAAGTTTTGTTTTTGTTTTTAAATGAAAAACCCATTCTAGCGTGCTAACCTTCCTAAGCCTTTAGACAACCTCCTCTGCAGTATACAAATAAAGTTCTAACATGTATCTCAACTTTATTTAATTTAGGTCACCTTTTAATGTAGTTTTCAGTCAACCAAACTGTTAGAGCCCCCAGGCCTAATACCTTCAATGTGGAATCTGTGCTTACGAGCCCGTATCAACAAACTCAGCCTGATCAAACTTTATATTCTTTCTACTCTGATTCCACACGCATAGGATCCATTTCCACACTGTAATCCAGGTAAATGCAGGTAGAATCATGTAGTTCTTTTAGTATGTATCATACCTCTTTATGGGTAGTAACATTTAGCACCTCACCCTCTGGTGGCTTCTGGAACTTGAGACTAGTTTAGTTAGAGCTATAGAAAAATGAGAGGTGGTGAGGACAGGTCCTCAGAAAATCAGCAGTCTCTTACAGGGCAACTACTTAAGGGAAGTCACTACCGATTCCTCAGGAGACTAAGCTTCCTCAGACGAAGGTAGAAGGACTGGCAAAGGTGGCTAGGCAGACTGAAGAGTTCGAGGTACTTAGCTTCACTAGAATCTGCCCATATTTCCACCCTAATCTTTGGTTTTCTATTTTTTCAATGTTGTAACTTTAACACAATAGACTCTACAAGACTAGAAATTCAATTAGCATTGTAATTCAGCCAACTGCAGGATTGGACTTTGGGTTTGGCTTTTACAAATCTCTGCTTTGGCTACAAGATGCAGGGTTTCTTTTAGGACAATCACAGAATTCAGAATCTAAACCTATTTCCTTCCCTAAGTCCCCCAGCATACAATTAAGGGACCAACCTATACCATTATTTTTATTTTCACTAAAATGTTCCATGATAGTAAACACTGTCTCCCAAAGCCTCATCTCCTACAGGCACTTGATCACTAGTGCCTACAGGTGATAAAGTGACGGTTTTACCAGTGCGTTCCATGGATTTACCAGCGTCCCCTTTGCTACTAGAAGGGGTCATTAATGCTTTTAAATCTAAGTAGATCAGAGAATCAATTGTGGAAAACCAGAACTAATTCATGAATCCACCACTAAGGTGCTGGTTCTCTGCAGCTACTAGAGCACAATCGGTACCAGCCAGCATATGATCAAACACTAGGGATAACACAGAATATAGCATTACTACATAGATTGGGCCTTATGTCATTGTGAACCTGGTCAAACAGTTTATGTTCTGCTGTTAACTGTGCGTCTGGTGCCAGGTCTGGCCCAGGGTTAGGAGAAACCAAGAGAGAAGATCTGGGCAGAGCTGAGGTGCCCCACTGCTCCCACGCCAGCACCATTCGTGAGCTGCAATAGTTCCTGGTGTCCCTGCACTGACCGCTGAAGAAGAAGAAGAACGTGGCTGCAGCCCTACTTCTGCCTTTCAAAATCAAAATGCCTCAAAGCCCACGCTAACCAGGGGCTATGATAGAAAAGGAATCCTGGGAAGTGAGGCTCCTTCTTAGATAACCTGACATAATACAAATCCACCCCACCATCTCTGTCCTTTATTTGCAACCTCCTCTCTTGGCCATTTACTTATTTTCCCAGAAAGAATGCCCCTGGTCTCTAATCTAAGTCAATTTTAACTGAAATACTACTGAATACTCTTATTGCTGTTTTCTCCTCTCTTCTTTACACTTGTGTATTTATGTTGTCTTCACTCCTTTACTAACATTTAAGGGGAATTTGGGAAGAAGAAAAGGCAAACCCATAATGTACAATTCAACATATTTCACAGAAGTCCATGAAGACAGCTGACAGCCAACAGTTAAGTCTCCGGAGAATTTAAAAGACCCCACTAAAATTTAGATTTATGCTTAAGTCATTAATGAAAAAGGCAGATTTATTTATGAAGGTCTGAATAAAATAAAAGGTAAAAAAAAAATCACAAAATATTAGGAGCAGTTTTTTTAATCCAAAGTAATAACAAGCTCTAAATCCTAATGAGTCTACAAGATACTTACAGAAAGTGTTAGATGACAATAAATCTGTTTAGATCTCTAGTAAGTCAGCTGTAATTATGGCTCCCCCATAGCCTGGCAAAAGAGAACGCAGGTAAAGAATGGTACTGCCTGTGCCCCCAAGGACATGAAGGTTAAAGCTGTGCCGTTTCATGTCAATAGGCTCTTAGTTAAATAACTTATGCACTCTTAGGAATGAAGAATCACTCACTGTAAACCAGGAAGACAGACAAATATCTTTGACAAATTCTGTTTGTTCCCTAACAGATTTTAAGCTGTTGAGTTTCCCCAAACCATTTCAGGCTTAATATTTCAATTATAATCTACTCATATCCTCAAATGATGAAAACTAGTAAATACGGTAAACAAAATGATATTTACAGAAGATCATTCAAATATCCATTAAAGTTCACTATTTCAGCATACACACATTTCTAAGTTACGAGAAAACTTGTCCATCAATAATTGTAATACTTAAAAGTTTTAAAAATACAAGTATTTCTCTCATAGGGTATGAAAGAGGTAGTTCCCGCATTCTACAATTTGTTTTCACACAGAAAATAAAGCCTCAACCTCTGAAGAGGGTGGAGATACAATTAATGAAAAAATGTTTAGAACATTTTAAAACAATTGATCACATATGTTGCTAACAAGGGAAATATGCATTCACACGGTGGTAGAAACTGGCACAAACTTTTTAAAATCATTATGGAATTAGCTCTTAAAATTTAACCCTTGTCCCTGAAGTTCCACTTCTAGAAATCAATCTGCAAAATAAATTAGTACATGAAGATGTAGGATGTTCATTTTATAAAAAACATTCTAAAAGTCTATTAGTGGGCCAGTGAATTATGCCACAAAAAGTATGTATCACTATGGACAAATGCCCAAGGCACATTGCTCCACAAGTTGTAGAATAGTACTTTTAGGATTATCCCATCAAAGTCCTTAACACCAAATTCTCTGAATATGCATCTGGGCTTCTCCATCTACTAACTGTAGAACTCTGGAAAAGTAACTAAATCCTCACTATACCGTAATTTTTTTCATTGAGGAAAAATAGTATGATCTTACAGAGGAGTTATGAAGACTAAAGAAGATAATACAATCTAAGTGCCTGATAAAGTACTATTATATATGCACTTGAAAACGTGTGTGTGTGTATGATTGTAATATATTGAACTATATAAAATTGTCCATTATAGTTTTTCACCTACAAAATTGCTAAATTCATATAATTTAACCTAATATATGCATGGAAATTTTTGGAAAGAATACCCAGGAGACTTAAAAGCTGTTTTTAATACTCTTCTATACCATTTAGACATTTTGACAAGAGTTAACAAGCACTCCCTTCTCCCAAATAAAAAGTGATCTGCTTTTTTACATGGTAGTATCTTAAAAGCATGTCAGATATTGGAGACCTACTTCTTTCTCCTGCAAAATCAATAATCATTTGTTGAAGGAGCAATTTCCCTTCTAATAATACTCTTCTAGAAAAAGTCATTTCCATTTCAGAGAAATTTAAAGATTTAAAAATCTTAGAGATTACATACCTAAGTTTTAATACTGTCAGAAAGTTATCCCTGATATCTAATCCAAGTATATTCCAAAGAGCTCTGGTTTTAATGATTCTATGTAAGTAGCCTTGTATATAACTATCTATATAAAAATGGGTGGAAACAGTGAAGAAAAATCAAGAAATTAAAAACAAAATATTATTTGCTACCAGGTACAAAGAAATGTGTGGGGCACTCTGTTTGCAAAAGCTACCACGGGTCTAGTGCTTTGGAAGCCCTCTCCTGCTCTACATTGAAATGATTCTTGGAAAGGCAACAATGGAGAAAACAGTTAAGTCCAGAAATCCCAAATACCATCTTCTCTGAAGAAGACAAAGCAATGCCATCTTCTCTGAAGACAAAGCAATGGACTCCATCTCACTCTGTCTTCTGACTTTTCCTCTTATTTGATATACACGCACCATGAGTTTCATCTGTTGTTGAAGAGAACACTCCAAGACAATCACTGCCTTTGCAGAACATACATTTCCCAGACCTCATTTTTGGTTATAAGCAGGAAGCTGCCTTGCTGAGTGCTTTCTGTGCTTGTTTTAAAAATTAGATTCATCATTAGCTGGCACTTAACTAGCTGGCTTTCGCTTCCCAGAAGGAGCACACCACCAATGTACAGAAACAAAGAGAAGAAGAGAGGGACCACTGTTATAAGGGTTAGCAGGGTGGGGGAAATGGCTACTTCTACACAGATTTCTTCAGAGACCCAGAGGTAGTTCTGGGACTCCACCAAGCAATTCTTTTATTCAATACCGATGACATCCTAAGGCACTGAAGGTGTATTTTAAATCATGAGTAACAGAGAGAGAATGTTTGTGCCACTATGACTGATAAATTTTTTTCTCAAATATATTCAAATTAGTGGAATGTCCGGGAAATTTTGGCTATCTATTAAAGTGGCTACAGATATTTTTCTTTTTCACAAGAATAAAATTAAAATTTTCAAAACAGTAGGCACTCAATATAAATTTGCTAAATTAATACAAATTATTTCTTGTCTGCTCTCTCAAACCCTATCATATACTTATTATGTAACAAAGCTCAAGAAAAAATTCTGAGAACACAATGCATTGTACTACTTTTACAGTGCCTCAGTACTGATTCATAAACTTCTGATTTTTTTCAAATAAGTTTATTTTCTCAAAAGAACTTTATTTCCTATGTAATTTTTAAAGTTGTAATTAAAATAAAGAACTTTATTTCCTATGTAATTTTGATGCCAAAAAATTAATGAGGTAAAATTTTAAACCTTGAGTTACCTTTAATTTCAAGCGCACGAAGCACTATTGACATGCGTGCTCCGACCTTCAGAAGGCCGGGTGTCTGACAGAGCAGAACCACGTTTTGTTTGTTTTAAGGCACTCAGACACCCCAAGTAATCACCGAAAAAAACACATGGGAAAAATTCTTACAACTCTTCTGTTTCCTTTACAACATCATTTATGTCTTTATCCTGTTTTTTTTTTTTTTTTTTATTGCTGTTTGCCTGTAACTTTCTGAAAACTCCCTTCCCTCTGCCTATGTCATTCCCCCAAATTAAAACACACTAACTACCTAAAGATGTAAACATCAAATCGGAGCTAAAGGGAAATGTAAGTTGATATAAAAGGTAGTTGCTAAACAGATACTGACAAGACCTTAAGGTTTATACAAAAAGTGCTAACAATATCTACAGAAAACTGCTGTAGAACAGTGATTTGTGGTACAGGATTTTTCAAAAAGTTCATCTCTTTCCCAAACAGTCACTCTTCTTTAAGCTACAGCATAAACTATCCCTGACAGTGTAACTTAACATGTTATTCAAACATGGTCCTTCTCATCTTCTTTCCTCTATATTCATGAAATCCACTCATAAAACAAAGCAATGTGATAATCTCTATTATTAATCCTGCACTGAGATCATCAAACATAAATGGCTAGAAATAGAGATTCAGGGTTCTGCAGTAGAAGCATTTTATAGATTATATCCAAATATTTGGTTAATAATATGTAAAGAATGCTTGGTTTAAAAATAAATATTTACAATAATACCCCAAATAAAATGCCTTATTTTCAAGCTGTACAAATTAAAAAGTACAATAAAGAAGAAATGCCTTTTGGGAATATATCCTTAATTGTAGGGAGTAAAAACAAACTGTTATCAATATCTGACAACAATCTCTGAACTGAAATTCTACCGTGGAAAAAGTACATTGGTCTGAAATCAGAATTAATTTTTTAATCAAATTTTCTAATTTACTAATAAGCAAGTTCCATAAAAGCCCCTTTTCCTTTTATCCCCAAGAGTTAGGATTATTCAAGGAAGTACTCTAACCTGTTTCTAGATAGAAAGCGTATACACTTATCCACATGGTAATTTCTTCATTTCAGTTAGCAAATGAACATGATTTTAAGCATCACAAAATAGAACATGTGTAGTATAAGTACCATGTAGCTGATTTGGTACTATAATCACTTATTTTTTTTTAATCAGCATTTTCAAGACAAATGAGTAATTAAATGCTCTTAGGAGGCCTCATTTATTTACACTTGTAAAAAACTGCATGCTGACATTCCAAAATTTGAACTTTCATAGCTCTAAAATCACTTTTATGTATAATGATACGATTTTTTAGACTCATTCAACAAAAGTAAAGAAACATTGTTATATCAATGTTGTAACTTACATTAGTAAGTTATAGGAACTATTGGAAAATGTTGCTAATAGGAAAAAAATATGATTTCTAATCCAAGGATCTAAAATTAATATAGGAAGTAATATTATTGTCTTAACATTCCAAGAAACCCCAAACACATCACTTAAGCAATATACACACACAATACATACATGTGAAAACTCTAAATCTTAAAGTATGTTTTAATTTATTCTAAGTATTTATATAGCCTATATTAATTTAAAAACTATATATATAAACTTCAAATGACAGCAGTAAATTCAGGACAAATTCAAGTACTACCAAGTAGTAAATTTTAAATATTTTCCTTAGCTAAAACCAGTAGGCTGTTTAAATATCGGGTTATATAAACAATTGGTACTTGTTGCTTTTTGCCAGGATAACACAAGGAGATAGTAGGTAATGCTATTCAACTTTACCAAGACTCCTGAGAATATCAAGTGTAATTCTGTCAAGTGGCCAGTATAATATACAGGATCTAGCAGAAATAACACCTGCTTGAGTGTGGTTGATAGGGTAATAATACAGGTGTAATAATTTAGAGTTTTAATTTGAACATTTCACCTAAAATGCCATATGGTGTACTTGAGTATGATATTGTTACGTTACAAAATTACATGCTTATGATATTGTAATAGAAGATTTTGTAACAAAATAGGTGTGTTATTTATGCCAGACCCAAAACTGTACAAATAGAAAAGTCTTTTTAAGGATAAGAGGCAGTTTTGCTTTGTTTTACATAACAGAAAAAAAAAGCCACACTAAAAGATGAAAGTCTAAAACTAAATTCTCCAAATTTATTATTATTGTTGATTTATTACATAGAAAAACAGTAATCTATGAATGTTTAAGGTAGAAAGCTTAATTTTCTGAATTTTGCAATTTTTTAAACCACCATCATTATAGTCAACCTGAAAAGACCTACATTTGAACTAAAGATAAAGAGTTAGTCTTCAAAGAACTAGACTTTACCTCTCTACCCTCTGGGATTATATGCTTATTCCAGAAAATGTATATTAAAAGGTTGGATTTCAGTTTGTCATCTATAAAGAAAAAAAGCAAACAAAAAGTAAAGCTTTGGTTTCCAAGGTCTAAAATATTAAAAATATAAATGGTTTCACACATCTTTTTTTTGTTGTTATTTGTGAGAGAATAAAACAAGTGAATAAAGGGCTTTTATAACAACCCTGATGAATGCAGTCTAAGTTATTGAAGGGGCAAATAAGTCAGCGAAATTCTCTTTTCTTTAAGCAGTATTCTTAATAAACACTGAAAAAGCATAAAATAGGTTTCTCTCCAGTTTCCCATATTTTAAAAGAAAACTGCCTTTAAAAAGTTAAAACACCATGAATTTAAAAAATTAACAAAGAAGATAGTCCTCTGCTAATTTCAACGTAAGGGATGTTGAAATGTCGCCGGCTCATTAAAGAAATGGATGTTTTCAATTCAGGGTGGCATTAAAGTACTGGCTATTGAATAATTCAGTGAAAGTCTGACAACTATGTAGGCTTAAAGTCCAGAAAATACAGGGGAAAATACACATGCTTAAATTTTCAAAACAAAAGAAGCACCAAGAAAACAGACAGTATAGTATATTTACATCCAAGTTAAAACACATCTGGTTTGAAATTTGAAAATAATTTTTTCATTTTGATGTTGATACATAAATCATATAAACTGATTTTTACCACTGTTTTGAAACAGTACATTTCTACCCCAACCCCCCAAACCCCTCCCTATGGACTTCCCTTGGATTCAAATATACAATCAATGAAAATATATTTTATAAACTATAAAATGTTTGATGTTTCTAAAATTTGTGACAAACCCAAATGAGACAGCAAAGATAAGCTCTGGAGAGATTAATGGACATTTCAAATTCACTATGGCTCATTAATAATACTTAGAAAATACTATTAAAAGCTAAAATAATGGCACTATTACAATGATGACAACAATGTCAATTTATTAAGCCTGTACCTTTAGGCCAAGAACTAATTAAGCATTTTACATAATCTAGTCCTTAAAACATAAGGCAGGTATAATACCCATTTCTCAGATGAAGATAATTGAGGTATGGGGTTTAAAGAACTTGTCAAATGTTACAAAACTTGAAAGTGAAGAACCAAACCCAGATTTGTATGTGTCAAAGAACATGTACTTACTCAACATGCTACAATGCTTCCCCACAGGCAAACTTTTAACAGAATTTATTGAATAATGCTACCATTAGAAAAGTAGGACAGGGACTTAAAAATCCCTGTAGCTCTTTATTAAAGGAGTTATAATATTATAAATAATAACAACTATGTGAACAAAAAAAGTTATAAATAACTGTTCTTGCCACAAAAAAAAATAGTATGCTAACTAGTCCATATTTACAGGAACATTTTTAATGAGGAAATGGCATGCCCCAGTTTTAATAAAACACTCATGAACATTTATATGCAAATAACTAAAAATAAAGGGCAGTGGGTTGTTCTGTGCCAGAGAACTAGAAACATAAAAAACTCTCTACTAGAGCCTAGTTTTATCATATTTTTAAATATACCATATTAAGATTTGGAATCTTGAGGACATTATGCTAAGTGAAATAAACCAATCGCAAAAACACAAATACTGTACAATTCCACTTATACAAGGCATTGAAGTAGTCAAATTCATAGAATCAAAGTACAGCTGTGGTTACCAGGGGCTGGGGAAGGAGGAAATGAGGAGTTGTTTAGCAAGCTGAAAGAGTTCTGGAGGTATGTTGCATAGCAATGTGAATATGATTAACATTGACTGTACATTAAAAGAGGTTAAGCGTAAAAAAAAGATCTAGTACTAATACACAAATAAGCATAAATAGATGTACACTGATACAGTAGTCCTGCTACACTAATAGAGTAGCTACTAGCCAAACGTGACACTTAAAATTTACGTAATTTTTAAAAATTAAAACTACTTCTTCAGTCACATAGCCACGGCTCAGTTGCTCAGCAGCCATATGTGGCCACGGACACAACATTTTCATCAAAGAAAGTTCTCATCAGACAGCACTGGTTCAATATACAGAAACATTTAAACACATAAGGGAATTTGTAATCAATACAAAGCTGTGTGTGATAAAGGTGGTACAGTCATACCCAGTACTCGTGGTCTTCAGAACTTGTGAAACCTGTACCCCTCTCATTTTGACGAGAAAAAAAATGTCTCAGCGCTCGGTGCTTGCTCAGGACTCGTCACGCTTGCTGGAACTTGTGGGAGTCATGATGCTGCCCCACAGGAGAAAACGCTTCATCTTTTGGTACTTGCTGCTTAGGCACTTGTGGCGAGTTCCAAAACAAATTAATGACAAGTACCAAGGTACCACTGTATTTCAAATCACAGAGGAAAGAATTAAAATAAATAGTGTTGGGGCCATTTGCTAGCCTGGGGGAGAATGAGGGAGGACTGAGGTCAATAAAACTAACTCTGTATTTCAATGCTCATTAAAGAGAAACTCTGAATGAATCAAAGATTGCTATCTAAAAGGTAAAATAAAAGAAGTATTAACATAATTCTAAGAAAGGTACACAATTTCAGTTATAAATAAGTCGGGGATGTAATGTACAGCATGGAATATACAGTTAATAATACTGTATTACACATTTGAAAGTTAGTAGGACAGTAACCAGTAAATCTTCAAAGTTCTCATCACAAGAAAAAAACTGTATCTATGTGTGGTGCTGAACAACTAGACTTATTGTGGTGATCATTTCACAATGTATACACAGGATATCAAATCATTATGTTGTACACCTGAAACTAATACAATGTTGTATGTCAATTATATCTCAATTTAAAAAAGAAAAAGAAAAAGAAAAGTTTGGCCCTGGCCTGGTAGCTCAGTTGATTAGACTGTCGGCCCAGTATGCCAAGGTTGTGGGTTCGATCTCTGGTCAGGGAACATACAAGAATCAACCAATGAGTACATAAATAAGTGGAACAACAAACTAATGTTTTTCTCTCTCAAATCGATAAATAAAAATTTAACAAGGCCTTTTAAATATAATAAAAGCCCAGAAAACAAAAACAAAAGACTGATTTTTACGGGAAAATAAAGGCTTTTAGATAAATAATGCTCAAACTGAAAGAAAAGTGGAGGCAGGTACGGAGTGTTTCATCTTCTTAACCAATTAAAAAATACAGAAGGGAGAGGCAAATTGAAAGTACCAATATACATACACATAAAAACATGTTCTATTTTGCCCATAATGTAAATACTCTATTAAAAATTGCATTTTAAAGCACAGATGGCAAAGATAATCCCCAGTGTTAATGTGAGTGTTGGACAATAGGCACAAAGAGACATAAAGACTGGCACAACTTATTCAGGGGGTAATTTTAAAATACCAAAAATCAAAAGCAACAAATAATATTTATGAATAAAATTATACTGAGTCTAGGATTAGCTTTAAAATAACCTGAGGGGTGAAAAATTTACCTGAGAGGTTAGTATAGATATAAATGGAACAAGATCAGGCATGCATTGATGGCAGTTGTAACAGCGTGTAAGGTATACAGAAATTCATTGTACTATGGTCTCCTTCCTCGTATATGTTTGAATTTTTCCAGAAAGTTTTTCCTATTGTGCACACTCCTTAACCCAGAAATTCAATTTCTAGGAATTTAGCCTATAGCTACTTGGGCAAGCACACAACACTACAGGTACAAGGGTGTTGTTCTGTGGGCAATTAAAGCAAAAACATGCAAACCACCGAAATGCCCACTGGAGGACTGGTCAGATAAGTCACATTTATCTAAACACAGCACAGCTGTCCCTGGGTGTCCATTGTGGATTGATTCCATGACCCTCACAGATCAAGTCCCTTATAGAGAACAGTATGGTGTTCACATATAACCGACACACATCCTCTCTCCCATATGCTTTAATAATCTCCAGACTATTTATAATGCCTAATGTAATGTAAATGCTATGTAAACAGATGTTATAATGTATTGTTTAGGGAATAATGACAAGAAAAAAAATCTGTACATGTTCAGTACAGATGGAGCCGTCATGGGCCTAACTACACAATACACCATCAGCACAGTGTAACATTTTTTTCAAGTATTTTCCTTCTGTTTAAATCTGAGGATGCAGACCCTATGGATATGGGCGGCTGACTGTAAGTCATACTTTTAAAAGTATGGAAGTAAATTATATGAGGAAGATTATGGAAAAGGGAAAATCTGAAGGGCAGAACAATAGGTACAGGCTGATCTCATTAAGTGTGAACAAAATCAAACACAGGGATTGTAAATGCACATATGATACATGCCCACGTTCATGAGGTTTCTTTCAGGCTGTGATAAAACCTTAACAGTGGTTACATCTGACTGGGCGGGGATGGGAGACTGGACATTTGTGAGGAGTAAACATTTATTTTTTCAAATATTTTTACATTGTGAAATTTTTTTGCATGTGAACACACACTGCATACATTACATTTATAATGAAAACAATCCTTTCTCTACTGAGGTGACTGTCACTCATTTAGGACTTGTCGATGATAAGGGGTTAGCGCTGGGGTGGAGCATGTCTCAAAGCACATTTAAATTTCACAGTTAAGTGAGGCTCTGTATAGCTGACCCTATCTCTCAGGGCTGTCTCTGTACCTCTATTTCAGATCTGATGATCAATCTGAAAATCTAATATTATATCAAATAACTGCTCTAAAGATTAAGGTCCTTCCTGGGTGTTATACAATTAATGATATTTACTGAGTATATATATGCCCAGTTCTGTGGGGGATACAAAAAACAGGATTATAGTTTTGCTCAAGAGGTTGAAACCTCACCAAAGAAACTGTGCACACAAGGAACAGAGAACAAATTAATGCCACGCAAACACTCTGTGCTCAGAAAACAAGTCAGTGTGGGAAAGAAGAGTCAGGATTCATGAAGAAATAAGATGGCAGATTTTATCTTAATAGACAGGCTGGATTCAGATATACAGAGAGGAGAAAGAACTACAAAAGACCACTAGAAAGAATGCAGAGAAATAAAAAAATGAGACAGTGAGACTCAGTATGACTAGCTACGGGGAATAGGAAGAAGTATAAAATACGTAATAAGTAGGAGTAACGTTCAAGTTAATACAAACCTTAAAAACACAATAAAAGTTAAGATTTTATGAAATAGACAAAGGGGAATTTTCATAAGCATTTGGCAGCAATAGTGTGAGAGGTAGGGTAAACTATAATATTTGCATGTCTTTGCTTCCTTTTGGCCTGCTGTCTTGACATGAAAAATAAAATAACAAACATTGTATCACTACCTCATTTCCAGACCCAGATTCCAGTGGTCTCTTCTTCCTTGGTCCAATAGCAGCAAGGGCTGTGAGGTTAGCATCTCTTTGCTGAATCTGTGCAAGCTCCAACTGTTGTAACTGGAAGATGGAATTAAAAAAAAAAAAAAAAAAAAAGCAATGTTTACACATAGTCATGCTCAGAGGGGGGAAAAACTGATCACTAAGCCTAGGTCTGTGTTATTCATCAAATAGTTTCAGTGTAAAATAAACATTAGATTGTCCTGACCAAGGGCACATCATTTCCTAATTCACTTACTCCAACAAAGTCTTTAGTCCTGAATCTCTAAATGGAGAGGCAGAATTTAGGTAAGGAAGAAGTATAGAACACAAGAAGAAAAAAAAGAAAGAAAAGAAAGGCATCTAGAACTAAATCTCTTAAACACAAGTAAGAAATGCCTCAAGAATAAAATTGAACAGTAAATTGCAGAGAATTAGCCAAACCATAGTTAACCTTTTCAGATTAAAAGAAAATCACTTAAAGACAGTTTTTGTATTTTATAGGAAATAGTTCTACACTGTATGATTTATAAACCACTTCACTAAAAATTAACTCATTTAACTCTAAATTAGTTAACCAAAAGGCACATATGGATTGTTATAACATATGAAAATTATACATACACTTCATCCTTTTTTTTTTTTTAAGTTAAAGGAGGCAATGAGGCTCTAGAAAGTTAGAAAAACTTCATAAAGGTCATATGAATAAAGTGGAAGAAACAGAACTCAGAGCCAAGTGTTCTCATCACAACATTTTCAACACAGCACATTCTCACGGATTCACTTTACATTTATCTTCATGCCAAATCCTGAAAGTCAGATAGTATCACTGTATAACTTTCATCATACCCCAAAATGACCAAAGGTACAATATATAATTTTTGAGTAGGTAGGTACTAAAGTATACAAGCGTGATCATTAAAGATGCCCCATTAAAAGTCAGATCAACAGGACATTAAAACTGGAAAATAAAAGCATAGAATATAGCATCATTTACCAAAGCACTAAGTATCAAATGGTATTCTTTCAAAAAAACAAAAAAAAAAAAAACAAAAAAAAAAACCCACCAAGGTGAGGAAGACAATATCATTATACATGTCCTTAACCTTTTCCAGAGGAGTAAGAATGTTCGATTCCCATCAAAGTCTTATCACTATGGAAGGAAAGGGGGAAAGCCTCTGGCTCTGGTTTCTCCCTGAGTATTCAGCAAGATCAGACTCCAGGGCGGTCAACTGAAAGCAACCTGTTGGGGAACCTTATATATATGAATATTTTTACATTTTATATATAATACATACAAAGGATATTTTTAAAGGAACAATGACCAAAGTTTTAACATATTTTAAAAACAGCAGGATGAAAACAGGAAATAAGTGTATGGTGAAACGGGGTTTCACGAAGGTACAAAGTAAAGGTCACTTCAGATTATTTTAGACAATAACAAAGAATAAACCATAGGTAACTGAATTTTAAGTGAAGCAGAAACCATTTAACTAAAAAAAAATTAAGAACCATTGTCTATTTGTTCCACAAATTACAGGGCAGTAATCCTTTTAAATTGTGTTCACCTATGTATAAATTGCTAGAAAACTGTTTTCAAGAATTGTAAGTGATCTTTTATTGATGCTGGCCTTCCTAATAAAATGTATCATTTTAGGGTCTGATGATGTCACATTCTGAAATTCTAGGTGACAAAGTGGATTTTGGTTAATCTACCTAAATCAAACAAGCTATATTTTGATTCTTTCTCTGTAGAGAAATGCCATCTGCAAGGTAGTCATACCAAATAAATAAAGTTTCAAAACTGACCTCTGTCATCAAATTTTTCTCCCCATGTAGTAAAATATTTTCTCCCACTCTGTGACTTATATTGGTTGTTTGAAATCTCATATGCATTTTAGAAAATTTTTCAAAACGCTAACAAAAAATGAAAATGACCATAGTTTTGGTTGGCCTTAAGCTTTCTCAAAAACAATCTATCTTGGCCAGCACAGTACAGAAAAACTAGGCTTTTTTAAGGGAAAAGGGAGGAAATTCTGGGCATTTATGCAGACTTGACATACACAGTGGGTGAAGATGACAGGCTCAGTCCAGTAAAAGCTAAACTGCTTGCTGGTGGAAATAGGATTGTAAATGACATGATTATCTACACAGAAAACGTCAAGTTAGCTACAAAAACCAAAAACCAAAATCCTCCTAGGGCTAATAAATGAGTTTAGCAAGGTTTCAAGATGCAAGGTCAACATACTCAATAATCATATCTCTAAATAACATTAAGGTACATTGGGAAGAATAAGTTTTTTAAAATGCCACTTATAAGAATAGCTCTCCCCCAAATGAAATAGTTTCAAATACATCTATCATGTAGGGGTATTTGTATTCTCTAAATCACACAATGCAGATTAAAGTAATAAAAGCAAGCATTGATAAGTAGAGAGAAATGCTGTTTATTCATGGATTTCAAGACTCAACAGAATTAAGATGTCAATTCTCTCCAAGTTTACCTACAGATTTAACACCATTCCAATAAGGTTTTTTGGTTGGTTTTTCTTTTAATAAATATGGGTAAATTGATTCTAAAATATACATGGGAAGGAAGAATTAGAAAAGCTAAATCAGCTTTGGAAAAAAGAACAAAATCTTTCTGAAAGATTTATACCACACAAGTTTAAGAATTACTATAAGGTTACAGTAATCAAAATAATGTGGTACAAAGGATAGACACAGATATGGGACAGAAAAAAGAACTGAGAAATAGAACATAAATATGGCCAATTGATTTTTTTATCAGAATAGAAAACAATTTCATTGAGAAAACATAGTTTTTTCAACAAATATTGAAGTAACTGGACATTCATGTGCAAAAACACTACCTTGACCTCAACACCTCACACTTTATACAAAATTGACTCCAAATATAAATTATAAACTTCTAGCAAAAAGCAGAAGAGAAAATCTTTGTAATTTGGGTCCAACAAAGAATTCTTAGACAAGACACCCATAGCAGGGTCCATAAAAAAAAGGCTTTTTAAAAAAATTTTTTTTGACAAGTTGGACTTCATCAAAATTTAAAACTTTTGATCTGTAAAAGAAACAGTTAAGAGAAACAAAGTACAACCTATTTTATTTCTCCCTCTCCAATCTATGTGCCTTTTATTTCTTTTTCTTGCCTTATTGTGCTGGCTAGGACTTACAATTACTCAACATTACTCAATTTAATTACTCAAGGTGAGTAATAGTGATAGAAGCAGACGCCCTTGCTTTTTTTCCCCTAATCTTTGGAAGAAAGCAATCTTTTCACCATTAAGAATGGTATTAACGGAACTTCCGGCCAAGATGGAGGCGTAGGCAGACGCACTGTGCCTCTTCTCATAACCAATATTAAGGACAACAAAGATTTAGAAACAAGAAAACAACCAGAACTCAGAAAATCAAACTGTTTGGAAGTCCAACAACGATTCATCCAGACCAGTAAGAGGGGCGGAGTCATGGCAGGAAAAAGCGGAGGTGCAGAGGGGCTCACAGGCCCCAGCGGCTGGCAGCCCCCAGGTGCACAGGCAGCGACTAGCAGACCCCGGGCACAGGGCGGCAACTGTGCAGAACCAGTGAGGCCGCACAAGGTGGCTGGCTGACCGGGTGG
>PVKU01003026.1:35132-197019 GCA_004027475.1 Anoura caudifer | reverse complement strand
GTGTCTGGGGTCTGCTAGCCACCGCCTGTGCAACTGGGGGCTGCCAGCCGCTGCTGCCTGCGTGCGGGGTCCACACCTCCGCTTTTTCCTGCCGCGACTCCGCCCCTCTTACCGGTCTGGATGAATCGTTGTTGGACTTCCAAACAGTTTGATTTTCTGAGATCTGGTTGTTTTCTTGTTTCTAAATCTTTGTTGTCCTTAATTTGGTTGTGAGAAGAGACACAGTGCGTCTGCCTATGCCTCCATCTTGGCCGGAAGCCATAAAAAAAGATTTTACTTATTTATTTTCGAAGGAGGAAGTAAGAGAGGGAGAGAAAAATTGATGTGTGAGAAACATGGATGGGTTGCCTCTCACATGCCCCAAAGGGGACCTCGCCCACAACCCAGGCGTGTGCCCTGACCAGGAATCGAACTGGAGACCTTTCTCTTTGCAGGCTGGTACTCAGTTCGCTGAGCCATGCCAGTCAGGGCTGATCTTTCTATTAATTAGGTTTTTATCTATATGAAGGAAACTATTTTCCCAAGAAATGTTATTTTATACCACACAAAAACTCTTCCTTTGAAGTTCCTGCATTGGCTTGTTCAATAAAAGGATATATCTGGTCCTAAAATTGACTTATGGGCCAGAATTAACCTTGTTCAAGATGTTAGCCTTCATGACCCGAAAGTACACCCTTTGCAAAACTCTTCACTATATTCGCCTGCGGAATCCAGTGCCCTTGGTCATAAAAGGCATTTCATGGTCTGACTCCTACCTCTCTCCCTGTGCTCATTCCCTCCCTCCGTTCTTTATGTTTCGGTTCTGCCCAACTGCTGGTCATACATATGTCACGCCAGCTGGCTGTTCTTCCTGTCTGAATGTCATCTCCTTCTTCCCAACATCCTTTGGCCAGTGTTTTCTTACCATTTGTCCTTCCAGTTCCAGCTTAGATGTCTTCTTTGTTATTATTACCATGGAAGGTTATATTGTAAACACACGCACAGACACATAAATACACTTGAAAGTAAGGTCCATGTCTGTCTTACTCTTTTCTATAACTGGACAGCTTATGAGTTATTGGCATGTAATAGGAACTCAAATGTTTGCGGGGTTGAGTTGAAGCATCAGTAGGGGGGCTATAACAGGCTACTAAAATAGTCCAGGTCTTAGAGAAACAGTGTGTCTATTGCGATTGTCTTTGGAAAACTACCTTTCTTAGGAGAGCTTAATATCCTTCCCTACTCCAGTTTATATTAGTGTTAGTAATTACGAGCTGGGAAGTGGAGGTTGCAGATAGTCCGGACAGCCTCCCCAGAGAGCTATTTGAGATACTCTGGAGAAAACAGTGGTCATGCCACAACCCGCTACTGGGGCAGTAGAAGCAGCAGCATTGGGGAATGGGAAGCTCTAGAGCCATTATCCTTGGCCTTGTTAAATTTGCTTGTTTGTGGGGATGATCTGGCTTTGGAGAGATTAATGGCCTGGGCCAGCTCTGGAGGCTCGTTTCTGTTAAGCCTCTCTCTTTTCTTTAACTTCATGTATTTACAATGTCTTTTAGGTGGTAGGGTGGAAAATTGGAATAGGGTTGTCCCTGGTGACGGGATTTCTAAGTTCTTGTTTCATTCCATCCCAGACATTATATCATATCATTCATAAATATTTTAGTATATACTGCTAAAAGATAAGGGCTCTAAAAATAACTTCTATAACATCACACCTAAAAAAATTAACAATAATTGCTTAATATCTTCAGCTGTACAGTGTTCAAGGTTCCCAGGTTGTTTGTAAATATCTATTATGATTGATTCCTTCAAATACGACTAGCTTTTCTTTCATTTTGTTATAATGTATGATATCTTACATTTATTGGTTTTTGAATGTTGAACCACCCTTGCATTCCTAGAATAAATCCTAGGAATTGATCATGGTGTATAATCCTTTTTACACCATGCTGCTGAATTCAGCTTATTAGTGTTTTATTGAGTGTTTTGCATCTGTATTCAGAAGGGATATTTGTCTGTAGTTTTCTTGTAATGTCCTTGTCTGGCTTTGGTATTAGAGTCATGCTGGCCTCATAAAATGAGTCAAGAAGTATCCCTCTTCTTCAACTTTTTGAAAGTCTAAGAAAGATTGGTGTTATTTCTGAAGAACTGGTTTTTATTTTATTTTTATCCTCACTCGACATTTTTTTTCATTGCTTTTAAAGAGAGGTAGGGAGAGAGAAACATCATGTGAGAGCAAAATAGTGATTGGTTGCCTTTTGTATGCGCCCCGACCACGGATCAAACTGGCAACCTTTTGGTTTATGGGACAAGGCTGCAACCAACTGAGCCACACCAACCAGGGCTGAAGAACTAGCTTTGAGACATAGCTTCAGTGCTTTCTGTGAGACCTTGACAAGGCATTTTACTTTTTTGGGCCTTGGTTCCCAAAGGATATCCATTTGAATTAAATGCTCTTTAATGCATTTCTACTGGTTTGTTGCCCTACACTCAGGTCTAATTTGGTAGAAAGATGTTTGCTTTCATCATAACAACTTGTTATCAAGGGTGAATTTTTCCCTGAAATTAACAGAATCACAGACTTAAAAGTTGAAAAGGTCTTTAAGAGGGTATTTGGTTTAGTTCTCTGCCTTTGTAGAAGCAAATTGTTATGTTTTTCCCATAGGTAAAACAGATGAAATTCAGAAAGTTGAAGTGATTTTTCTCAAGATATATAACTAGGATTTAAGTGTATTTACTACAGAGCCTGTCGTGCACATACAGTCTTTTCTGAAACTATCTTAATTGAATAATGACATTTCTTCTGTTTTTCCTTCTCTGTAGGTTCTTTGCACTGACATCCCTTCGTCTTGTATTTTTACTTGCATTCAGCTCGATGATCATAGTGTGTATAGATCAATGGAAGAACAAAATCTGGCCTGAAATAAATGGTGAGTTTGGTAGCATTTAGAACACTTGGAACTGGAAGTGGTCTTTCCTGTCATTTTTACCTTTAGTTTTGGGCATTTATGAGGGAGTATGTGGAACTGGGACTATCTTTCGATGTTCACATTATTGGCTTCAGGAGACACTTGCCAGGCTAGTGCTCCATCCGCACGTAGTCCCTTAGGACTGGGTTCTGCCCTTCCCACTGTCGAGCTCGGGAGATCTCTGCTGGCCTCCTGAGACATGCTTGCCCTGAGGCCTGAGGAGTAAGTAGTCCTTAAGTAGTCCTCAAGTTTTTAAAGAATAATTCACTTCATTGGATACTGTGTCTTTCTTTACTAAGGCAGTATCAATTTGCATCTCAGGAGTTTCTTTTAAATTGTATATTTGCAAAGCATTAAGCTAAGCATTATGATTTATATGAAGTATTCTAAGATACGGTTCCTTTCTCAAAGATTATACACACATAAGGAAAGTTAAATGACGGTTATAGAACAGAGCCAGAGGTGGCATGGTTCACCTTGTGACCAGTGTTTGTCGTGTATTTTCGCCCTAGCTCAAGCCTTGAATGAAGCAAAAGATTTGGACAGGTAGAGAGAAAACTGTGTTTCCAGAGGGACCAGTAGCTTGATTAGTCTGAGGAGCCAGAAACTGCAAAGCATCTCCTGAGACTAGAGAATTGACAGTTCCACAGGAGTGACGAGGTCTTTAAGAGGAGTGCTAGGAAGTAAACTGAATATATGTTGGGATTAGATTTTATAAGCCTTTGAAGTTAGACTTAGAAGTTTAGGCTTTACCCAATAGGTGGTAGGAGGGCATTGCAGATTTTTAAAATTAGAGCTACATGCTGAGATGATATTAAAAATTAAGTTTATGATAGCATTTTACAGGACTGCATGGAAGGAGAAAGGGGAAGGCGAGAGTACTGCCAGGTAGTAGACTGGCAGTACTGTGAAAAGCAGTCAGGGAGGCGTCCCTGGGAACAAACGGTAGCGAGCTTGGACAGCTGTGAAGGAGGAAGACACATCAAGACTGATACATAGGGGGCTAGAAGAGTAAGGGATAAAAGCTGACTTTGGGATTTCAAAGCTAGGGCAGCAGGAGAACAGCATTACAGTCAGCAGATGCAGGCAATGTCAGGCAGGGGAGTTGGTTTGGATGGGGGGAGAGGGCGAGGAAAATTGATCAGGGTTTTGGACATGTTAATTTTGCAGCGTTGGAAGGATATTCAAGCCAGAGTGTGCAGGTTTTAAATACATTCCCATCCTATGTTGCAGAGACTTCAAGGAATCATATCAAAAGACTACACCACTCAATGTAGTTAATGCATCCCTTTCTTAAAAGAATAGGCAGATTTCTAGGGTTGGAGTAGTTATGTCTCGGTAACCTGGTGCACATTGGTGTGATTGCGCAAACCAGATACACTGGAGGGGGGGGTGGACTATTTTTCGTGTGTACCTTGGCTCCCAGCTTCAGGAATTAGAAGAGGCCCTATTGCTCTATTTGGATCCCCCCCACCCCCCCGCCTCCCAACCCCCAGTCTGCCTGAGAGCAGAGCAAGCGTCAGGCATCAGTCCCTTGTCTGCAGCCCCCTGACTCTGGCAGTATAACAGAGTGTCTCCTTTTTGTTTTTGCCCCCAAACCTACTAGAACTTGAGCAGTCAGACCAACAGCCTAACATTTTCATGTTTAGTTTTCCCTACCAACTAATGCTGGTGTTTGTTTTAATATTGTAGTGCCAAGACCCGACGCATTAGACAATGAGAGGTATGGAATACTAATTAAATCCATTTTTGTTGCTCTGATTGAATCTCTTGTTGTAATACTCTGGTTACATGTTGTTAACCCTATGTTCTGGACAAAGTGTACGCTGAGAACCTAGTCTGTTCCAAGTAATCATTTTAACAAATCCTAAAGTTCAGGCAGCAGTAATATGTTGAGATGGCTTTGATATTTTTAAAAGAGAAGTTTCTGAACTTCTTACAGTGTCCCGTAACCTGACATGCTAAGGAATTAGCTGCATTATCCAGACCTAGTGTGAAAACCAAGAGGCAGCTTACTTCATTTGTCTCCTGGCTTTTATACCAGGTCATGTAGTGTTTTCTGTGACCTCTGGTTCTTTCAAGTTCCCTGGTCAGAAAACACTCTGGTTCCTGGCATCAGCAAGCCAAAGATTCCTCTTGTGTCCTGCAGCTCCTACTTTCATTTCTCGGTTCATCCATCCCATATGTGTGATCCCAGTAATTTTCTCTGCTATGGTGTATTTTCGGTTTTGCTTTGTTTTCTCTCCGAGGGGCATATCCACTGTCGCCTCCTCCTCAGTAGCAGTTGTGTCCGACCACATGTCACTTTCATTCCCGGATTGCAATCACAGCGAATTGCAGTGGTTGGTGCAGGGATGACATTTCTAAGCACAAAGGGCCGGTGGCAGGTTTACACAGGAGGACTGGGCTGTCTGCTCATAGGGTTGAGCTGTCAGAACAAGTTTGCCCTCGTAGTCCCTAAATTCAAGTTTCAGCCTGGTGAGCCAAGAAGAATGTCATGCTTCACCTCCAGAGCACATAGGACAGCCACTCCCCTGTCCTTATTTAAACCCGGAAACGGTGGCTGCCAACACAGAAAGGTGAGGGGCACCCTCAGCACCCTCCTTTCACAGCTCCCCCTTCTCTCTCCATAGCTGGGGCTTTGTGCACCCTCGGTTACTCAGCGTGCCCGAGCTCTGTCACCATGTAGCTGAAGTCTGGGTTAGTGGGACCATTTTCATAAGGAATCTTTTGCTTTTCAAAAGGCAAAACCCAGGCAAGGTAAGACCCTTCCCTTTTTCCCTTTCACTTCTAGCTTCTCAGTTCAGTATAATCCTGAAATGACACTGTCCTACATATCCTCATTCAAGAAAGAAAAGACCATGACTTCCATAGAGACAGAGGCAAATTGGAGGAGAGGACTTCTGACTAGCCACTCAGACTGAAACAAGGGCTCGAGGACTCCTCCTTGGTCCTTGCCTCTTAGATTAGACCCTCTCTGTCTGCCCCCAGATGGGAAAGAGAACTTCCTTGTGTGCATTCTGTGTCATGTTAAGCATGTGGCAGGTTGTTGGGTTTTATTAATTTCTTACTTCGACTTAAAAAACCCACCACCAACACTTACTTTCAGAGAGAATATTTGGCTAAGTCCTATTCAAACCAGTTTTGCAGCATGAAAGGTGCAGCCCTACAGGGCTGGCCACATAAAAAGGGTTTGAATAGGTTCCCAGAGAGAACCATCCTTGACTGCAAGGCGATCAGGTACATCTGTCATTCTGATGTGTCCATACTTTACTCTTAGGTCATAAAGAATTGTTCCAGTCCCATCTCTACCTTATCTCCCTTCCTCACCCCAGTCCCCTGCCGTGTAGCAGAACCTTAATACTGTTTCCTAACTCTCCCAGTTCTGCTTGCTGAGCTGTGGGATACTGACCTTTGTGGCCGTCTTGGGCCGCTACATCCCTGGGCTCCTGCTCTCCTATTTAATGTGTAAGTATGGCATACACTTCTCCCTGTGCGCCTGCTCTGCTCGTAGCTTACCCAGCCACCGCCAGCGCTGGGTCTAGGGAGTGGACTTTTATAGTTGGGTTCCCTAGGAAATTGTACCTTTTAATTTTTTCATGGCCTGTTTACTGTTATGAAATATCTTACCTGTATAGCAGGCTCCCCATATATAAAGTCCTTATCTCAGCAACTCAGCTTTAGAAATTGAACAGGGTCCACCGACAGATACTGCATTACCAACTCTGAAGGACCATCTGTCCCTGTTTGAGGGGAGTTTTAGAGTCAGTATATGTTGTGTAGCAGCAAAACATAACTCTTAGGGGAATCCTCTACTTGCTTCTGTTTAGAGTACGTTTTTTCCCCCTTGGAGCACAGTTCTATAAATGTAATTACTTCCTGCTGGCATGAACTCTGATTGCTTGAGACTGGAGGAACTGAATAGCTATGGCTGTGGCCATTGTATAGCGGAAGCGCACCTGATTTGTGGTGTAATTTCTGAGCCATTGTTACCATTTGGCCTTGTTTGTGGCTCAAAGACATACCTATGCGAGTGACTACACTGCCTTGTTCTGCCCTCAGTATATCAGCTGTGTAGATGGCTGCATTAGCGTCTGCCCTCCAACAAAGCCTCCCTCGTGTAGGAGGGAGACTCGTGAAGATGACCAGCAGAGTTAAGCATAACTGTCCCACGCTGAGAGTTTGAGCTACATTGACACACAGTGGCAGAGGGCCAGGTAGGACTGTGTTGTGCAGCCCCTTCTCCATTTTGCCATTATTTCCCACTCCTCTCAGTTGTCACGGTCATGATGTGGCCCCTTGCTGTGTACCACCGACTGTGGGATCGGGCCTGTGTGCGGCTGAAGCCAGCTCTGCAGCGGCTGGACTTCAGTGTCCGCGGCTACATGATGTCCAAGCAGAGAGATAGACAACGTAAGTTTAACAAGGAAGCTTCCTTCCACTTGGGCAATTTGGGGAAGAGAAGGAAAGCCCACAGGTCTGACACGATGGGTAGATCCTCAAAAGTGGGACAGGAGGGGTGTGGTTGGCGTGCAGCGGGTGGTAGATCAAAGTGATACTCTGCTCCGGGGAAATCTGTGCAGGCTCACCAGTTTTTCTCATTTGGAATTCAAGATACTCCCACTTTAAACAAATCTGAGAAAAGCTCTCCTGTGTTGAGTAAAGGACTGTGAAGACATCCCTAGTGTTTGCTGCTTTTATGAGGTGTTTTCTGCAGCCCAAGCACTGTGCTGGCTGCTCTCCACGCATCATTTTATTTAACCTTTACAACAACCCTGAGGAGTGGGTGGTATTACCTTCCTTTTCCAGTTGAGGACATTGAAGCTCACAGTTATTAGTTGGCAGAGTAGGCCTTTTAAACCCCCACGCCAGGCCTCTCTTCACTCCTGAGAGCTGCTGGAGATGACTTAGGACTGCTGTCTCGGAAGCCAGAAGTGTACTAGCCTGCAGTCCTCCTGCGTAATGATGACAGCTGTGCGAGCCTTTCCTCTCCTGTGGTCTGATCAGGGTGGGTGTTTCCTTAAGCCCTGGCCTTCAAAGAGCCCTGCATGGCCACCAAGGCCCTGCTCCCCCCAGGGCAGCCAGTTGAATTATCAGCCCTCAAAAGCCTGACCTGAGGTAGGGCCTTTCCCTTTGGTCTCAGTGGTAGCGTCTGCTCTCCACCTTGAAGTCCAGTCTGCCCCTCACTGATCCTGAGAACTGCTGACAAGCCTGGTAGTTCATCATCTGTCCAGAGCAAAAAGGGTTGGTGGGAGGGCCTAGGGAAGGGGGACCTCTTGGGAGAGAGCTCTTCCTCTTCTGTGTTATCAATGTACCTTTCTATACTTAGGCTGTGCAACCCACCCTCAGCCTTAGGCCCACATTCAGAGGGGTTGGTTCTCTTCTGTTATCATTTTCTGTCTTCAAAGTCCAAAGCGGGCGGGGGCTTCCCCTCAAGGGAAGGCATCACGGCCTTCTGCTCTCTCCACATAGTGCGCCGCAGAGCCCTACACCCAGGACGTGCAGAGGACCACAGTGACAGCGAGGAGGAGCTTGCTGCCTTCTGTCCTCAGGTACCTTGGCTGTGGGCGCTGCGCCACTGGCTGGTTTTCTTAGCTCCCTTTGAACATCCAGCACCTCACAGTTAGGCTGTGAGCTCATGGCTCAGATACCCCTCCCCTTGCCCTGGGAGAGCCCAGGCAAGTGCGTAACTGGCACTCTGTGAGGAGGAAAGCCGGAACTTTGTACGTAGACCTCAATTTGAGCCTGGTGACCAGCACATCCTCTTCCATGTCTCCCTTTAACTCCTCCCATCGTGGCAGAACTTCCGGAACTAGTGTAATCATCTTTTAAAGAGCCCTGCTCGCCTTTGGTTGGGTAGTGTGTGTGTCCTCCAGGCCACCTGTGAAAAGTATCCTCTGGATAAGTTTGCTTAAGAGTAAGTAGCTGACCGACTCCCAAGACTGCTTTCCTTCATATGCTCGAGATCGGTGGATAAGGGTGTTTTCCCTTGGAGCAGCCTAAAAACAATCAGGATTTTGACAGACGTCCCCACGCGCTTCTGGCTGAGGGTAGCCTTTAAGGCCAGCTAATCAGGAAAGCTGTTACTGGGAAACTGCACCTGTTCTCAATGGCATTGTCTTTTTATGCTCGTCGATCTTTTCTTTCCGAAGCTGGATGATTCTACTGTCGCCAGGGAACTGGCCATCACAGACTCTGAGCACTCGGATGCTGAGGTTTCCTGTACAGACAATGGCACATTCAACCTTTCACGGGGCCAGACACCTCTAACAGAAGGCTCTGAAGGTGAGGTGGACCTTGGGTCCAAGTTGATAATGGCTTTGACTGTTGCTTTTCAGCTTCCCCGGACACGGAGGGTACTGCCCTCTCTTCTCCTGCTTCCCAAGTAGTGGATCGGGTGGCAGAGCAGCCTTAGGGGTGTGGCTACAGCCAGGGTGGCACAGCTGCTCTTCTTGAGCCTCAGTTCCTTAGTCACCTCAGGCTGTAGGTTCATGGGGGGCCTAGTGGGAGAAGAGAGGGGAAGTTCTCTGGCCAGTAGAGGTCACAGCAGTCTAGAAGTGGAAGGGAAAAGCTGAGCAGTGCCACAGGTTTTGCTCCCCACCCCCAACCTTGATACCGAGGGAGGAGAAATCTGGTTACATGGGACTGACTTTGCACGGTGGGGCCAGGCAGCCGCAGTGTCTCAGGCACCCTTCTTTCTGTTTTTTCAGACTTAGACGGTCACAGTGACCCAGAGGAGTCCTTCGCCAGAGACCTTCCAGACTTCCCTTCCATTAATGTGGATCCTGTTGGCCTGGATGATGAGGATGATACCAGCATTGGAATGCCCAGCTTGATGTACCGTTCCCCACCAGGGCCCGAGGAGCCCCAGGTGCCCCCTGCCAGCCGAGGCGGAGCTGCACTGCCAGAGCTCCTGCTTGAAGCCCTGCCTGCCGGATCCAACCTTACCAGCAACCTTGCCGGCCTGGTCTCCCAGGGCATGATCCAGCTGGCCCTGTCAGGGGCCTCCCAGCCAGGCCCTTCTGGCCCACCTCCCCGGAGAGCAACCAGAGGCTTCCTCCGGGCCCCCAGCTCTGACCTGGACACTGATGCTGAGGGGGATGACTTTGAACTTCTGGATCAGTCAGAGCTGAATCAGCTGGACCCTGCTAGTTCCAGGAGCCACTGAGGCAGAGACTCCTTTTGGGGGTCACTGTGGTTTAGGTTTTTACTCTCATCCCACTAAAGGTGAAGGGGCAAGGGAAGAACCCAGGTCCTGTCCCCTGAATATGTGTGTATGCCTGGTGGCCTGGCTGGCGCTCAGAGGGCTGCTGAACAAGGATGCTCCCTTCCCTGCTAACCAGCTGGGCGCCCGTTTCTGAGCTCAGTCAGTGAAGTGAGAGTGTGCTTCCTTGGGGAGGCTTCTCTCCATTGGGATGGTACTTGTGGGGAACAAAGTAGCCAGGGGCATTGGTTCCCTTTTGAGGGGGTGCTGCTGTTTGCTTCTAGGTATGGGTGCTTGGGGGCCCTCAGTGATAGAAGAGCCCTTCGTCTCCTTCCTTCTTCATCACCTCTCCCTGGAGGTTCAAGTCAGGCAGCAGCTGGAACAGTTGCATTGTCATCCTCCTCTTTTGCTAAGCCATGATTTGTCTTTTTCTAAGCAATTTATCGTTTGGTTCTGCAGAGCAGGCCTGTTCCCTCTGCTCCAGCCCATCCTCATTTCTTGAGGCCTCACCTCCAGTGCTCCAGATCATTGCTTGTGAAATCTAAGAAACATGGACATGGTGAGGGGGTGGGCCTCTTCTACGTCATCTAGGGCTGTGGGGTCAGCTGGCTGGGAGGGTGAGTGCCTCCGTAGCTCATGGTCTCACTGAATCTTTGGGAGCTGCCTGGTTGTCTTTGGTGCTGCTAACCCCTGGCTCCGTTTGACCATTAGCCTGAGCAGTTAGCAAAGCAATACCATACTGTACCTGTTCCCGTGTTCCCACTCCTTCCCCTGCTCCTCCTCTGGAGAAGCAATGTTCCATGGGGGATGCCAGAGTAGCACTTTACAGACAGCTCAGTGGCATTCATCCCAGGAGCCACCAGCTCTTCTTGCACCAGCTATTCTTACTCCCTGTTCAGCTCCTTTAGTACTTTTTATATTTCATTGCTTCCCGACTTGGTAGGGCCTCTTTTAAGGATGAGCCCATTTAGAAAGAATATGTAATGAGCAGAGGCCCCTCTAAGGGGCATCTGTTAGACTGCCCCTAGTAAAATCATGTGAGACAAATACTGAAGTTGGTAATTCTACATGTGTGCCAGCTTACATCCTCTCTCTGCCTCCGGGATCAGAGCTGAAGCCAAACTCTCCTCTCTCTCTGCATTAACCCTTTGCGGATCCTCAGGGACCACTCCCCCAACACCCCACACCTGGGTGAGGGATGCTGGACAGAGCCCATTTTCATGTGCTACAGGTGGGAGTGTGCAAACATGTTTGCTCTTGGTTGATGGACGAGGTAGAGGCCAGGAAGTGAAAATAGTTAACAGTGAGAAGGGAGAAGAGCAATGTGCCTGTTCCGTAGACACCTTTGTGTGAAGGTTGGGGTGACAGCATCTCCCTGTGTCAGGGTTCTCAGACAGATTGTGGACACCTTACCTCACAGCAGAGCCCAGATGTCTTACAGACCGTCTGTGATGTGGGAAAAAATGGGAGGTGTGGGAAAGGAGTGGGATTTTGTGTGTACATGAGTGTGTAGCTTCAGGCTTTGGGAGTCAGTGAGAGGGAGGGGAGGAAGGAGAGCAAACCTTTGGACGGTGTTTCTTGTACATGGGGGATCCCGCTCTGAATCTCCTTAGTCCTCCACTGTGAACTGGGGTGGGGATGGGGTGGGGGGGTGTTGGGGAATAAATCTTGTATGATAACAATCCTAAAAAGACTAATGTTGAATGGTATCCTCCCCTTGGTAGGTCTTCTGTCATTAGTCTGATGTGTGATTAATTTGAGGAGGTGAGAGCCTCAGAAGAGGAAGCCGAGGTGGGAGGGACCTGCTTGCCCATACCTGTTTTTCCCGGTGATGGTCAGCACCACCACCATGGTTAGAGACCACCGTCCCCTCCCCAGCAGCGCCCAGACCTGGGCATGGCTTGCACACTTGGCCAGCATGTAGCCTGCAGTTCCATCACTTCTAATTCTTGATATTGCCCCCCGAAACTTGTGAAGACAAGTATATTTCAAAGGCTAATGAAATTTTAGGTAACTGGTCTTTAAAAAGTAACACCATCCTTCCTCTGCATTGTTCGGGCTGCAGGGACAGCTGTTCTTTGGCCTTCAGCTGACCTCAGAAACTAGAAATACTTATTTTAGGCTTCGTCCCATTGGCCACTGTGGGCAGGAGTGGAAAGCACCTGCCAGGTGTTGCCAAAAGATTGACCCCACCAAACGGAAACCTACAAAGCTTTGTGGCTTAAGACTAGCTCCCTCCCAAGCCTACCTGTCCTTGGCGTTCGAACCTGAGTGTGAGTTGAGCGCCCTCTGTGTGCGGAGCTCGGTAACGAGCCAACAGGGGTCACGAGCTCTTTCCGCGCCGTTTTACGCGGTGAGTCTTCGCGACCACCCTCCTGCGAGTTCCTCTGGTTCCTACTTCACAAACGTTAAGGCTGACTGGCGAGGAGCCTCGCGCCGTGGGGTAGGACACGTCCCTGTGAGGAAGGGTCTTGTGACCTTGAGCCTGCCGCGGGCTCGGCGAGAGCTGCCCCTGGCGGAGGTTTCCTGCCGTCGGACGCTCAACTCTGCTCAGCGTCACGAGCGCGTGGCCGCTGTCGGGCTGGGGCTGGAAACGAGGCGTCATTTACCACGGCTTTCGTCCCCACGGGGCGGAGGGGCGAGCCCCCGCCGCCTCCGCAGAGACCCGGGAGGCTGGGGGTCAGAGCAGCCCCCAATTTCTGAAGAAAAACCAACCACGGTGCCCTAGAAGGCGCGCTCCGATCCTCCAGAAGGCTCCCCCTTCCGCCCGTCCCCGCGCGGGGGCCGCCCCTCCCTGTGCCGGAAGGAGCCGTTGCCCGAGCAACCGTAACGTCCGGCTTTCGGAGTTTGGCGGCGGGAAAGGCCATGAGTAAAGGCCGGGCTGAGGCTGCGACCGGAGGTAAGCGGTTCTTCGGAGCCGGGGAGGGGGCTCGGCTGAGCGGCCCCCCGCTCCGCCTGTCTCATCTCTTCCGTAGCCTCCGGGATCCTCCTGAAGTACCTGCGGGAGCAGAACCGGCCCTACAGCGCCCAGGATGTGTTCGGGAACCTGCAGCGGGAACACGGACTGGGCAAAGCGGTGAGGACCCTCTTTCGGGACTCCCCGCCTTGGGGCCCCTCGAGTCAGCCTGGGGTCCTGCCCTCTCGCGGCTGCCGTTCTAGCCTTGGGCTTCCTCGGGCTGTCGCGCGCCGCCCCCTGTCACTGGCCGCCCCGCCCGGAGTCACTCTGATTGCTCCGCATCCTCCCCTCTGCCAGGCGGTGGTGAAGGCGCTGGAGCAGCTGGCCCAGCAAGGCAAGATCAAAGAAAAGATGTACGGCAAGCAGAAGATATACTTTGCGGACCAGGTGAGGGAAGCTTTCTCACCCGCGTGAGGGCCCAATATGAGGCGGATCGGCCCCTAGTGTGAACTCTCTTCGGGAGAGTTGAGGCAGTCCATGAAACCCAGCTGTCTGGCCGCATGAAAAGGGCCCCAGCCATTCTTTAAATCAGCGTGTGCTCCCTTGCTATGACCCACACTTCATGAGATCTCCAGACTTGAAATATAATAGATAACAGAAAATCCTGAATTGTTGCTCCCAAGACCCATTTCCACCTGGAAGTTCTTGTTCCCAATCATCTAGATATTAGAACCACCTCCTGCCAGATGATTTTCCTCGTTGCCACCCTGATCCCCAAACACAAGTGTTTTGTATCTCCAGCCCAGACCTTCATCCGGGTGTCTTTCAGATCATTTATCAAGCAGAATGTTTCACCTCCCACTGACTCCTCTCACATTCTTTTATGGGGTCACTCTTTGCCCGAGCCAGAGACTAGGAAGCCATTCCTAACCTATCTCACATGGCCGGCCAGCCAGCCATCACCTCCTCTCCTTCCCACCTGCCGTTACCACTCCAGGCCAGGTGCTCCTCATCTGCTGCAGTACCCTAACATCTCCTGGCCTCCTCACACCCTGCTGCCAGGGTGACCTGTGTTCATGCAAACCTAGTCATGCCGTTCCCCTCCTTAAAACCCTGGCGCTCTCTGGAACAGGTGAAAGGAGGCACTTGTAGACTTGGCCCCAGCCTGCCTCTGACCTTACCTGTCCCTGTTACTTCTCCACCCATTAACGCTGGACCATTCCTGTGCGTTCTACTCTTGTATCGTTGCTCATTGTCCTTCCACTGCCCAGAGTTTTTCGGCTCCTCCTTCCTCTTCTGCCTCTGTGCCCAGCTGCTTCACTCAGGCCTTAGCACCTCACCCAGGCAGCACCTTCTGCAGAAACCTGTGAGTGCTGGACACCCTAAGCTAACAGCCTCTTCAGGCGCTCAGCTCTAGAGGTGCCCTGTATTACAGTTGTCTTTATTTGTCTCCCTCACTGCACTGGCCTAGGATGTCTAGACCCCATTTCTCATTCATCTTCTTTTAGCACCCGTAGCAGCCCCACAGCATTTAACATCCAGTAGACCACCATCAGGGTTTGAGAAGACGCTAATCTTCCTAAAGTAGGTTCCATTGTGTTACTGCCTTGTTGAAGGTCCCCTAAAGGAGTCAGCAGGGTTTTTTTCTGTAAAGGACCAGACCGTTACTACTGCCATGCTCTGCAGGCTGGTTGGTCTGCCACAGCTACACAAGTGCGATGACTGCTCAAGTCCACCAATGCAGAGCAAAAGCAGCCGTAGATAATATGCAATGAATGGGTATGGCTGTTTCTATATATTTTAAAAAACATCCAACAGGATTTGGCTTACAGCCTGTAGTTTGCTGCCGCTTGCTATAATGGTTTCCCTGGCCTTAGTGTAGAGTCCAGACTGCCCAGGATGGCACTCGTGTCCTTTTTCATCTGCTGCTCCCCCCCCAACTAAGGAGACCCCTGCTGAGCCCCACCACAGTCCTGTTCTAGCAGCTGGTTTCCCATGGGAGGGGCTCTGTAGACTTGTACCGAGTCCTCCCATCATGCCTCTTTGCCTACCCAGAGTCTTCCTATTGTGCAAGCCAATAATTTAGGTATCACCACTTTGGAAAGAATGTTCCTTTACTCATTCAGCCCAGGGAGAGGTTTAACCACTAAACTGACGGATATTTGTCCTATTCAGTATCCTGCCAACTTAGAGCCCTTTGAGGACAGGCATGAAGTTTCAACTTTGATACCTTTTTGTTGGACCCAGCACCAAACTGAATGACTTCTCAAAAGTACACTCCCGCTATTTCCCTAGGCCCTCTGGAAGGTTGGGGAGTCCCAGGTTCTTAAGTAATGTGAACGGTGCCTTTGTAGACACGAGTTCCCACCCTGTGCCATGCATCACCCCTCTTCTTTTTTCTCCTTGTCTTTGGCAGGACCAGTTTGACATGGTGAGTGATGCTGACCTCCAAAGCCTGGACGCCAAAATTGTGGCCCTTACAGCCACGGTGCAGAGCTTGCAGCAGAGCTGCCGCCACATGGAGGCTGGTAGGAGCGGGCTGTTCGGGAGGGTGCCCCTGGCCCCAGGGTCAGTCCAGAGGTCAGGAGTTACTAAGGGAACGGTTGTCCCATTGCAGTGAAGATCCCTTTGCTGGGCTGCCATGGCATTACATTAAATGAAATGTCTGACGGCCAGTGGCTTTTGAAATGTAAATGGCCAAGACAAGTACTTGCTTTCTTTACCATGATTATCAGTATGCTCTTCCCACACTTCCCTTTATTCCCAGCTCTTTTAACTGGCTACAGCTAACAGTCTGGTTAGCCTCACGCCAGACCACTACTTGTGGGTGGAGGAGGAAAAGACCATTGGCTTGGCCAAAAAGTCTGTTTAGTTTTATCCGTAAAAAAGACTTTTTCATTTTCACAAATAACTTTGTCAGCTATCTCCCACTATTGGCTTCTAGTGGGTAGAGGCCCGGGGTGCTGCTAAACATCTTCAGTGCATAAGGCAGCCCCACAGCAAAGAATTATTTGGCCAAGATATCAGTAGAACTAAAACTTCACAAACCACTTTCTTGAAATAAAAAAGCATAATATGCTGAACATGTGTGTTTTCATTTTCAATAGTAGAATGGCTGCACAAAAATTCTATTTTGCTAATTTTAAAAAAATGCACGCTGATATGATTGTCACAATACACTCTAACAAAATTGTTTCAAATGAAGTTAAAGACAACTAAGCACTACTAGAGCCACTGTACAGAAAAAAACTAAAGGAACTTTTTTGGCCAACTCAATGAACTGGTAATTGTGTAAGTTTTCATCTCTCCTGAGCATTTCTGAATAAGGGGCCCACTCTGGACTGTAGGTATAGAATCCAGAGCGAACAGAGGCCTGTTTTCCTACCTGAGGGAATGCCCACAGGGAAAGAGAACACCTTTGGGGGACAGCAGCTGACCTCAGGGAGATGTGGTTTCAGAGCTGAAGGAGTTAACTAGCGCCTTGACAACACCGGAGATGCAGAAAGAGATCCAGGAGTTGCAGAAGGAATGTACTGGCTACACTGAGAGACTGAAGATCGTCAAGGCAGCCACCAATCACGTGACCCCAGAAGAGAAAGAGCAGGTGGGTTAGGAGGGCCAGCAGGGCTGGCTGGCCTTTCTCTTGGGCCGAGTAGTGAGGTCAAGGGTTGACCCCAGCGACTGCCATGGGGCTAGGGGCTTAAAGGAACCTGTTTCCCCCGTCTAGGTGTACAGGGAGAGACAGAAGTACTGCAAGGAGTGGAGGAAGCGCAAGAGGATGGTAAGTGCAGGATCTCAAAGCAGGCCCTGGAGACAGCAGCCCCAGAGAAGCTGCTGCTCAAGAGTCAGGGAGCCGTCAGGCAGTGCCCAGTCCTGCCCGTCTGCAGAGGGTGGGTTTGTTTCTTCTCAGGCATCAGAGCTGTGTGATGCCATCCTTGAAGGGTACCCGAAGAGCAAGAAGCAGTTCTTTGTAAGTGGATCTCACTCCTTTCCTTGCTCCCCTGGGCTGTGTGTCCAGGTCTCCTTCACTTGTCTCATTGCCCCGCAGGAAGAAGTTGGGATAGAGACAGATGAAGATCACAACGTCAAGCTCCCAGACCCCTGAGAGCCGCTGTGGCTGGACTGGGGGGCGGGGCCAGCGATGTCCCTGACTGGCTGCTCTGTTTAGACTAGTTCTTGTTGTCGGCGCTGCTGCTTTCCACCTCTGGGCGGCGCAGGTGGGAGGGGCACCAGTGTTAGGCAGAGGGTGGGGAGTGCTAGTTGCCCAGAGCGGGTGGTTATGCTCATTACATTGTCCACACTTCGGATGCATGAGCTTGCCACTTCCATTTGGAACAGAGCTGAAGGAAAGCATTTGGCAGGATTTATTGTAATATAATTTGATATAAAAATATTTAATTTCCTCTGGATAATCAAACCTCAGATATCAAATCTGAGGAAGGCAAAGGGGGAGCCTGGGGGACGAGGGTAGAGAGAGGCTGTCGTGCACAGCAGTCGGGGAGCACAGGGCTGCCCCTCAGACTCCCCTGGGTTCTGTACACCCCAGCGGCCTCCACCCAACCCCAAGCCCTGGGAGGAATGCAGGCGGCTCCGAGAGACAGTGAGACCCAGGTGCGCCTGACTAAGGCTGGGAGAGGTTTTGAGGCCCAGCTAATTTTCTAAAATTGTAACATTAGCAAAATTGTGTTGTTGGTATTTAAAAAAATAAAAACTTTAACATGTGGTGCTGTGTCACATAGGACTTTGCTGTGCAGTGCCGCTGCCTGTGGGGACAGAGAGGAGGAGTGAGTGGAGAGGTTACTTCTCTGCTGTCCAGAGTAGAGAAGGAAAGAGGAGAGAGTAGAAGGCAGGAGCGGGGACCTGGCAGCCCTGCCCTGCCTAGAAAGCTGTGGCTTTACCTTGGGCTGAATGGCCTTTCACCCTTTGCAGCTGTGGAAGTAGTTCCTCTGAATCCTTTTCTCCTATCCATCTACTGCCAAAATGGCCAAACTTGGGTCAGTTATTGCCCAAGAGTCCTCAAAAGCAGGCCAACAGTAGTTTCTAAATATGAGTAGATCATGTGCCAAAATCTGAAACCTGAGAGGCTTAGGAGAAGGGGGTGCCCAGAGCAGACCCCCAGTCTGAGGACTTCTATGGGGAGGGGTGGGTGAAGACTGGGCAGGTTCGAGCTCTATGGTCAGTATAATAAATTAATCAGAAGCTTTCACAAAACAAACACCCCAGCCCCATTGAGAACGAGGTGGGCTAGGGACCCAGACACCAGGGGGAAGCCAGCTGACTGGCGTCAGGTGTCCCGGTCCAACCTCATAAGCCCAGTGGCTCTGGGACCAAGTAGGAGACTAGCCTCTCACTGGCTATTCTGCAGGTCAGTAAAGCTGGTTCTTCAGCTGGTGCAGGACACCAATCACGATCTCCCGTAGGGTCTGTTGGGAGGAGAGTAAGAGATGACGCTCAGGTCGCGTGCGGAACTGTCTCTGATGCCTGCCTCCTTGAGGTACACTCTCTGTGGTGAAGGCAGCCCCTGGGAAGCACTGATGTCTACAGTTTACTTTGCAGTGCCCCCAAAACAGGATGGAGAGATGGACAGCTATATGATAAAGCAAGGACAGAGAACATTAACAGTAATACTTGGGTAAGGGGTCCCCAACACCTGGGCTGCGGACTGGTACCAGTCTGTGGCCTGTCAGGAGCCAGGCCGCACAGCACGAGGTGCGTGGCGTTCGGCCTGCATCACGGCCTGAGCTCTGCCCTCCCCCCAACCTGTGGAAAGAGGTTGGGGACCTGTGCTTTAGGCGATGGATATATGAATGTTCACTGTACATTCTCTTGATGTTCCAGTATGTTTAAAGTGTCTCACAAGAAAAGAGTTGAGAAATAAAAAAAGCAGGAATCTCAGATACAAGTTCAAGCCTCAAAAAAAGGTGACTAGTCCTCAAAAGCAAAAGACTCAGTTTAATACCATTAACAAACTATGCTATTACAAATAACAACAAGCCCCAGGAAAAACTTCCTTACTAGACCCAAGGTTGGGGGCCAGAAATCTTTCCAAAAACCCCAAGTAATTCTGCTTCAGGTGACAGGGGCAGCTGAGGAGTGACTGGGGTGGCCACAACACGGACTAAACCAAGGCTGAACGTGACCTTGCAGGGGTAAGTGCTCAGCAAGTACCTGACAAACTGTAATAGGAGAATCTGGACTTCAGAAAGCAGAGCGGGAAACAAGAGTATTTAAAGTTGTAGAAACACCCTGAAGAAACCTAAACTCTGCGACCTGCTTTTCTGAAAATGGCTTGGGTCACTGTGCCCGAGGTCGGGGCGGAGACCCCAGGTCCCAGGACTGCTGCTGCCCCATACCTGAGGCTTACAGTGCTCCTCAATCCAGCTGAAGACACAGGCCGACAGCTCCTGAAAGCTGGCCATGGAGATGGAGGCGTTGAAGGACTGGAACAGGGAGTCCATGATGCCTTGAAACACGTTGAACTTGACCTGGTCAGAGACCTGGTCCTCCCCCTCATGGGGGTTATCCTGGTGTGCCTTCACAATCTGCTCATAGTTCCTGGAAGCAAGCAGACCAGGGCTAAGGCGCTAGCTACGGCAGCCCTACCAGGCCAGGAGCAACAGGGTGCCCCTCCACACCACCCCCTCCCAGAAGGGGACTCCCAGAGAGCCTGTGGGCTCTACTCATCGGCAGATACTGCTTCTGGGACAAAAATGGAGACCCATTTCCTCCAACCTTCCTTTCATTACCCTAACAGGCTTTCCAGAGTATCTGCTCTGTTGTCAGGGCCTGTTGGGGTACAGGGTCCTCCCTCCAAGTGACCATCCAAGGGAGCAGGAGTATTATCTGATGGGGCCTTCGAGGTGGAGTCAGCCTCGGTGCCCCAAGGAGCCTGGTCCCCACGGTTCAGCACCCCTCTTACACTTTCATGATTTTTAGGGCCATGACATCCTTGCGCAGAGTGGACACCTCCTCCTCCTGTTTTTTCTTCTCCTTGTGTAAGAACTGGATGTAGTCAATAGCTGGGTGGGGGGTAGACACAGAGGAAATCTCAGCCGGAGGATAAGGCTAACCTTGTTTCCTCTGCCCCCATCCCCCAGCTCTCCCCGTACAACCACCCCACAGGCCCAGGCAGACCGCGCGTGAGGCTGGCCTTCTCCCAACCCATGGCTCCAACCCGCCAGTGCTCTCCCTGGCCGTACTCTTCTGCAGAACGATGGCTTTGCTGAGCTTTTGGGAGCCAATGGAGAAGTCCTGCTGCTGGCAGGTAGGGACAATGGTCTGAAGGTCGTCATAGCCCCTCTGTGGAAAAAACATAGGAAATAGGTTCCTTAACTCACAGGGGTCAGAGGCAAACTGGCACGAAGCTTTTCTTCCATGACACCACGTTCTATGCTCACAACTAAGGGATGAGGGGCTGGAAGTGGGGAGGTGCTTCATGTCCAGGGACAAGACACACTGTCCCCAGGCCACTCAGGGCTGTCTACCAGGGTCAGGGCACAAGGAGTCTCAAGTGCCCAGGGCCTCCCTGAGCTGGCTGAGGTCTCCCCAATCACCTTGATGGCATCCCTCCTCTTCTGTTCAGCCTGAGTGTGCGCTCGCCGTCGCCGGTCCTTGTAGGACTCCTTGTAGGACTCCTGGTGGTAGTCACTGTCCTCGTCATCTACACTCAAGAGTTGGGGGCAGGAAGGGGTCATTCTGGGGTCCAGTGAGGCCCAGCTCGTCCACCTGTCCCTACCTGGGAAAACAGTGTGCCCAGATGGCAGATGGGAACCTAATATTCTAGATGAGGTGAGAGATGGTGAGACCCTGTGTCTAGCACTAGGGCTACAGCACCTCACATGGACAGCTGGAGCTTCCTGTCTTAAGAAAGATACTAAAATGATGGCGTATCTGAGCCCCGCCAGGTTGGGGGATGCTGCTGCCTACCTGTGTTGGGGACGGAAGAAGCACTGGTGGAACCGATGCTATTAGCTCTGGACACTACGCTCCCCTTGCGGGTGCTTTCTACAAAAAGCCCTGGAAAAGAGAGGCCCTGATCACTAAGGGGTAAGGTGGGTGGACACTGCTAGTCCCTCAGACACCTGTGGACACAATGGCTCCCTGATCCTTAAATGGTGACTTCTCCCCTTAAACTCAAAAGCCAGCCATACTGGGCCACCCACTTCCTGTGGCGCCATGCTGCAATGCTCCTGTCCCTAGTGCCTACACTCCTCCTGTCCTGCTCCCTGGCTCACAAAGTAACGTCTGGGCTGGATGAGGGCTGTCGCTGTTTCCATCACTTCCCTGCTGCAGGGTGGAGGGAACTAGAGGCCACCTTCCCGTGCTTCCAGCTAACCCTTCCAAGCTTCCAGCTCCTCCCTGTTTCAGGTTCAGGGACAGTGGACCGTGGTCGGGTGTGGCCGACTAGGCCAATCAAACCTACAGGGCTGAAGTGGGAGTGCCAGCCACTCCAGAGCTGAAGCCGGTGGGGGAGGCACTCACCGGGGTCCAGGCTGTTGTCGCTGTAGGCATACTCCACCTGCGGCACCGAGTAAGGAAGAAAAGCGCATCAGACCTCCATCCTGGAGGCAGTCACCACCCTTCACACCGCGTGCACGCGTACGCGCACACACACGGGTGCGCGGGCAACTAAAGGACGGACACACACACGTGCAGGCAATTAAATGATTCACTCTAGAACTAAAGCTGGTTAGTTCATGGGAGCACCGCCCCTCGGCATGATCCCGCCCGTCCCACACCTCCACTTCCTCAGTACCAAATCCCCTACCCTCACACTCGCACACACAAACCTCAGTCATCTCCCCACCTTGGAACGCGCGGGGGGTGAGCTGTCTTCTCTGCAGCCCCCGGGCCCAGAAAGCGAAGTTGGGCGTACTTCAGGGACCAGAGAGACTTCCCTCATCTTCCGGAGCCCCTACGTGCACGCACCCGACCCGCCCTCCCCTCACTGGCGTGCTCGCCCACGGGGCTTGCCTTGACCCAGGGGTCCTCTGGGGAGGCGCTGGATTCCGTCATCTCCAACCCACCGCACCGGAAATCAACTAGCGGGTGCGCACGCGCCTCGTCCCCGCGGGGGCGGGGAGAAGAGAGAGGCGCGCCCATGTGACCCAAACCCACCAATGCGCGGCCAAAGGCAAGGGGCGGAACTAGATGGTGCGCATGCGCAGCGCGGGGGAAGCCGATCCCGTAGATAGTGGACAGACCCTCCGCTTTTTTGGTTGGTTCGGGTTGTTCTCGCCCTTCTTTCGGGTAGACGAAGTGAAACACATTATGTGAAATGGGGTCCATTCAAAAGGCTTGTTGTAGCAGTGTTGCAGATAGTTGTGCATACCTGCACTAGTAGGCCCATCCGGCTCCCGGGGATGCCTTTCCCCGCCAGACCACTCCTACTTGTAGTCCAGGCCACCTCGTCCCACTTCACCAGGCTGCAGGCTCTGTGATGGCAGAGGCCTGCCTGGCTTGTTGAAGGACAGTCCTCCTAACACTCAGCCCAGCGTCTGGCTGGGTATTTGTGGAATTAACGCCATCAAAGAGCCTGTTGGCCAAGTTATGCTACTTTACAGATAAGGAAACTTAACTTGTCCAGGTGCACACAGCCAGTCAGTGATAGGGCCAAGGCTGGCCTAAGTCTGGCTAGGTCCAAAGGCCATGCTCTTAACCCCTGCACTGCTAGCTTTCAGCCAGGCCTGAGCCCTGCACTTGTGGCTCAAGGATCCCAGACACCCAGAGGCATCAGAACAGGAAGCAGACACTATACAGGCAGCACCTGCAATCATTCACCTTTAATTGTATTAAAATTTCCAGTAATTGCCTCCCCCTGACCCACCACCCCCACCCCAGCCACAAGTATTACAGGCAGGGGTAGGCAAGAGCAGGGTTGGAATGCAAGAGGGGCCTGTTCCCCTATGGACCACATCCTCAGTGATGGCCAAACGCCAGCAAGCTGGGTAGGCTTCCCATGTCCACCAGGCACTGCCCGGCCCTGCCCAGCTCAGAGCCCTCTAGGCCCAAGCTCTAGGGTGAGCGTTGAAGCCCCCATTCCATCTCACCACTGGATCTCTCCTCAGCTCCAGGGGCCCATCTGGCCCCACAGAAAACTCATTATCAGTCATGGCCTGATGGCATCTAGCGGATACGCTTCTGCAGGAGGGCCCAGGCTTCCTCCACCTTTGGACAAGCCAGAATGTTGGGAGGAAGGGAGGACAGAGTCAGACAGGAATCCACTGGTGACCCCATCCCCACAACCCAGCCTTTCCCTGGGCACCAACCTGGCGCTGGGTGACATGTGGCTCCCATAAGGTGCTCAGCACCACGTGGCTTTGATCCACAAGCTGCTGCCCACTCATCTGGCTCTGCAGCCGGCTTTGAGCTGCGGCCTCACTCAGGCCGTCCCTCTCCACAATTCGTCTTACAGCCTGGACACAGATATGACATTTGTTGGACCACTGGCTTAGAGCAGGATGCAGTGTGCAGTGGAGAAGGGTGGCAAGTGGGCTCCAAATACCTCAGTCTCGGGGATGACAATGGTCCACACCTCATGCACCATGTTCTGCCAGCCGGCTTCAAGTAGCATGGCGGCTTCAATCACGCATACATGCTTTCCTATAGGGAGACCGCAGTCACTGCCAGCAGTATGCTGCCAGTTCCTACCAGTCAGAGAGCCAATGAAACACAGTTCCTGGCAAAGGGGATGGTCTGGCTTGCAGTGGGGAAACTTAGGAAAAGCACATGCTTAACTGCCTCCCTTAGCCACTCCCATCATCCCTCCCACTCACCCTCAGCCACGGCCAGGTCCATCTCCTCTCGGGCCAGCTTTGCGATAATTGGCCACATAATGTCTGTGAGCATCTTCAGCTGCTTCTGAGGAGCAAGATAGAGGGAGTGGGCAGTGGTTACCTCCCCTTGGAGACAGAGCCAGCCCAGAGAGGTCCATTGGGCCCCAACCCCTGGGTCTATAGCATCTGAGAACCTTTGGAAAGGTGTGCATTTACCTTGTTCCCAAAAACCCGGCTGCCCAGGATCTTCCTGTTGATGGTGCCATCTTTATGGAGAATATCTAGATGACAGAGACAGAGGACTGGGCAAGGAGACTGGGCCACCTCCCCACTTCACGCCTCCTTCAGTTCTGTCCAGTTATTACCTGTTCCAAAGGTTTCCAACACAGGCTGGTAGGCAGGACCACCTGGGGCATAGGCCCGATGGCCCAGTTGGTCACTGTCGATGATGAATGCCCCCAGGCCCTTCAGCCGCTGAGATACTGAGCTCTTCCCAGAACCACTGATGCCTGTCAGCCCAATGACATAGAGACCCTGGGGGAGCTCGGGCCTCTTCTGGGGGTAGATAAGAGGAACCGCAGTTACCAGGGTCCTCAGGCCCATGCTTGGGCTAAATCCTTTAGTCTCTGCCTTCCAGCATTTCCAGCCCATCCAAGCAGAGGGAGGAAGAGAGGACATGCTTACATGTGGAGGCCGAAGCAGGTTTCCCAGCATTCGCTGGCGGAGGCTGGAGGAGCTGACTTTGTCCTCTTCATTTTCCTTGTGGTTTAGGTCCTTCAGTAGCTGGATCTGGTACAAGGCAAGCTCTTCCAGGCCCTGAAGTAAAGGAGGAGGGGTGAGGAGGGGGAAGGAGGGCTGAGATGAAGAAGGGCAAACACTGACACCCAGCTTGCCCCCTTTATCCTCCCCTACTTACTCCAGAGGTAGAGCTGGCCTCAGAGGACATCCTGGGAACAAGTTCCTCCTTGCCTCTTTCTACCACTTTGAACCCTCTCTTCTCTCCTCTGGGGTCCTGGCATATTTCCAACCGCCCCCCGACAATCGCCTTCCCCATCCCCACCCCAATCTCCCTCCCGGGTTACATTCTCAAGGCGGAAGCGGTTGACGGCCATCCCCCCACGATAGGTCTCCTCGCTGACCACCAGGAACTCCAAGGAGGGGTCAGAGCCAGCAGGCCCATATGGGTCCAGCAGGGGTATGATATCAAAAGTCAAGGAGGGCTTGATGTCCACCAGGAACTCACTCAGATGTTCCACACGCTCTGCGTAGGGCTGGAGCAGCTCAGGGAGCAACTTGCCTGAGGAAGGAGCCCAGAACAGTGAGACCTTTTTTATTGGGGAGGAAGAGTATGGGCCCACTTGGGGAAGAGTGTCCCTAAGCATCCTATCTCCAGAGGCAGGTGGCAGGAAGAAAGGGCTAAGCTGAGAAGTGGTCGGTGTTGGGAAGCTATGATGGGAAGGCACCGGGGAAGCACACTAGTCCCTGTGAGGGCTGGCATGTGTCTGGAGAACTGGCAGTACCAGTGGGCACCAGAGCCAGATGGAGACTTTCAAGAATGGTATCATGCTCAAGTCCCCTCTTACTGTCTCTGCCACGGCTACCTACAACTAACTCACCCATTTATTCCCAGGGTCTCAAACTTCAGGGTTCCTCACCTGGAGACCTTGTTAAAAGTGCAGATTCCCTGGCCCCACATTTGGGGATTCTGATTGAGTGGTGGCTAAACCACACACTGAGAAAGCTGCTTTCACTCATTTAACAAGATTTCCTTAGCACCAACTGAGGGCCAGGCACTGTGAGTGACATGTGGGGGAGGGGGGAAGTAATGGATGGCCCCACCCTTTCTCAGTCTTGGCAGTGGTGAGTGCAAGGAGTGTTGGGGGTTCTCCACCACCCTAATACAGTGTCTCTCCCACTCACTCTTCAACAGGTCTTTGTCTGCTACTCCCACCACAAGCTGCTCCTGGGCCAGGACGCACGCGACACTGAGCAACACCTTGTGGGCGTTGTGCAGGCGGTCAAACGTGCCACCCAGAGCCCCGCGACGGTAGCCACGCATGGGCTTCTTTGGAGATCTGGCCACGGGGTAGGATGGCCTAATGGTGGAGGGTAAGGGATCATCCCGGGGCTCCACAGGCAGCTCTCCATGCTCATAATCGGGGTATAGTAGCACTGAAGAAAGTTGCGGACAACAACTGTAACAGCTGGTGGCATAACGCTCTAGCTGTTGCTTGACTGGGTTGTACTGGCTTCCATCCACGGTCTGGAAGTCAGTCAGCACCACCTCCGGCGGGTGGGCCAGGTTCTGGACTGAGCTGGCTGGGGGAGGGAGGAAGGTGCTCTTGGCTTGGATATTGGTCAGCAGGATTCTGATGTCCAGGTTCGTGTGCATGTTGGCGTCAGCATACAAGTGCGTGATGAAATCGAGAACCTCAAACGTGGCCTGCACGGGGCTGGACTGGGGCTGAGCCGGCCCCTCCAGGCTCATGCCCGGCTGCAGGTGTACATAGAGTGTGTGATTCACCAACCGGGCCGCAGAGGTCAGGATAGGGGCCAGGCGAGGGGCCAGGGAGGCCAGCGGCGTCGTCAGCACCAGGAGGCCCGACCGGAATAAGGCCATGCTGCCTAGGCCTGTAGACAGTCAGGGAGACCAGTAGAGGGTGACTGAAGGGGATGTGCCCGAGGTCGATGTCTGTAGGGGACCTTGGACCCAAGGGAAGGAACATGGAGAGGGGCGAGGTCTGTGCCAATCGAGAGGAACCCAGGGGCGGGGACGGGGCCTAGTAAACAACGCCTCGGGGCTGTGCCGTAAGACTCGGTGTCCTGATCTGTAAGACGGGGAGGTGAGCTTGCTGAACTGAATCAAAATCCTGGGAACAGGAGCCCCTGAGTCATAGGGCTGGGGATCCAGAAATCTTGGGCCCTCCTGCTAAGCTTCACCAGGGTCTTCAAGGAATCAAAGGAGGGGACTAAACACAGGCACTCAGGTTCAGCTAGGTCCCCTACTTACTGATACCTCCAGGGTTTGTTTCCACTTTCAACACAGCTGAAGACTTCCCCCCACCAGACGCAACCCGGAAACACTGATTTAGGAATCGTGACTCCGAGCTACGGAAGCCGAGAAAGGCCAAAAGTACCCCTTTGTGTCCGGAGCGGCATTCTCGCGAGAATTTACAAAGGGGCGGGGCGGAGGTTTGGGAAATGGATGGACCCTTTTTTCCAGACCTTTGCCGCAGGGGACCGAGCAGAGGACAATATGAGCTTGAAAGCTCATTTCACGAATCCCCTTCAGACCTTAAGGGAAAAATTGGCTTCAGCCAGGTCATCAAGGGCACAACTACAAAGGCAGAACGCCTGGCTTTCTTAATAAATTACAGAGACGGAGCCCTGGCTGGTGTAGCTCAGTGCATTGAGCGCGGGCCTGCGAACCAAAGGAGGATCGCGGTTCGATTCTCAGTCAGGGCATATGCATGGGTTGCAGGCCAGTTCCCGGCCAGTTCCGGGCAAGGGACGTATGAGAGGCAACCATACATTGATGTTTCCCTCTCTCCCTCTCTCTTTCCCCTCCCCTCTAAAGATAAATAAATAAGATCTTTTTAAAAAAATTACAGACATGGAGGTGAGGGGTCACAAGGTAACCCTTAAATTTGAGTTCAGCGTTCCTGCAGTCCTCCTGCTCCCCCTAGTCCAAGGGTCCTCACGTGGGCGGCCACAGGAAAACTCTGGCCAAGTCCCCATTTCATCGATGGGAAAATTGAGGTCCTGTATGTTTCAGGAACGTCTAGGGAAGTAATGCCTGTAATGTGACTCCGAGGCCCCCGTGGGATGCTCAAAACCATCCCGCAAAACCAGCGCTGCCCAGTTGGCGGAGGAGAGCTCTGTGTGTGAGCTCCGTAGAGCCGCCAGAGGAGAAAAGCAGGCAAGAGCCGAAGCCGAGGGCTTACTGTGAAGCTAATGAGTGCTAGAAAGGCTGGAATTGGCAGGCTTCGTGAGGGGGAGAAGCCCGGTTGCCATCAGTTTCAGGTAGTTTGTGGTTTATTTTCCCAAACAAAATAAATGCTAACTTTCACACTTAATTATGTGTTTGTTTGTTTTTCGTATTCTTAAAGGGTCTCTCCTCCCTGCCCCCCACCCCCAATGTGTATAAGCCTATGGCCCCGCAGAACCTGGATCTGTCCCTGGAGTCAGGGATAGAGAGTTATAGAGCCACGAAGGCACTGAGGCAAGGCTTTCTGCAGGAGTCCATCTGCAAGCTGAGTTTTAAACAGAGGAGTAGTTTGAAGAAGCAAATTGCAAAGACTCAGGAATCGCTCTGAAACATCCGTGCACACAATCTCATGTGCCTGCACGGGTCACCATTGGACCAGGACATTGAAGGACAACTGCTGGTTGATCCTTGTGCTGGACCTAGGCCCTAGGAAGCTCCTCACCCCCTCCTGCCCTTGGAGTGTGTATGCTCTGTGCACCATTCAAACATGGGCGCTGTCTTCAAGGACAAAGCCTTGAGACAACAATGTGTTGTTGAGACCATCTGGACTGTGTACTCTACTGACCCTAGTTAAAGTCTCCTTATAAACTTTTAAGATTCTGGTGGGGGGTGGGGGCAGAGATCTACTTGTCTTGTGTCCACCCTGGACAAGCCTATACATAATTTTTCTTCTCGCTTATTAAATACTAACCACTATGCTGTACACCTGAAACTAATACAAAACAATAATGAGTGCAAATTGTCACTGAAAAACAAAATTAAAAAAAACCCTACTCACCTGGAGTGCCCTGCCTCTTTCTTCCTCGCCCTCTGTGTACAGGGGGCTGATTTTCAGACTCCCCAGGTTGCAAACCATCCAGGAGACTGAAGACATGGGCCTCGGGCAAGAGGAATCTGCTGGGGAAGTTCAGGTTGGCCATTGACCTCTGCATGCGGAGGGGCAGCCTGTGTGTTAGATGCTTGTGGACCACCATGTGAGCACAGGGACAACCCCAAACACCAGGTCTAACGTCCTGTTTGAGGAACTGCAGCAAAGGAGGGAGCCCAAGGGCTGCCGCAGCGGGCTGGCCTCCATGGTGGGCGCTGTGGCTGGCCACCGACGCCCAACTAGAGGCTGAAGATGGAGTTAGAAAATTGGAAGAGCTGAAGTTAGAAAGCACATCCAGTTGTCCACAACTCTGCTCGCCTTGAGGCTGGTAGGCAGGTGGGAGAGCAGGATAATTGCAGAGCCAGGGGAGTGTAGGATGCCTCAGATTAAGGCCTGAGTGCTTGTGACAAAGCGTGATGGGGAATCCCGGAGGTGGAATCCCTGGGAAAGTGAGAGGGAAGGGGAGGATATTGTGGTGATTGACAGTGAAATGGACAAAGCGCCCCATGCCATCTGACCCCTAACCAAAAGGAAAGCTGCCCTGGCTGGTGTGGTTGAGTGGATTAGTGCTGACCTGCGAACCAAAGGGTCATGGGTGCGATTCCCAGTCAGGGCACATGCCTGGGTTGCAGGCCACGTCCCCAGTACGGGATGCTTGAGAAGCAACCACACATTCATGTTTCTCTTTCTTCTCTCCCCACCTTCTCCTCTCTAAAAATAAATAAATAAAATTTTTTTTATTAAAAGCGATTTTCCAAGAACTTCAGGTACAGCCCACGCTGCCTCCTGGAGACCACAGCGATTGACCTTTGTGTCCCACAAGAGATCACAAGCAATGGAGGTGGTGTCGGAGCCATTGTATTCTAAGGAGAGAAAGACAGCTGCCTGCGGCACAGCAAACCGCCCAGGGCAAATGCTGCAGTTTTTTCCCCCTGAATTTCAAACCCCTCACCGCTCTTTGTTCTCTGTTATAAGAAGGCTGGCTTGAAAGGAAATGCAGGATGTCTGTTAGAGTACAAACCCGCCATCCATCTTCTCAGATGGCAGGCCATCTGAGCAGAGCACCCATAAAGATTTTATCCCTGTCTCTGCTTATTGGGTCTGGTAGGTGACAGGCAGCATTTTCTGGTTTCAAATGCGAGAGATGTAGAGAGGGTAGGAACCGGTGATCTGATCCAAGGGCCTTTATTTGAACTGTGCTTACAGGTGGGCGGAGTCTGGACCAATTGCAACCCCAGGGAGGAAAAGCTAGAATGGGATTTTTAAAAGAAAAAGCGCAGGGTTTGTGGGGGGATAGGGGAGGGATTAGCCTCAAGGCTCCAGGATGGGAATCAGGACAAATGGGTTAGATAAAGGGTTGGGCTGCTCCCAGGCCCCGGAAGGTTAGGCTGACCACCGGCCTTTGTGGCTCAGTCAGATGTCGGCTGTGCACCGTGGGGGAGAGTTTCAAGTAAGCCTCGGGCTATCAAGCCAGAATTATTTCATTCTAGCTGCCAAAAATACTATGCACATTGAAATCGCAGGGGCTCTGCTACAGGACTGCTTGAGATTATTATCTATTTTATTTTACTTTTTTAAATGTTTAAACATTTCTTTTATTGTTGTTCAAGTACAGTTTTCTGCCTTTTCCCCCACCCCTCCCCACCACCCCAGCCCTCCTCACCCCCCCTTTCCATCCCACCCCCTTGTTATTGTCCTTGTGTCCTTTATAATTGTTCCTGCAAACCCTTCACCCCCTCCCCCCATTATCCCCTTCCCTTTCCCCTCCGGCCACTGTCAGCCTGTTCTCAAGTTCAATGTCTTTCGATATACCTTCTTCGTTTGTTTGATAATTGAGTCATGGGCAGTCCAGCGGGTCGGAAACTGGCCTGCCTGAGTCATGCGCCGTCTGGGGACTGGGAACTGGCCTAGCCTGGTAGGAAGCTACTGCAAAAATTCGGGAGAGATGAGAGTGCATGGACTCGGGTCATTTCCAAGTATGACTTGAAGACTGAGGTAGAGCTGTCAGTATTTCCTGGACTGGTTTAGGGATTAGAGAGACTGGCGTTAAGGAGTAGCTAAGGTTTTTGGACTAAGCAACCGGAAGCATGAAATTGTCATGTGCTGAAGTAGGGAAGACCAGAAGGGCTGGAAGTCAGAACCTGGGGTTTGCACACATTGTTCATTAGGCATAAGATGTCGAGCAATGTAGAGAGCAGGATGATGGCTATGGAAGGGAGGAGGTCAGGAGGTAGAGGGATCAAGCAAAAAGGATAAAGGACTCAAGGCCATGGGCAACAGGGTGGTGAGTGCAGGGGGAGGCAGGTGGAAGGGGGTTAAATGGTAATGGGAAAAGTACAATTTAAAAAATTAAAAAGAAAAGATGTTCAGCAGGCAGCTGAAGATATATAAGCTGGAGTTTGCGGGAGACAGTGAAGTCGGAGATATGTGGGGTTTTTTTGTTGGGGAGTTCAGGGGGTCATCAGCGTGTCATTGGCATTCAAAGACATGGGACTACTGTTGAATCACCTCTCAAATTCAGGTTCATGTACCTGATGTGCTACTAGGCCATCCCATTGAGACGCTGGTGCTTGGAGACAGAGAACGTTTTATTTGATTTGATCAAATCGAGAGGACAACAGGAGAGCAAGATCTCTCAAATCTGGCTCTTCCAAAAAGCAAAAAAGTAGGGAATTTTCAGGGTATAGGCCAGCAAGGGTGTCAAACTCATTTTCACCGGGGGCCACATCAGCCCTGCGGTCACCTTCAAAGGGCCGCACGTAACTTTAGGGCTGTGTAAATAGAACTACTCCTTAAGTGGGTGCAAGGGGCTCGGTGCTGCTGCCAGGGCCGGATTCGGCCCTTGGGTCTTGTGTTCGCTGCCTGTGAAGTAGGGAGTGGGGGGCGGGGGTTTCAGGGAACGGAGAGAGAAGTCCGTGTTTCTTTAGTCACAGATAACTTTTTCTGCATGGGACTCCTGGGTACCAGCAACTGGTCACTGCTGCCTTGAAGACATTCCTTCCTCCTGCAAAACAAACTCGTCAAATTCTCTTCCTGACCCTGAAGTTATCACCTCCTGATATAGAGACGCCCTCATCAGCAACTGAAGGACTTGAACAAGCAGAGCAGGTAGTATTTGAACAAAGGGCTAATTAAGGGAGTTCTGCAGGAGGGAATGGTGGCACCAGGTACGGGCGGGGGCAGTGGGGGAAACATTGGGACAACTGTAATAGCATAATCAATAAAAAAAATTTAATAAAAAAAATAAGTGCAAAGAAAAACTCTAATTCTAGCTGCCAAAAAGACTATGCACATTGAAATTGCAGGGGCTCTGCTACAGGACTGTTTGAGATTATTATTTTATTTTTTAAAATTTGTAAACATTTCTTTATTGTTGTTCAAGTATAATTTTCTGCCTTTCCCCCCCAGCCCTCCCCACCTCCCTCCCCTTGTTATTGTCCTTGTGTCCTTTATAGTTGTTCCTGCAAACCCTTCACCCTTTTCCCCCATTATCCCCTCCCCTCTCCCCTCCGGTCACTGTCAGCCTGTTCTCAATTTCAATGTCTTTGGCTATACTTTGTTCACTTTGTTAATTAGGTTCCTGTTAATGGTGAGCTCATATGGTATTTGTCTTTCACTGCCTGGCTTATTTCACTTAGCATTCGAACTGTTGATAATTGGCTCTCTCTTCCTTGCTCAGTTGTATTTCCTCTGGAGCTTTGATCTGTTCTTTTGTTTGGGCCACTTTCTGTCTTGGCCTACTTGAGATTATTAGGAGTGTGGATGCATGGAAGAGAGAGCAGTCAAGGTCTGTCTTTCTCATCTTTACACGTGCCCCCCGCCCCCGCTCCCCCGCCCGCCCTCATGGGCGACCTCTAGAGCAAGGTCACACACTGTCACACCTGGGCTCGAAGTGGACAGTTCTCCCGGGCCAGAGCTGTGTGCCACCTTGGCCCGGACACCTTCCTGGGTGCTGCAGGGACAGCAGACCTATCTGGGCCAGCACCGCAGGGGGATAGGCAAGGACAGGGTGGCTGAGGCCCCCTCCTGAACCTTCCCTGGAGGAGCAGAAGCAGCAGGAGGTTCAAAGGCTCAGGGCAGACCACTTTCTGGAAGTACGGGCAGGCCGGGAAGCAGCGCCTCCTTCCCCCACGGTCCCACACGAAGCCCCAGGAGCCCCAGTAGGTTCCTCTCTATTCCCACTGCCAGGCCCCTGGTTGTCATCCTCCCCCTCTCCTAGTCTCTCCCTCAGTACCATCCCCTCCAGGGCACTCCTGCCCCTTTCCTCTGCCTGAAACCTGCTCCCCCAATTTCTATCCGTTCTCCACCCCTCCCTCCAGCACCCAGCCGGGGAGGGAGTTAGAAGGAGGCAGGCTCCACACCCCGCAGGCCCTTTCAGGGGCTCCTGCCATCCCACCCCCTCTGGCTGACCTCAGGAAGGAGTACAGGCCACTGGGCCTCAACTAAACCTCCTGGTGAGAGGCAGCTTCCGGGCTCTTGGGGCTCTGTCCCCTGAGTTTTGCCCAGGGCAGGGGGCAAGGTGAAGGGTGAGTGGGGCTGTTTCCTTCTAATTCACTTGGCCTTGTTTCTTCTTTCCACATCTGGCTTCTGCATGGAACTACAGTTCCAATACCAGTCATACCACTAGTAGTGATAGTACCCATGCCTGCTACGAAGACCTCTATACCGGCACTTCCAGGCATTATCCCAATTAATACTTCCTCTGATCCATGACATAGGTACCATACCCATTTTACAGATGAGAAAATAGGCTCCCAAAAGGGTAAAGAACTTGCCCGAGGTCCCATGACTCATGGCCAAGTCACAACCAGACTTTCCCCCCTTCCAAGCCCGCCTAACTCCTACTGCTCAGACAAGAGCAGTGAACTTGAGGCTGACCCTGGCTAGCTCTTCCCTCATCCTGGGAGGTTTCTCGGTAGGTGTAACCTGAGCTAACAAGGTCTTTCCAGATTGCCCACTTACTGTGCAGTTCTACTCCATTTTCCAGAACCGCATATCCCGGGGGCGGGGCGGGGGGGTGCAAAGGAGAGAGAAGGAGACCATGGGGACCAGGCCTTTATTGCGGGGTGGCTGGAGGAGCGCCAAGCTCAGGGTCCCCCAGCTCCGGCTCGGTTTGGGCACCGTGAGGACCCTTGGTGGGCTTGTCACTGAACACTAAGTGGTGCATGGCAGCAATGTAGCTGCAGCCGCTGGGGTCGGCGAGGCGAAGCTGCACCATGGGCAGATTGTGCTCGGAGCTGAAGTAGCGCAGGGCGGGCCGCGGGTCGCGCAGCGCGGTGAGGAAGACCTGGGGAGGAGAGAGGAAGCACGCTAGCTGCGGCTGGGTGCGAGGGCTCGCCTGCTGCCCCAGCTCCGGGAGCCCTGCCTGGCACCCACCTCTATCACCTCCTCTGGGTCCTGCCCCTTCTCACGGAAGACCTGCTTGCTGTGGCGCTGGTATTGGGAGAAGAGGTTTCGGGTCTGGGCATCTACATTGTCCAGCACCACGCCGAGGCCATCCTGGAACTTCTTCTGGAAGGCGGTGCGCACAGGGCCACACTCGATGAGGCTCACACTGGTGACCCGGGAGCAGCACAGCAGTTAGTGGGCTGAGGGCCAATGAGAGCAGGGCCCCCGGCCTGACCCCCAGCCCCCTACTGCCCCGCCGCACCAGGAAGGAGGGTGGGAAGGGGTCTGCGCATGGGCAGGTGGCTAGTGACAGAGCACTTGAAAAGTGGTTCGCTGCCCAAGAGGGGCTTCCACATCCATCTGAGGCTGTGAGGGCGGATCTGAAATCAGAATTCCAACGTGGCTGGGTAACATGCTGTGTGACTTTGAGGCATCAGCTAACCTCCCTGGGACAGAGCTTCTAGCTTGGTCATTCACGTGCATGGGCCCAGAACAGTGCCTGGCACACAACAAATAAGGGCTGCAGTGGGGACAGGCCAGGGAGCCCGCCTGGGAGCAGCTCCAGCGAGAGGAGATGGGGTGTGGGGGTTCCCGAAGTCGAGGTTCAGAGGGCTCCAGGGGTAGAGCGGTAACTCACTGGACCCCGAAAGGCAGCAGCAGAACTGCCAGACTCTCGCATAAACCTTCAATCGCGAACTTGCTGGCACAGTAAACATCGTTGAAGGGCAGCCCTTTGGAGGGAAGATGAGGCCGCTGAGAGGCGGAGGGGCGGCAACTGCGGAAAGCGCGCCGCGTCCCTCCCACCCTGCCAGGCCCCTTCCACTCACCCATCAAGCCTCCCATGCTCCCGGTGACCAATATGCGCCCTGAGCGACGGCGCTTCATGTCCGGCAGGAAGGCCTGAAGCACCCGCACCATCCCGACCACGTTCACGTCCAGCACGGAGCCCACGGTGTCAGCTGAGAGCACCTCGAGCGGCCCGAGCAGGCCCCGGCCAGCGTTGCACACTGCGATGAGAGGAGAGGTCTAACCCCACGTGCCACGCGCCCTCACCCCAGCCAGATCCCTGGTGCTCCCCAGGCCTCAGGACACCTAGATTTGGACACAGGGCAGGGAAGGCTCTGGCATACGTTTTGGGGAGGCTCACCCAACACGTCCACGCGGCCCTCGGTCACACGTGCCCTGGCTGCAGCCACAGAATCTGCATCCTGTACATCCAGCTGCAATGTCTCCAGGGAGCCAGGAGGACACCCGTGGGACTCAGCTGCCTCCCACAGCGGGCCCTGCGTGCTCAGGTCCCGGAAAGTGGCGTACACTGGAGGGAGGGGAAGGAAGCAAGGGACTGAATGGCCTGCTCAACTCACCCAGATTCTCTTGGACCTGGGGCTGCTCCCTTGTTTTCATCCAAATCCCCTCATGTACCTTTGAAGCTCCGTGATGGGTCTGACGCCAGACGCAGGGCCAGGTGCAGGCCGATGCCCGAGGAGCAGCCGGTGATGAACACCACAGTGCGGTCCATGGGGACAAGCAAGTGAGAGCTCTCCTCTCTGGACAAGGTATCACCTACTCTGCCCCACCCATGCCTGCAGGGGTCTCCGCCCCTTGTTGTGTCTTCAGCACCACCTCAAGGCTGAGCCCTCGAGAGGCCCCTGGCCGACCTCCTCACTCAGCTCTAAGGTCAAGGCAGCGATGAGGCCACTGCTGGGCACGCCCTTTCTCCATTACCGGTCAGAGGCAGGGTGAAACTTCGGAGAAATGGGACAACTGTAATAGCATGATCAATAAAATATAATTAAAAAACAAAAAAAAGGAACAAACAAAAAAAAAGAAAGCGAAGGCTCCCACGTGGGCACTGAGAGCCCTGGGCAGATCTTCCCACAGGGACGATTATAGTTTGCTACTGACGGCGTGAAAGGAGATGCTTTGAGAAGACATTCTCAGGTCAAAGGTCAGGGATCAGTATTCAGAATGGGGCAACTAAGGCAAAGGATGGGGAGAACTGGCGTCACACCAGGTCTGTGCTGTAACCCTGGCCCTCCAGGCACCGCAGCAGCGACATTCAGACAGACAGGCCCAGGCAGTTCACCAGTTTATTAAATTCTAGTAAAACAGTACTTTGACCCCAAATTTGGGGTGGTGGGGGAGGGCAGCTCACTTCTGTCCAAAGCCCCCGCCTTCCGACTGGCAGGTCTTGAGTTCCTTCCCCCAGGCCTGGGGACCTCCAGTGACACCTGCCCAGCTCCTGACCCCGGGAACCTGCCCGGGGCCTGGGGTTTGGGGGCATATGGCCCAGGGGTGGATAATCTGTCACAAGGAGCCAGCCACCCACCGGGGGTAATATTTGAGGAAGAGCTGCTTGGCCAGGTCCACAGTGTCACCTTGGGGCTGGTCAGGGTACTTCTGCGTGTTGAGGACAAAGGTCTGCTCCAGCCGGAAGGCGTCTTTATCGAACTGGTGCTGTTGGAAGGGGACGCCTTGGACCAGGCTCTCAACCAGCATGTCCAAGAAGAGGCGCCAGCGGGGGGTGTAGTAGTCGGCCACCAGTCCTGCCAGCTGCTTGTTGGCGTAGTCGAGAATGTTGCCCTCCGGCCCCCAAAGCGTCAGCTGGTAGCGGCTGTTCTGTTCATAGGAGCGGGCCTCGGCCTCACTGACCGCCGCTGCCCGGGCCTGCTCCAGCCAGCTGCCCAGCAGGAAGTGGCTGTCACTGGCCAGTATGCCATCCAGCGAGGGCAGAAGCTCGTAGGCCAGGATGCCTGCTGCCCTCAGCAGGGGAACCAGCTCCTTGCTCTGGTAGGCAGTCCTCACTTCCTCGTAGTACAAGCTGACCAGCTCCTGCATCGCCTGGCGACTGACGTCCACCAGGTCGTAGCGGAAGGCTGGGCTGGTGGCCAGGGTGGGGGTGGCTGTCAGCAGCAGCCGCCAGGCCTCAAACACGTCTGATCGGTTGTACCAGACCGTGGTGACCATCTGGAGGGATGGCCGCCTGACGAGCGGGCTGCGATTGTGGCCACTGCAGGCGTTGCCGGAGCAGTTGTAGACGCTCCTGAGAAGCAGCCTCCACGCTGCCTCCACACCCCCGTGGGAGGCCCCGTACCGCCGGGCGGCAAAGCCGGTCACCCAGGCCCCCAAATCTGTTACTGGGTCTTTCCGCCAGCCCAGCTCAGCCATGAGGGCATAGACCACTTCGTTCTGGCCAATGCCTTCAGGGGCCATGCCCATGCCCGCCATGGTGGAGTTGGGGAAGAGGCGGGCGGCCGCAGGGCCTTGGTTCACAGCCTCCAGGGCCCCGAACAGGCCGTGGTTGCCCCCAAAGTTATGCAGCATGCACCAGATGAAGGGCTGGCCCTGGAAGGAGGCCGTGCGGCTGTACACGGGCTGGCTCTCAGCGAACAGGTCCAGAACCAGGAGGCGGCCACGGGGCACTGCCCTGAGTACCGCCCCCACCTGCGCAGGGCCCCAGAACTGGGGCTGGTGCTGGAAGAGCCAACCTTGGAGGAGCCATACAGCATCAGGGTCCACTGTGGGGGGGCGGGCAGAGAAGAAGGGGCATGAGAAAAGCAGAGAGGCCAAGGGAACATTTACCCCATTCTACAGATGAGGAAACAGAGGTCCAGAGAAGTTAAGTGACTATCACAGGCACCCCCTTCCCCTGTAACCCCAACCAGCAGGGCACTTCCTCACACACAGCCTCCCTCTCTCCCTCTCCCCAGCCAAGCCGGCAGCTCCAGGGAGGTGCTGTGGAGTTTGCACAACATCTGAATCACCCGGGGGCTGGTTAAAACACATGTTCCTGGGCTCCAGGCCGCTCATCTGACTCAGAAGGTGGGGCCGGGAAGGGAGGAAGCTGAACATGCCACCTGACAGGCCCTGGGCCCACCAGACAGGGGCAGGGGCGGTGTTGCTCTCAGAGCCCTGAGCCAACCTGCTCCCCTCCTGCATGACAGGGAGGCCTCCTCCAGCCACTCCTGACCTGGTCCGGTCCACCCTCCCCTGTGGGTGGCAGGAAGGAGGGCTCAGTTCACACCGGAGCCCAGGAAGGGCACCTCACAGCTTTGGGCACATGCTCTGATCTCTGGCCCACGTTAAGTACCTCAGCATGGAGGTAGAGACCGAATAAAACACGGTGGGCAAAACTAGGTTTACAGTTGTAATGCAAATGACAAAATAATTAATAAATAATAACAATACAAGAACAAACCCTGTGTTTCAAGTACTCACAACGGTAAACCTACTTTTGCCCACCCCTGTGTTTCCAACAACCAGCATTGACCGACGCTTGACTCTGGGCCAGGCATCTTTCCACTCCTGAGGGAGCCCCACATCGCAGACAAGCAACTGAGGCACCAGGAAGGAGGTGAGTTGTCACAAGTCACGCAGGTAGGAGGGGGCTGTGCCAGAGGCTGAGCTTGGAGCTCCCCTCTCAGCCAGTGCGATCAAATGAGACGATGTTTACATGTAAACTGTCAGGGGCTGCGGGTCAGACTCCCGTGTCGTTCCCAGTCCCTTCTCTCAGCCCCAGCCCTGAGAGCCCAGGGGCTCCCCTTCCCCACCCCCCGCTGGCACCAAACCTGTGGTCATGGCCTGGTAGACGGCAGCGGTGGCTGCAGCAAGGTACGAGGGCTCTGAGGACGGGGGCTGCATCTCATTGAAAGTGTCGGCTCCGTAGATGTGATTGGTGCCAAACTCTTTGGTCAGCTCCCGCAGGAAGAGGCTCCCCACAATAGGGAACAAGGGGTCTTCCGGAGCCAGAAGGAAGGAGCAGGAGTAGGAGCAGTTGAAGTGTCCCCAGCTGCCCATCTGGGTGATATTGACCCGAGGGAACACCCTAGTTGGGGGTGGGGACAGTCCAGACATTTACTGAAGGCCGACACAGTATTCATTGCCTATCTCATGAACTCGCCCACAGCTCCTGGGACTCATCCTGGTCTCCCATTACTCCGTGCCTTTGCACATACTGTGGCCCGTGCCTGGAGTCCTTTCCTCCTCCCTCCCTGCGTATCCAGCTGGTTACGCCTTGAAAACTTTTAGGTTTCACCTCGTCTGGAAAGCTTTTGCTGTCTCTCCCCTCCCGCTGTCTGTAACAAGCAGTACCCGCTTTCCAAGGTCTGGCCCAGTACTGCCACCGCTCTGAGCTCTTGCTGCCCCCTTCCCCAAGCAGAAATGACCTTGACAGAGAAGTGGGCCATCTGTACTGTAGCCCCCGCCCCCCGCCCCGGCAACCTGCCTCCCACCAGGGGCAGGAACTCAGTGCACCTGTGTCGCTGCCCCACCCAGGGTCCAGCACAGAGCCTGGTCTGGCAGCCCCAGACAGCCCAACACACGTTCACTGCCTGTGTGCATGAGGCTCCTGCCTCTTGGGTTGGAGAGACAAAGGGGTGGCCAGCGAGGCCAGCAGTGTGCACTGAGCACCGTGAGAGTAGAGGAAACTGGGTGCTCATGGGCATGAAGGAAGCAGCAACCAACGCTGGGGCTGCCAGCAGGACTTCCTGAGGGGGGGGTGTGTGGCTCAGCTGGGCCTTGAAGCATTTTCCTGACCACAGGAAAGGAGGGGGGTAGCACAGAGGAGCAGGAAGGACAGAGACCAGCGCACCCTGACCACCACTCACAGAGCTGCCTTCTGCTAAGACTCCAGGCCAAGCCACATATACTCATATTTTACGAGGGAGACAGCAGGGGCACAGAGTGGTCACATGATCTGTCCAAGGTCACATGGCTAGTGGGTGGCAGGGCCAGGAATCAAGGCAGGGCTACATCCAGAGCTTCAGTTTTCTTTAAATCATGTCTAGCAGAAGATAAATTCCGTCCCTGAGCTGAGTAGGTGAGAGTGGGGGAGCCTCACCTGGTTAGAGCCTTGGGGACATGCCCTGCGAACGCTGGCAACACGGGGATCATGCCGAAGGAGCGCATTCGGTCCAGGATCCGATGCTGAGGAGGATGGTGGGGGGAGCTGGTGAGCATGGCCTGGGATGGGAAGCCCTCACTCTCCCAGGGTGCACAGAATCTTCAGGGCCCAGCTAAGAGCCTTGAGACCAGCCAGACACCACCCTCCCTAGGCTTGTTACTGTCTAGCCTAATTCTGTGCCTTCCCTTCCCCATTATTATTATCAAGATTATATTTATTTACTTTTAGAGGTAAGGAAGGGAGAAAGAGAGGGAGAGAAACACAGATGAGTTGTCTCTCACTGGAGGCCCTGGCCCACAACCCAAGCATGTCTCCTGACTGGGAATCGAACCTGGGACCTTTTGGTTTGCAGGCTGGAGCTCAATCCACTGAGCCACACCAGCCATGGCCCCTTCTCCATTATTTTACCTGCAGGTAAAGCTGCTTGAGGTGCCAGGAGTAGGGCAGGGGGCCACCCCAGGTGTGCAGATTGCCCATGCGCCCCCAGGCCAGGAAGGCAGGACCAGTGAAGTACTCATCGATCTCAGACTGGGTCAGACCCAAGGCCAGGTACACCTGCAGAGGAAGGCAATCCCCATACAAGTGAATACATTGATTTCCATTCACTGAACACTCACTCACTCACTCACCTCTTTTCTGTGTTGTGCCCTACAGTTACTCAGACAAAATGCAACCCCCACCCGCAAGGAGCCCATAGTCCAGTAGAAAGAGATCTGTGAACTGGTGAGTTTACTCATATGTCACCCTGGTCACACAGGTGAGGTAGGCACAAAGAGGCTCTCCCCCAAATGAGGAAGGGGCCTTAGGAGGCCTCATGAAGCAAGGCTGGCTGGAGTGATGGGTGAGGAGAGCTCTGTGGGGAGCCTAAGCACCCCAAAATTCAGCCAGAGCCCTGAGGGCCCAGGGATGGAAGCTCCCAAGTCTGGCAGAGACGAAGGCAGTGGCACACCCCTGAGTGTGTTAGGGGAAGGTCTGGACCGAATTAGCATTTCAGAAAGGGGCACTCTGGCTAGCAGAAGGCTGAGAGTCAAGAGTCCTGTTCAGAGGTTCTTGTGGGTGTCCAGGAAGAGGGCATGAGAGCCTGAACGAGGGCCATGACTAAGGATGAAGAGGATGAGGCAGGTCAGGAACTGCCAATGAGACAGTATCTGCAGAAGCAGCAGATTGAATGGACATGGGGGGTGGGGGGAGCCCTGACTTCTCAAAGTGTTAACAGCAGCATGCCGGGGTCCTGCTCTCCATAAGCATTCTGACGTGTGTCTCAGCAGTGGGAGCCTCGGTTTGCAGGTTTGCAGAGGGCCGGAGCCATTGCACACACCACAGGCACTTCCAAGGCCCTTATGCTCTCTGTGCCAGACGCTGTGCTGATGTGGGGGTGGGGGTGGGGGTCGGGCTGGGTCCCCCGGGGTGGCCCATGCCCTGGGCACGTACCCGCTGCCAGATGGCCTCCTGGCCGCTCCAGGCCAGCGCCAGGTTGATGCCATTCAGAGCCATCCAGTCAATCTCCTGCTCCCAGCGGGCCCAGTCCCACCACACGAAGGAGTAGCTTTGCGTGCACACATTCTGGTAATAGCGGTACCTGTGGGCAGGGGCATGAGCTGGGGTGTGTCCCTGACGTCCACCATCCTGGAAGAGCTCAGAGGGCGGCCTGAGCTACTCACCTGTGACCACCTGGTTCCACCTGTGACCCCTCTACTGCTTCACTTGGGGGTCTACTCCAGGTGGAGCTAAGACTCAGGACCTGAGCTTCTGAGGCGCCCACCCACCGGCCCCCAACACTGCTTCAGGGCTCTCCAGCCCCGCAGGTATTTGAGAGCATATTCCATTCAGCCCTCCTAGAGTCCCTACTCCATGTACAGTGTTGAAGTGCTATCTGGCAGAGCTGGGGGAACACATCACTTCCACACAGTGAGGCAAGAGCTAGAGCAGAGGCCTGTGAGAGGCATGTGGGTCGTTCCTCAGCAAGCATCTTTGAAGAGAGGGTAGGCAAGCAAAGAAATGGCATTTACTGATCACCAGTTATGCAAATCCTCACAACCAACACTGCAGGGCAGAGGTCACTATTTCCATTTTTCAGATGAGCAAACTAAGGCTCGAGGCGAAGTGACTTGCTCCAGGACACACACCTTTTAGAGGCTGAGGAACAGCGTGAATAAGTGAAGTGTAGTCACTATGGTCAAGCTGCTAAATTGCTAAAATCAAGTAGGTTGAGACGTGGGGAGACAAATTCTATTCTTGTTTTAACTCCTCTGGGAACTTAGACTTTCGATCTTCCTGGTCCTGCATCAATGTTTGCATATGCAGCACTCATCCAGATAACGCTTGGATTATTCCTTAAGGGCTAAGGAACAAATAAATGGTGTATCCAGCCCACAGGATTACCTGGAACCCACCCAGAGGTTGAGTGCAAGCTGAGTCTTCTCAAGAACGCACCTTTTACAACTGGGGCCCTGAACGCGCCCCCGTCTCGTCTGATCTCGGAAAAATGTACCTTTTACTATGAGAACTCCTAGCGTTTCTTTCTTCTTGGAAACACTCTTGAATACTGCTGAGTTGTGCTTCTGTTTATAAACCCTAAGACCCTGGAATACATCTTTATCATTTATTTCTACCCAAAGCCTCAGATTCTTTTTGAGTTAGCTGGACAAGGCAGAGCTGGGATCCAAAGCCAGAGGTGTGCGGCCCTAAGGCTAGCGCTTCCTACCAGCCCAGCGCAGGGGTGGGGCGGGACTTCAGCGAGGTGTGCGCGTGGCCCGGAGGCTGGAGGCAGGCGCAGGGGAGCCCACGGGCGGTCCAGCCCGTACCTGTTGGGCGTGGCCTCGGTCAGCTCCTCCGGCAAGGCAGGCAGCGGCTGCGGCAGGCGCAGCTGAGAGCCCGACCAGGCCACGTGGCAGCCGCAGAAATCACGCAGGTAGCGGTGCAGCCCCGCGGCAGCGGCTACGCCCGTGGAACCGAGCACCCACACCTGCGCCCCAGCGCCGCCGCCGCTCAGGCGGTAGGTGTCCAGGCCGGACTCGGCCGCCAGGGAGCGCTTCACCGACACCGAGAAGGCGGCCGCTGGCCCGGGCCCCAGCAGCCGGGCCAGTAGCGCCCGCACGGCCTCTGCCTCCCGGGCCTCGTCTCCGGCCGGGGCACCCTGCACGGCCAGTAGCAAGAACCCCAGGGCCGCAGCCACCGCCACCATCTCCATGGTCTAGCGGTGTCAGGCCGGCCCATGGAAAACCAATTCGAGACTCCGGCGTAGGGGGCGGGCCAGCCCGGGGCCAATCAGCTGGGAGTTTCTGGTCACGTGGACGCGAAGGTAAAGCGCCCGTAGGCAGCTGAGACACTGGCTTCCGGGTCCCAGGCAGCCGCCTGAGGGTGTCTTCTGACTGCACGTGGTCCGGGGGCGCGTGACCCCAGGGACCTCGGAAGTCTAGGGCCGGTGGTGACCGGCTGTCCTTCAAAGCGTCTTCAGATGCAACGCCCTTTCCCGCGCCAATCACGTTCCTTCCACTCCTGCAGGCAGCGCCTCCGCTCTGGAAACCATACACTCCTGTAAAGATTTCCACTGCAGTTGCGCTGCTCTGAAGAAATACCAGGGCCTCAGGCTTCCAAAAGGAAGTGACACTTAATCTGAACTAAGGTGGGAGTGACTAGGAGAAGAGACGGGAACCTCCGAGGGAGGGAAAAATGAAGACCACGGGAGGATAAAGAAAGAGCCGGGCAGATTTGAGGAACTAAAAGATCACGCACAGTTGGAGGGGTCTTGGGAGCCTGGACTGGCGGCGGTGGGGCGGGGCCCGGCGGACAGGGTAAGGTCTGTCCTTGGACCCGTAAGGGGCAGCAGCAGCAGCAGCACAAGACAGGAATTATTTTTATTTGTCTTGCTGAGAAACGGAGGGCCAGTGAAAGGAAATGACTCAGAAAAGTTCGACACCAGTAGGAGAGTCTGGGACTAGAGCCGGAACTCCTGACTCCAAGACCAGCATTTTTGCCACTGTTCCCCTAGCGCTGCGCCTTCTCAGGCTGCCTCTCTGGGGAGGGAGGGGTTGAGCGGGGCTCTGTGGTGGGCCCTGTAGCAAAACTTTTCTAACAGGAGTATGAGTCCTTTTGGAGGCAGGTGTAGATTTTTCTGGAGTGCCAGGCCTGAGTGAAGCTGCTTAGAAACAGGAAAGCGATCACAGGAGGATTGTCAATCCGGAGAATCTGGAGTCTGGGCTGGAAAAAACCATGGGAGTCCCCTGAGCTCTCCCTGCTCCCACCTGCAGGCACAGCTGCAGTCACAGCTGCAGCCCCTCTGCCTCGCTCCTGCTCAGTGAGCAGCCGCGTCAGGAGGTGCGACCCCGCTCTCAGTTCCTAGTATCAGGAGGTTCTCAGCCTTTCCCAGCGAGTGGCTGCAAGACCAGCCTAGAGAGATGTGCCCTCAACCAGCTGTACCGCCTCCACCCAGGCCCTTCTCCACTCCCCTCCAGCATCCCTCACCCACCCCACTCCATTTTCCCTCCAGCAGAAACTTATTAGGTTCTCCTGCCCAGACCTGCATTTCTGGATCATAGGTGGGGTCTGGATTCACCGGGAGTGGTGGCGGTTGCGGGCAGGGGAGGTAGGTTGGGGACGTCATCCTGAGGGTTGGTAGCACATTTAAAGCGGAGCTCGTAGCTGCCGGGCAGGAGTTTCAGGGGTGACTTCGGGCATGCCACATTCTTTTTTTATCCTTCCCTTTGGGCTGGTAGCTCTTTGTGGACAGTAAGGGGCCGGGTGAAAAAATTAAGTTATAAAATATTAAGCATTTGCTAAAAAATGAGGAAGATGTGTTGTTAATGATTTGGAATGTTAGGCAAATTATATTCTCTCCTCCCATGGGGTACTGGGATGATGGAGTTGGACTTGACTTTTTCAATTAATGTGTATGAAACAAGCAGGCCATGCCCTCCGCTCTCCATTTTGCCCCATCCTCTCTTGTTCCTGGCCCTTCTGCCTGTGCGCCCCAGAATACTGCCCAGCCTATCCTGTCACAACCCAGCTAGGACTACACTCACCTTGCCAGTGAGGAGGACCGAGTCTTTCCCTGTCTGGCCACCAGGGGGCAGCCTAGGCCAGGACAGGCCTTGGGTAGGCTAGGGGGCTGGGAAGGCAACCGGGTCAATGGAGTCTGAGGGGAGCTCCTCTACCCAAGGCTCCTAGGGCAGGAGGGGGCACAGTTCCGCCAGGCCCCCAGTGGACAAGACCAAGTGGGTCCTGAAGGTGGTGATGGAATTGCCCCCGTCTTTATAGCACTGAGCAGGCCTGAAGCCACCCTTTCCACGCCAGTCCTAGGACAGCAAGATGAAGGGTGTTCGCTGGACGGGGCGCAGACTCAGCAGATGTCTGGAGTCCAGGGGTCCACCAGAAGGGGCTCTCCCACTGTAATCCTGCCCCAGACGCACCCAGACGCCAGTCCTAGGCAACTACCCACCTACTTTCCGTCTCTATAGATTTGCCCATTTTAGACATTTCACATGCATGGAATCGTATATTATGCGGTCTTGCGTCTGGCTTCTTAGCATAATGTCTTTGAGGTCCATTCATGTTGCAGCATGTGTCAGTACTTCATTCCTGTTTATTGTAGAATAATACTCAATGCACAGATGGACTGCTTCTTGTTTACCCAGCTGATGGATAGTCAGGTGGTTCCCACTGGGGGCTGTTACGAATAATGCTACTGTAAGTGCCGTGTCCAAGTGTGTGTGCGCATCTGCGCATTTTTCTGCTGTGGATACCCAGAAGTCCCGTTGCTGGGTCTTTGTTGCTTTGTTTAACATTTTGAGGAACTGCCAGCCTGCTTTCCAAAGCAGGTGCTCCATTTTACATTCCCACCAGCAAGGGCTAGGGGCTCCAGTTTCTCCACACCCTTGCTGACCCTTGTAATGAACTTTCTGTATTATAACTTTTTTAGTGGAGGTGCTGTGGTATCTCCACCTGTTTTTGATTTGCATTTCCCTAATGACTAATTATGTTGAGCATTTTTGCATGGGCTTATTGGCCATTCAATCTGGGGATACAGAGGGCCAACTGTGTATTTATTGAAAAAAATCCACTTATAAGTGGACCTATGCAGTTCAAATATGTTACTCAATGATCAACTGCTTGATTTGCAAGAATTGTCTCCCAGTGTTAACATTTTAATCCTGTCCTTTGAAGCAAAGTTTTAAAATTTTGCTAAAGCACAACTTTTATTCATCACTTGCATTTCTGGTGTTGTACCTAACCCGTTTGTTGTATCTAAATCATTGCCTAACCCCAGGTCAGGATGAAGACTCATGAGTTCCCCTAAGAGTTTTGTTTAGTTTTTACTCGTACTTTTAGGTCCATGGCTCAGTTGGAGTTCACTTTGTACAGAGTGTGGGGTCGTGGTCTGAATTCGGTCTTTCGCACGTGGTACTAATACCATTTGTTGAAAAGACTTTTTCCTCATTGAATTATCTTGGCTGCTTTGTGGAAAATCAATTGACCATAAAAGTTAGGGTTTATTTCTGTAGTCTCAATTCAACTCTATTCCATTGATTCCACGTATCTATTTTAATTAGGCCTCCTGTTTTGAGCCAATAGTAGAGCAGGAGCCAAGAGTTCATTTACATGAATTTCCATTCTGGACTTGAGGAGGAGCCAGGCTGGGGGCGCTGCACCGAGGGCCTACTCCAGGGCAGCTGGCCTGCCAGGGAGGAGAGGGCTTGAGGCTGGGGGAGGGGGTGGGCACACACAGCGAACAGGGTTTTCCTGCCCCTCCTGGAGCTGCAGCTGTCAGCCTGCTGCCCACATGCCTTCGCAGCCCCTGCCCCAGAGGCCCCAGGAGGGAGGAGCGGAGAGGGAGGGCACTGGAAAAAGAATGTGGATGCCTTACATGGCAGTTTGGAGGCAGAAGGTGCCTTCCCTGCCCACCCTGCTGCACGGACGGTCTGCAGGCTCTTTGGCCACCTGCCCACCTTGGCACCTTGCATTCTCCAGCTGCCCTAAGAAATGGCACACTGAGCCGCCCCTTACACCAAGGCCAAGGGCATCAGGCCTCAAAATAGCCAGGCTACTGAGTCCTGAAGAGCACAACTGGCAAAGAGGGAGGGGGCAGGCAGATGTCCAGACCCCCGCCAGCCCTTGCTGGTTGGGTGGGTAGTGTGGGAAGGTGGGATGGAGCCGGGCCCCCAAGTCTCCTCCCCACCATGTGTAGTGCCTGACAAGCTGCTTTGGCTCATAGGAGTGGAAGGTGCCTGTGAAACTTGAGATAAGGTGAGAATTTCACCAACTGAGTGCCCATCAAGGCCACTGCCACCATGGCCTTTGGTGAGAGACGCAGAAATGCTGGAGGGAGGGGAGAGCGTGTGAGCAGAGACAGGCAGCCTCCTCCTCAGGGTCAAACACACTTTATTCAGCACAGGAATGTCTGAACAGAAGGGCCCTGGGCCGGGTTCCTGACACAGAACTCCGCTTCAAGCCCCACTGTAAACAGAACAAAAGATCATCATGTAAACCACAGTGGGCACGGGGGAGGGGCTCTGCACAAGGTCTGGGGCAGGTCGCCTGGGGTGGGTGGCTGCACCCAGGGCCAGCCCTGCCCCGGGGAGCTGAGTGAGCAGTTCGAAGGGGCTCACCCAGGAAAGTCAGGGTGGGCAGAGGACCAGGGGGTTATCTCGGTGTTGAAAGGGAGTGGATGAATTTAGCTGATGCAGCCAGGGCTGCTGAGTCAACATGTGCTTAAAAGTCCCCAAGACCCATAGCCGGTGTGGGGGTGACAGGGGAGCCGGCCCCTTGGAGGTGCTTACCACCAGCTCACAGGCAGGGCCGTGTGGCTCTCACAGCCTCCCATCAGCAAACTGCAAATGACGGTGGCCTTTCCTGCCCAGGACCTCGCTCCCCCAACTTGGGCTCACCGTGGAAGTGGGCAAGGGCACCAGTGGGCAGAGCAAGGCTGGCCCGCCAGAGAACCGCCCCTGCAGACTAGTTCTTCACCCGAGACTCATGATTTGGGGGTGGGGAACAGCCTCAGGGTCCACGCCAGGAAGAGGGTCCATTTAAACCCTGTCTGGAGGGTGTGCTATGGCAGGGACCCCCTGGGGCCCAAGCAGCAGTTCCCCAGGACCTCAGTTTTGGGTCACTCCCAGACGCACTATTAGGCAGGGTGAAAATGGGGAAGGGAAAGGAGGGGATCCTGGGAGGAAGGAGGACAGGGTGTGAGTATAGAGTGGAGGTTAGGAAGGTGGTGTGGGGTACCCTGGGACCCTTGGGGGTGACATGAGAAGCCATGCATGGTGGCACAGTGGGGTCCAGCTGAATTCCTGATTACCAAGTGCTCCGAGGACCGGAGGTGGGAGGCGGAGGACAGAAACCCCATCCTCTGGGACCCAGGCCAGCACCCCCAGGGGCAGGGTGTTGAGGAGCACCCCCACCACAGCCAGAACTAGAACGGCAGGAGCAGAAGCTCTGAGTCTGGGTGAGGGTGGGGAAGGCCCTCCCTCCGTGGGCTCGGAGCTCATGTGTAAATGCAACACCAGGGGGCAGAGAGGAGCTGCCTTTGGCTGGGTGAAGAATGAGGGGTGGGGAGGGTGGGGGGCGAGGCTGGTGGTGCCTAGTGGTGTGACCGCCAGAGCCCAGCTTCTCTAGAAAATCACTACATTTCAACACACAAAAGCTGAGGTGGCAGGGGACCCGAGGGAGGGCCGGATCTATGAAAATGACTCACAGGTGGCTGGGGGTGGGTGGCAAGGATGACACAAATGCCCCAAAATCCAGGGATCACAACCAACACGCGAGAGGAGCACAGCTAACCACCATGGAGGGAGAGGGGGAGGGCAGCAGGTACATGGCCCCACAAGGGGCTCACTCGTCAAATTTCCCTTCCCGAATGTGCTCGAAGGAGAAGGGCAGGAACTTGAATCCGGTCCCGCTGTAGAATTTATTCTGGAACTCGACCCTGGGGAAAGGGAAGAGGGAAGTCATCATCCCACAAAAACCTTCTGGGATTTCACAGTCGGGCCAGAAAGATGCCCGACCCCATGCTCCTCGAGGCCTTGCTTTCCTAGATGAGCTTGGGAAAGCAGCCCTGGCCCCATGGGCCGCCCTTGCCAGCCCACCAAGCCCAGACCTGTGACTCCTCACACAGCCCTGCGTCTGATGCCCAGGGCCTGCCCTCAGTTTGAGCGGCACCTGCTCTGCCCTGCTGAGCAGAGAGCCATGTGACCTCCGAGGGGAGCCCCGACGAGCGGCTGTGAGCTCAGCCCCAGTAACCCCTCCAGGCCCACTGTTTTCTTGTTTGTTTCCTTGCTTGTTTGTTTCCTTGCGGGGAGGAAGGAGAAGGGAGGTTTCTGAGTGAACACTGGAGGCTTTGGATTTAGGGGAGGAAATTCCCAGGAAAGGGGGTGAGTCAGGAGGGGAAGTCTCCTCAAAGCCATGGTGCAAAAATACGCTCCAACTACAAAAACATCTGAGAAAGAATTCTTCTCTTGGGGACTGAAAGGAAAAACAGAGCTTTTACTCCCTTCCCAGGCAGCCCGGCGTCCAGGCCTGCCCATCTCCCTGGGGCCCCCTCTTCAGCTCAAGGGGCAGGAAGGAGGGTGCACTCCTGAGAGCACAGCCGGCCTGCTTGGCTGTGCTCCCCCTGCAAACTCACCCTGGACCGCTGCCCAGCAACCAAATCAGCGCCAAATAAGGGCAGAAAAATGCGTGATTCAGAGGATAGAAAAGCCAGAGGAGAGCTGCCCTGAGGAATAGTTTCCACTCAGGGCTGTGTGACCCTGGGGGCAGCAGAACCCCTGCAAGAGCAGGCGGGCCAGCAGCAGGCTGCAGGCCAGTGGCTACACACAGGGCGTCACCCCCCTCCAAAGCGGGAGGTGGGGATTAGCGAAAAGTATGGGGAGAGGCCTGGGGCCAGCACCCCGTTTGTGCACAGCAGGACTGTCTGTGGGTGGCACTGAGGGGTCCACAGAGGCCCCTCTGGCCTTGGGTGCTGGCTGAGAACACCGACTACAGAGCTGCCAGCTCCACCCCGGGGAGAAGAGGTGGCCAGTTTTCTGTGGGGCCAGAGGAACAGGTGGCCTTCTCCCCCAGCCCACATTCCAGGGGCTGGGCCAAGGCCCCCCAGCCTCCCAGACTCCGGGGGATTCCCATTAGTGCCTGGGCCACACCCCCAGGAAATAAACAGGATCCAGGAGGGGGAGTTTCAAACTCAAGTCAGTCACAGGATTCCAGGTGAGAGCAATTCCAAACCAGGACTGGACTCGCACCCACGCCCCAGCACTCCTCAGAAGTCCTGCCAGTTCCAGCTGCTGGCCGCCTCTGGGGCAGGCGGTGGGGAGGGGCCAGGGGCTTGCTTCCGGCCCACTGCGGTTAGGTCTGAGTTCTTCGCAGTGGGTAGGCTGGGTCTGCACATGGAAAGGGATTTCTGAACAACTGCAAATACATGGACTGGTCCCACTTTCATTCAACAGTGTGTAGCCAGATGGTGGGCAAGTCACCTTCGGGCCCATGAGGCGTTGGAATTCTGACCTGGCTGGCTAATCTCACAAACTGGGCCAATGGAGGAGAAACTTCAAAAGTTTTCAGATGCCTGTGGGGTCACCACCCTTCTCTTGCTGTCCCTCTGCATGACTTAGGGTGGCCAACGGCAGGGACTCTGGCTCAGGCTGACCTCACCTTTCCTCCTTGGCCGTGCTCACCCAGCCTCCTGGCACGAAGCTGGAAAGCGATTTCCCCGTCGGTCTCCCCACCCTCTTTGCCCTTCAAACCAGGGAAACGTGTGCTTCCTGAGAAAGTACGAACATGAAGTTCTCTGTGTGCAGGCGAGGTGGGGCCTGCTGGCCACCGTGCAAGTTTTTCCTTCCTTCGGGCTCTGCTCAGCGAGCCTCCAGGCCCCGCCAAGCTCCAGGCCACTGAAACGCACCTCCGAACCCCACAGTTGTGAGGATAGCCCTAGGCAGTCAGATGAGGTGCTCTGTCACCCCTTCCAGCTGCAGCACCTGGCAAAGGCCACCCAGTGGCCCAGAGGATTACTGGGTGCCACAGAGAGACGGCCCCTGCTGTGTAAGAGGAAACCTTGTTTCCTTGAGGGGGAGCCGGGGAAGGACTTCCGGGCCCTCTTCCCTTTCCTGGCAGGGATGTGACTGGGGGGATGCAGTTTTAGAAAGACGATTCTAGGCCCAGCTGCTTCTCTGGTCCTTTCTGTCACTCTCGGAGCAGCACAGGGCGGGAAACACACGCCTGTCTGATGGACCAAGTGCCGGACGACGACGTCCAGCTGGGGCTCCATCTCAGGCGTTCCTGCTGCTCCTGGGCAGCCGTGCGCGCACCGGGGCCTCAGCATCCATGGCGGCACCACCGCGTTCCTCACAACACACTGGGCTGGTCCTGCCCCGTCAGCCCTCGACCACCCTGAGTGTGCAGGTGTGCGCACCTCCACATATGTGGACTCTGCTAGGTGAGAAGGTAGTCCGTGGGGCCGCAGTCTCTCTGCTAAAATTGGCTTGGTGTCCACAGTTATTGAGACAGGCCAGTGAGCCAGGATAAGTGGAAGGGGGAAACCGAGGCAGACGGCTGAACAAACTGGTGGGGCAATTTACAGCCAGACACAGAGTCACCTCCCTGGAGACGACATCTAGGTCTCAGCTGTCAGCTCCAGGCCCGGAAAAGCAGCAAAACCAGGTGGGCGATACCAGAACCAACTGCAATGACTAAAGATCCCCCACCTGTCACTGACCAATCAGTGGAGACCACGACCCTGAAAGGGCGCACCTGAAGAATGTTCTACTGAAAGGGCACACCTGGAGAACTGAGGAATGTTCTACTGGAACCCTCCCCTGAGCCCTCCCCTAAGATTCCCACCTGCAAGAGGGAGATAAAAGTCTCGAGACAAAGGACCCAGGGCGCACCGCCTCTCCCTTCCTTTCCTCTTCTTCCCCCACAGGCATGTCTCCTGGACTCAAAGGGACTTGCAACCAGGGCGGCAATGCAGCAGTAGCAACTTGGCCTGGGTTGACCCCCTGAACCTGTCCCCAAGGCCCCCTGTTCTCTGCTGTCCCGGTGAGCCGAGGCAGCCCCGCCTACGCTCTCCTGTTGCTTCTTCCACGCTCAGCCCTTCCTTGTGTCACTGTCCCCAGCTTTGGTAAACACATCCTCACAGCCACCTGGACTCATGTTGTGAAGTCTTCCCTGCATGAAGTCGAGAACCCACGCACCCCGGCTGGCCCTGGGCAGAGCTGCGCTGGGCCAGGCCCCTGGTCTGGCAACACTGCAACCGATCATATCCCTGCTCTTGCCTGTTCTGCGAAAGAAAAGACAGCTACTCAGGGAGGCAGGAGAGCCCACCCGCTGAGCATGGTTGGTGGGAGAACAGGGGAGGGCGGCTCAGAGGGCAGCAGAGCTAGCAGGCCGGCGCACTGACCTGCTCACTGCTGTTTCCAAAGGTCACCCACCTCCTCCGGACCCTGCATGGGTCTCAGGCTAGTGGTTTATATTCGTTATCAAATCAGAGGTTTTTCTTCTTGTCCCCACGGAAGAGACCCAGAACCTGTACAACGGGGCAGCCTTTGCGTCAGAATCGGGGAACCCCAGCTGAACACTAGGGGTGAGGTGACAGGCACAAAGACGTCCGGGCTGGACACCAGGAGAAACAGCCCCCGCGCCCCCGCAGCCATTTTCGGCCGGGCCGGCGGCTCCCAGGCCTCACAAGATGGCCACAGCCCCGAGGTGCGTCCCGGGGCCGGGAAGGCCCAGGCACCCCCGGGGCACGTCCGCGTCTGGCCAGCAGGGGGCGCCCGAGCACCGGTTTCATTCCCTTCCTCTCCCGGGAGGGGACCGGCCCGAGCTGGATGCCTGCCTCCCTCCCTCCTGCGGGCCTGGGGCTCTCCCCCTCTAAACCCAGTTTCTCTCTACCAGTCACCACGGCCAGGCGCCCTCTGCACAGGGCACCTCACCTTTAGGCGGGGCAGCCGTGACCTGCGCTTGACCAGCAGCTTGCACTGTGCTAGGGCACGGGGAGAGTCGCCTGGTGCGCAGAGCACGTCGTGTCCGATCGCGGCGACCCTGTTGGCGGTGACGCTGCCTCTCTCGTCCCGAGAGAAAGAACGGGCTGCTCAGCGAGCTGCGCGCTTCCTCGGGCCGGCCGGCAGCGCGGGCAGAGCCGGGCTTTACAGCCAGGCAGGCCTGGTTCTGCAACCAGCTCTCCTGTCACATGCCACTTCCTCGGCTCATTTACGAGGATGAGGCAAGACACCTTCATAGAAGACCGCAGGTGAGCCTGCGTAAGAGGTGACCCTTCCGGCAACAGAACGTGACCTCCCCCACTGCCCAGGCTCCCTGCTCCACACTGTGGTGGGCCCGGCTCCCCTCTCTGTCTGACCCTTCGGGCCCAGCACCTCGGCTGCGCCCCCTCCCACCCGGGATCAAGATGGGGGGATAACTGGTCCCGCAAACCCAGGCAGGGCTCAGGAGACAGAGAAGTGACCGGGAAAGGAAGGAAGCCAAGAGTGCAAGAAAAAGTGAGTCACCGCAGGCTGGCTCCAGGGACAGTCCCTCCCCCCCAGGAGTGGCTGTGGCTGAGGAAGTGTGCTGGGGAGAGCGCGGCAGATAAGCTGAGAGCAGGGGAGCTCCCGACCTCCGACCTCCGGGCTCAACAGAAAACAACACCGGGGCGGGTGGAGGGAGAAGGGGAGGGGGCCTGGCACTGAGAAAGCCACAGGTACTGGTGCAGCAGGCCAGGAGCTTTGGGGGGAAGACTGAGATCCAGCCCCTCTACCCTGACACGCCTCACTTTGCTCCTGTCATTTAGAGCAACAAACAGCTGAATCTTTGCCAGGCTCAGCTGTGACAGCGCCAGGAGAAAAATCAATTTAAGGGGCGTGGGAGGAGGTTTCTCAGGTTCAGAGTCTGGGTTTTCTTCAGGTTTGGATTAGTGATGGACAGAGACTTTCGAACCCCTCTTCTGACCCTGAGGTCATTAAAACCGCTGCTCACCTCATCTAGGGGTTCCTAAGGTTGGGTCAGTGAGTTTGGGAGCCCCTAAACCGGTGAAACTGTGGGTATGCACACTGTGGAGGGTGTTTCTCTGGAGAGAGGGTCCAGAGCTTCCAGAACCACTGAGGTTTGAGACCCCAAAAGGGAGAATCACAACATAAAGGAAGAAATGGAGATTCAAGGAGGCAGGGGGCTGCCCAACACACAGCTTCAGTGTAAGTGTCCCATGCGCACTTGGAAAGTACTTCAGCTCCAAGAAGAAACGATTTGCTGTTGATCTGAGGCTCCACTTTAACTGGGTGTCCTGTAATCGTACTTGCTGAATCTGGCAACCCTACTTGGAGGTCACGGGTTGCAGCCCAGCCCAGCCTTAAGCTCTCCCCCTCCCTGGGCCAACCTCTCCCCGTCCACGTGGGGCCACTCACAGCCACAGACGACGTCAGAGAAAACCAACAGACCTGCCCCCTGCCCCTGAAGTGGCTTCAGTGCCCCGAGACACAGCTAGGAAAGCAGGGGTCCGCCACCAGGCGGAGCTGCCAGGGCCCTACTCAAAGACACTGGCGCAAGGATAGAAACGGGGACAAACTGGGGCACACCGCGCTCTAGCACTTTCCTGGGCTTAGAATCTGTTCCAGAGGTGCTTTCACTGCTCTGAAGACAGGAGAAAGTTCTACGTCAGAGCAAGAAAAACCCCAAACACAAAATAAAACCTCAGCAAATCTTCTAGGCTATCATCAAGAGCGCCGGGGAAAGCCGTGAAGGCAGGGAGGGGGGTCCACAACGCCCACTGGAGGCTGTGAGAAAGTGAGCCGGGCTTGTCCCTGGGCACTTCCTGAAGCTCGCGCCTAAGATAGGTCCTTGGGTGTGATGATGTGAAAGCAGACACTTCCTAGTGTCTCTGGATTCTGTACAGGAGCAAAGCCGCCCTCAGTGCAGCCAAGGACACGTCCCGCCCCCGCCGTCCCTCCCTTCCCCTCACCAGTGCAGCCGCAGCGCGTGGAGGAAGGCGGAGAGGCCCTCCATGATCAGGAGGATGGCCACGGTCAGGGTGGCAAAGGCGGCGAAGATGAAGAACAGCGCCAGACTCCCCGCCAAGCTCTTCACCCTCAGGCCAATGTGGATCACCATGGTCCAGAGCACCTCGGACAGCTCTGGGGGCCGGGGAGAGAGACACGACATCCGGGTCATTTTGGTAGACACACTCTGGACCTTGCATTTTGCTCTGCCGCCCCTCGCCTGGAGCGCGCCTTGCGTTCTGGCCTCCCACGACCTCAGTGGGACCACCGTGCATCGCTCACCTGGCAGAAGCACTGGCTCTGCCATCTGGGCATCATTCTGTCCGGACTTCCGAGTCTGAATAACCCCGGAGCCTTTGTGTAATTTCCACTCTCTTTAAGCCCCGCCCCCTGCCCCCCCACGGGAGAGTACCTGGAGAAGGGGGCAACTCCAGGTTTCCGTCTGAGAGAAATACACTCACGTGCATGAGCGAGGCTGAGCGCCCAGAGCCGCAGGTAGGAGGCGGTGTTGGAGATGCAGCCCAGGCAGAACTCGATGGTGTGGATGGCCTGGTGGACCATGGTGTCTCCGAAGTCGAACTGCGGTGGAGGAAACCAGACAGGAGGTATAAGGCCGGAGGGCAGCGTGAGGAAGTCTGGGCTGTGGCCAGGTGGCGCTTTGGGCTCCACGGGCCGGGAGCCCCCAGCTTTGGACTCCAGTGGTGACATCAGCTATGCCGTCCCCTGAAAGCCTGCCTGGCTTCGACCCTGACCGGGACACTTCCACTCCCCTCCATACACTACATTTTAATGAACTACGTCTTCCTGAGAGTCTTCCCAACACATTTGATTTTTTCTCCTTGCGAGGCCGTGAGCTTAAGCGGAATGTATGCGAAAGTCAGCAGCGCTCACAGAAAACGACTGTCTGGACTCCCTCGTGCTCTAGCCGACTCCCACCCGACTCCCACCCGACTCCCACCCGACGGTGCCAGAGGGCAGGGTTAGCGCCGGCCGTGGATGCTCCAGGAGAGCAGGAAGGGCCCCTCCCTGCTGTTACACCCCAAACCTGCAGTCACTTCGCTCAATTATTTTACAAACTGTTGGGAGCAAGATAACCAACCACCTTTTTTTTTCTTTTCTTTTTTTAGGGTGACTTCTGAAAAGATGACACTGGGAAATCTTAGCAAAATTTTTACTGATTGCTACTTGGACAGTTGGTTAAGACAGGGCAGACTATCGAATGCAGGGGCGTCAAACTCGTTCTCACCGGGGGCCATGTCAGCCTCACGCTTGTCTTCAAAGGGCTGAATGTAATTTTGGGACTGTGTAACTACCCCTTCACTAGGGGCAAGGAGCTCTGCATTCCGCCCCTTTGAAGGCAACCTCGAAGCTGATGTGGCCCCTGGTGAAAGTGAGTATTGGATGGCGTTTCTGTTTTTCTCACACTCCCTTTCTCCCAGTTTCCCTTTCAACATCACAGTTCTTTCCGGAGTGAAGGGGCAGGGCTGGAGCAGGCTTTCGGGAGCTCACATTTAGGGCTGCTCCAAGCACAGCTGGGGAAGAACACAGATGCTCTGGAAGCACCAGGGGCATCTCGTGGCCTCTTGCTCTCCCAGGGAGAGACCCGCACCGCTAGGGAACTGGAGGTCTTTCCATTCCCGGGGCCCCTCCCCACAGCCCAGCCCAGACCTCCGGCGGCAGAGGGCAGCTGCCCAGCAGGCCTCCCCAGCCTGCCCTGCCCTGCCCTGCCCTCGGGTCAGAGTCTATTTTTCACTAGTTTCTTTCAAGACTCACATGACTCCACACCCAAAGGCCTCATACCAGAACTGCCTGGGAATCAAGAGGGCAGGACGAGAGGAGGGGCTGGGCTGGGCAAGGGCCCACAGCACTGGCCTCCGGGGTGTGGCCGGTGGGCAGAGTGACCCGCTCCAAGGCACAGTCTTTGAGCAGCCGGCTCATTTCCCTCGCCTCGGATGATCTATACCCAGGGCGCCCCAGGGCTTTTCTTCGGGAACAAGCTCGTCAAGCCACCTAGTGATCCCAAAAACTGGGGTAACCCCAGCTACCTCAACCCCAACAATGCTGCTGAGAGTTCTTTCCCACCACTGCTGGCTGTCACCCCAAAGCCCATGCTCACAGGAAGGAGAGGCCCCCTACTTCAAGGAGCGTAGGGCTGGACTCCCAAGAGCTGCACAAAAGCAGTGAGTGCTGAGCTCCCTCAGGGCCAGTCACGTCCAATGTTTTCATCCCACCTCCAGTTTCTCCCCCCCCCCGCCCCCTCAAAAAAGGAGGGACGAGGAAGCTTCCCTTCCAGGCGTTGCCCTGACTTTCTCTGTCCTTCATTTTTAACCGCTTGCTTTGTAAACTTGGGCAAGTCTTGTGTGTGATGGGGAAGGTAAAGGGGTGAGCATTCAGGGAGTCTGTCACTCAGATGCCCTGACATGTGGGCCATGACTGACCAGGAACCGCTGCAGACTCCGTCTCTATTCCCCATCATCGCTGAGTCCTGGCCTCCGCCCTCCATGCCCCATGAACGGTCTTCTCGGCCTCTCACCCTGACCTCCCAGAGTGAGGTCAGTCCTGCCAGAGCCTCTGCAGTGTCTGTCTGTCACCTTTTCCTCCTCCCTCTTGAGATACTCACCTCCCCTACACTTTCCTCCCATTCCTCTGGAGGTTCCTTCCTTGTTGTCCAAACCACCTATGACACTTCTACCAACCTCCAGTCTCACGGCTCACCAGTCCCCCGAACCCTGACTCTGAGCTTCAGCCAGGCTGAATACCTGCCTATCGCCCAGCCCTGAGGCCTGCAGGCCTCTGTGTCTTTGCAGTGACTATCCATACCGATGGTGCTGCATCCCCTCCCCCCTCCACAGAGCCTCCTGCCTGATCAGGGGCAACACTTCCCCTAGGGGACCCTTGCCTGACCTCCTCTTCCCTGCCCCAACTCCTGTGTTTTCCAGGTGCCCTCCTTCTGTGTTGCCACAGCATCCTGGGCACGCTCTGGTCACAGCGTCCGTCTGCCATCGGGACAGTCTCCTCAATTTGTCTGGGAGTTCCGTGAAGGCAAGGGCTATGTTTTTCTTCTTCCAGTTTCCACCTCATTAAACAGAGAGCTTGATGCGTGCAGGGTGAATGAATGCGAATGAATGTGTGGGTGGGATGAACACACTGGTGAGGTGACACAGGAGGGAGAGGCCACTGACCCTGGCTGAGCGGTCACAGCCTCCAGAGGTTTCTGGGTCAACTGCCCTGGCCCTGGCCCGCCATTGCACTGTGTGCCCCCCGAGGGGAGGGGCTGCTGCTCCCCCTGGGCTGGAGCCACAGCCTGCCTGGGGCCAGCGGGTTCCCACAGCCAAACCAAATGGGGAAGCTCTAGAAAAAGTAAGCTGGACTTTTTTAAAAAGTCTGTTTTGTTGAAATCTTTAGATAACGGAGACCGCTATCCAACTTTGGCTGTAGAGAACTCGACTGTGTATGTTCCTGATAAAGTGTTATGTCTACTTAGGAAGCTACGAGAAACAGAACCCCTGAGGGAGCTGTGGGGAGGGGGTGTCGGAGGTGACTAGGACAGCTGAGTTACAGTCTGTCTTGTTTGGATGTCCAACCCCCTGGGACATGGCTCCAAATAAGGGCTATTCTGCAGTGACCACGACATTTGGTGCTCAGTTCGTAAGGCACTTAGAAAGAGCAGTATTGCCGGAGGTGGTGTTACTGAGAGCCTTGCTCACGTGGAGCGCGCGGGCCCCCCGCCCTTCCAGGCAGCTCAGCCAGAGCCTGGGTACCGGCGGGCGGGCGGCCCGGAGGCACAGAGCAGCTCCCGGATGCCGGCACAGGAGCCTCCCGCCTTCAGGTGGACCCAGCACTGTCTGTTTTTACACCAAACAGCAAGGACTTCCCCCTTCCCATCCCACTGCCCCCTTACAGAGGACCAGGCCAGGCAGGGAAGGGAAGGGTTCAGGGTCTATGCGTTTTAGAGGGAAATGTGGCGGGAGGGGAAGAGGCAAACAGTGCGGCCTGGCCTGTCAAAAACCCAGCTCCAAACCTGCCTGCTACCGAACGAGTGCTCGCGGAGCCAGAAAGGCCTCCTCCGATGCGGCCTGAACATTTAGCCAACTTTCTTTCTGCTCCTTGTTATTCTGCGTGTGTGGCTGATTTAATAAGAACTCCCTTCGTGCAGATGGATTGCTTTTGTCTGGGATGCATCTAAGAGGCACAGCCTCCTTTTGAAAGCTGCCTACCTCCCACCTGGGTCACACAGAGGCAGGGCCAACCCCCAGCGAGGGTGCAGCAGTTCTCACTTCAGGCATCAGCGAGCTGATGAGGGCAGCAGGAAGAGGCTGGCTGCATCTCCGACAGGGAGGGAGGGGGAGGTTTATCATGAGCACTCAGAGGATCAGGGAGGAAACAGCTGCTCCCAGTGGCAGAGCGACCACATAAAGTCGCAGGAGAGGCAGGCAGAAGCCAGTGGGATTTACCCCCCCGAGGGGAGTCACTTCAAGAATGCCGGTGCGGACATTACTTGTAGCTCCTTACAAAGCCATTCTCAGAGGTATTATTAGATCAGTGAAGTCCATGAAACAAGACAGAGGTGACCGACATGAGATGCAGTGAATGGAGATGAGCATTTTCAGAGCGCGGGTTCACGGACTGGTTAGAAATGGCCAGTGAGATGCAGGGTGCGCGGGTGTCGCGTGTGGCCCCCGGACGCAGCAGGCTCAGCAAAGTGATCCCAAGGACGGGAAGAGAAGCCCCAGATACACATGAAGGCAAAGCAGCTCGTGTCTTACCGCTTCGTCCTCGGCAGGCTTGAAAACACAAAGTGACACTTAGTGGGGGGCCGGGACACACGCAAGGTCACAAGTCACGAACACAAGACTCCCGATCGCTTCTCCGGGGAGGACCGTGAGTGTTAAAGGGGTCTAGCGTGGTGGGGGCGGGCCTCCCGGCACACACGGAAAGCAAAACCAGCAGGATCTAGAGCGTGAGCACGCTGACGGCTGTTTCTTTTTTAAAAAGTCATATACATAGTGAGAGGGGTCAGCCAGACAGAAAAGCCCTGTCCTCAACTCCTGTTCTGTTTGCTTTAAAAAGAATGTAACAAAAGGATGAGATTCCAAACGAAGTTCAGAGGCTTCGTGGCGTGAATGGTCGGGTAAGGAGACTGCGTGTTCAAAAACTGAGCTTGGAGATTTAGGGAAAGTGCAGCTTAGCCTTACGCTTTTTCAGTCTCCCTATAAAAAGTACGTGGGTGACATTTTTAACGGGCTCCAGTAAAATATCTGCAACAAGAGCACATCGGTGGGACAGGACTTCAAAAGTAACAGGGACTACAGTTCCAACGGAAACCATCCTGGGAAGGGGCAAGGGACGAGGAGGACGCCGCTGACGTGGGCTGCGTGGCCGTGGAGAGCTGCGCGGCGGCGGCCTACCCTGCCCCGGTGCCCGGGGGAGCAGTTAGTAGCTGAGCTCTGCATGCAACTCGGAACTCAGGAAGCCGAACGACAGAACCAAACGGCTGCGGGCTATGCAGGCAGCACCTGGGGGCTAGAGCAGGGGCCCACTGGGAAAAGCAGTGCGGCCCTGAGAGGTCCGAAGGCGGGCTGATCGTTAGCGTTAGTATTGCCGTTTTGCAAGGAGAAGACTGGAGTGAGGCCACGTAGAGACACAAGACCAGGGCTGACCCAAGGAAGGAAGGAGAGGAAGCCCACGCCACTGGATCTTACCTCTTCTGCATCTTCTGAATGGGTGGAGAGCTGGTCATGCTGAATAATCTCAGCATCCTCCTCTGTCGGTCCGTTGCCCACCCTGATCCCACCAAAGTTGAGAGTTCCCTACACACATGAACAGAAAGAGTAGAATTTGCCTGGGCTTTAATGTGACATTTTGTGAGGTGGGGAAGGGCGAAGGTTAGTACATACAAACCTCAGGAAAGCATATATGCTAACAACAAAAACGAAACCCGCTGATCAAATGGCTACGTCAAAACGGACCACGGTTCCCGCCCTGACCACCGCCACCCGGTCCCAGCCCCAGCCATGGTTACCACCGCATCCCGGTGGGAGGATGCATGCAGTTTTGCCTGCTGCACCAAGAGACACCAACCTCGCCTTGGTCACTGCTAATTGCAAAGCCTGTGGCAACGGGGATGCTCAGTACGAACAGACTCTCCTAACAAGCACAGCTCTATCTGTGAAGCCTTCGATGGCCTGAGTTTTTCTGGAACTGAACTGAAGAGCAGACTTTCTAAGAGGGAGGGGCGCCAAATGACAGGGTGGTTGCAACCTGGTGTGATAAAGCTTTCGACAGGAGCCCCAGGGGTTCCCGCAACCTCTCCCAGAAATGTGCTGGGTCTCTGCCCAGGAACAAACGACTTCCTGGGTCGGGGAAGGGAAAAAAAGCTTAATGTACATAAGCTTGTGGCTAGGGAATACCAAGTTTTAAAAAAGAACAAAGGCTCCCTTCCTTCAATGGAGGATTCTGGAGAGTGAAAATGAGTCTTTCATAGGCACATGGCTGATAATGATGGGGTGTGTGCTTCCGCTCACTTCTCAGGCAGAGTTTGCAGCGGGGTCTCCAGAGCCAGAATTTCTGCATCAACTTGATTTGGAAAACCTCGGTTTACTGAGGCAAAAGGACCCTGCGGGCACAAAAACCAGGCAGAACTGGGGTCACGTCTGACAGGTACCAATCAGTGCTCAGCCTGCCATGGAGGGGAGGGGCTGAAGAGACAGCCCGAGACCCACTTGCCACGGTTTCTCTCTGGGGGCCAAACAAGGCAGGCGTGGGAGACCGCACTCCTGCAGAGCAGCCTTCAGGGCGAGCAGCACCAACAGTGTGCAGGCACGCGGGCGTGATGGACCTCCCTGTAGTCACTGACTGCCTGGCCTCACTGGGCGGGCAGAGCCTCTCTCTTCCAGCAGCGGTCCTCATGTGCTGGTTAGAGAAGCCACTGCATCAGAATCACCATGAACGCTTCAGTAAGTAGCCATTCTCAAACGTCTCAAATGCTACTCCCGGAAAGTGGGAATGTAGTAGGTTTGGGGTAGGGCCTCGGAAATCTGTATTTAAAAAAAAAAATATTTCCCCAAGGACAGACTGTAGAATCACTTGGATCGTCTGTCAAAATTGAAGACGCATGCGCCCTTTGAGACGCAGCAACCCCACCCACTGCGGGGAACAGGCCTGTGACATTTCGTCAAGGACAAGGACGTGCCCTGCACTGTTATTGTAATAGCAAAGAACTGGGAACAGTGAACACATCTGTCAGTGAGGAAGGAATTACATAATTTTAGCACATCCAACAGCATGGCCCGTGGAGTGCTAGGTGACTATGAAAAAGAGTGTCACTAGGAAACCACCTCTAGGAGACACTAAATTTTTAACAGCCTAGTAAATCAAGGGGCAGAATAGCTAGAGTTTAAACACGATTCCTAGTGTGTTTTATTTCCCCTATTTTTTCTTCCTTTTTTCCAATGTGCTTCTAATATTTAATACATATATGTCCACACACGTACACTTGTATCGACAGATGGCAGATCTAAGCTGACATGTGTGGAAAACACTCGAAGGCATAATACCCTTGAGAAGGAGACGGGTGCCCGGGACAGGGAGACTTCTTGCTTTTATTTGCATTTTCTTTTCTTTTTTTTTTTTTTTTCAAATTTTTGTAAGAGTTTATTTGAGCCACACAGGTGACATATCCTGGGGAGCAAGATCTCAACGGCTCCCTTATTTGCGTTCTCTAACTAAGCGCACCTGTTGCTTTAATTTTACTTTTCAATGTCAGTAGGGGATTGTCTGGGTCATAGAATTATTCCCACTTTTATTTCTTCTCCTACTAATCTGTTTTAATGCCCTAGGAAGCAAATATAAGGTTCACCAGGTGATTCTGATGTGCAGCCAGGTTCGGGAACCACCGAAGCCCTGGGCACCTCCAGGTCACGCGAACAGGACAACCGACAACCCTCAGAAGGCGGGCTGCAAGGGCAACGCAGAGCGTGAGTGACAGGAGAGGACTCCCGAGGCAGGCTGCGAGGCTCCTGAAGCAGAAGGCCCATCCCGAGCTTCCCCCAGCCAGAGGAGAAGGTGAGGGGCAGACAGGGTAACCCTCCCAGCCTGGCACTAACGACTGTCCTTCCAGAACATGGAGGATGAGAGTTACAGGGAGGGGGATGGGACACACACATATCAGCAGAAAACAGAAAAAAATTAAAATGGGATACAGAGCTCACGGACAACCCAGAGGACACAGCACGGAACAAAAACAGGTCGGTGTTCACATCCTTAGCTCTTGGGGTGAAACCCCAGGGCCCTGTTATGGAACTATCATCCCGATGCCTTCAGACCGCCCACCAGATGTTTGGCTAACAAACAAACAACAAAACAAAGCACCGAGTGGGCTACGAAGACCCTATGAATGTGCGTGTTTCTAGGCTAGGGACTTTTAACTTGAGCAGCCTGACAGAAAAGGATGCCAGGTTCAAAAGCATCCAGACTGACACGTGAGAGGCGCGCCTTGAAAACGCTGAGGTTAGCAGAAGGAAGAGCGCACGGACAGACGCCAATGAATGGGTGGTGCCAGCGTGCGCTGTAAGTATTTGTGAAAAGTTTCTCGTACGAAAGGAGAACGTATGTCCCCAACTGAAAATGATTTTAGCAGCAAAATTAAAATATCTTCTGATCCAAAACATCATCCCTCTTGGACTAACTCTAGAAGGATGGTCACAGTAGTTTCCTTCAGTTTCAAATGACCAGAGACACCTAATGAAAGAAATGGTGACCTGTCTAAATACCTTCTGTTCTTTGAAAGGAGCAGACCGCTGCCGGGACCCAACAGTACATGAGTGCTCGCTGATGGTGAGACGTAAAAGTCTTACAGATCCGTGATCTAGAATAGTCTGGACTAGTTTGATATTAGGGTGTTGTAAAGATTTCGGTTCAGAGATGTTTTTAAGGACAAATATTGAAACACTTAACAGGCAGAGGGCTGGTGCTGAGCCGTAGGTTGGTACGGGAAGAAGGAAACACCAGCACAGTGGACACCTCTGGGCCTCACACCGGACAAACGCTACACACGAGACGCACGGCTGAATGGGGCGCTCACGGGAACAGCTGAGGGTGTGAGGGCTGCTGGGTTCCTCACGAAAAAGCAGACGTCTATAAGCTTCCGCTGAAGAGACGGTTAAGTCACAGCCACAGGGACCAAATGTCTGAGCATCATTCTGAAGCAGAACTTTAAGTGTCAGAAATTGATTCAAGAATTACAGAGATGTTCTTGCTCCATGCTGAAAATCATCCAATCCAGGGTCACAAAAGACAGACATGAAAGTTCAGGAGTCCAAGAGCTGCCATCTTGGAGTAAGATGATGGGACTTGGGGGAGGGTACGACAGCCACTTTGCTCCCACAAACATGACTGCACTGATGTATTTGGACAGAAACTGAGCAGACCAATGGGAGAGACAGTATCAGAATCTACCCATAAGGAGGGGAAATCTTTTCTGTTGTCTCAATAAATAACAAGGACATACTTCCCAGAGTACGCACGTGCCATGCTCTCAATATAGTTAAAAAGGATTCTGCTGCACTGTTTGCTACCTTTCTAAACAGAACGTGATGGGCGGTTGGTTTGAGTTCACTCACTGTCGCAGCCGCTGCTGCTGCCTCTAGTCCCTGTCGGCTCGGGGTCGGGCTGACTGGGGCCTCCACTGGTTGCCCTTCCTGATGGTGGACGGAAGAAAAGAGGAAGGGAGAAGAAACAAAAGAGGGAGGGGGTGAAGGGGGAGACGAATGCCGGGTACATGGAAGGATGAAGGTGGTCAGAGAAGGGAGAAGGGGGGTCTTGTCACTGCACTGCTCTCCACCAGCAGCAATCATCCAACAGCCATATGGGAGTCATGCAAAAAGATCTTTCGGGGTTTACCAGCGTGATGAGTAAGCATCGCTGCGTAGCTGGAAATGAACATTCGGCAACTTAAGTGTGTGTACAGAATTCTTATGCACACGTACATTAAGTAAACGCAAGTATGTATGTTGCTTTTTAAAGAAGAGAAAAAAAGAAAAACAACATGCTTCGAACCAAAGCTTTTTCCCAGATATTTTGATTGGTGAAAGCATCATGGTCTTATTTCAAAAGAAAATGTCTCAGCGTCAGCCCTGTGGTCGCCCGGGCAAACCGCACGAGTGGGGTCGCCCGGCTGTGGCTCTTGCAGCTTGCTGCGTCTGATGCTGCATCTAGACAGACCCAGACCTGGGTTTTGCTGAGCACAGAATAAGCAAGATGTGACCACGAGAGGTAAAAACTTGTAACTTATTCTCTACACCCGAGCTACTCAAAGCCGAATCCAGATGTCTGGGCAGCGGAAACATAATTTTTTGATTTCACTGGGTCCAGGGCTCATGCTAGGATAGGACACGAACGCATTTTAAGAGTATGTAGATGTACGCACAATTCGTCAGATCCAATGAGGAACTGCCTTGATCTTAAAAAAAAAAATCTAGTAACTTTCAGCAACAGAAATACACCTACCAAATGCTTCCTCCTCAAATACTGATGGCGAAGGATCAGCGGCTTAAACAGGAGCATCCACGGCACACACAGCAACGCGACCACGACCAGAAAACACTGAATTCCTTTCTGCAAAGAAGGACAAGGCACCGCACATTAATCAAACACGTAGTTTCCAACTCCAACATGAATGAACCCCCAAATGACACTTCCTTACTGATCTGTGAATAACGCGATCCAAATTTGAGATGTGGCCAAGCCCAGAAACCCACAGGATGAGAGTTATCATCCTACCCTTTTTTGATGCAGAAATTACAGTACACCCTCCCCAGGAAGGAGGAGGGGCTGAACTTAGATCTGGATGTATGAGCTGAAAACCAAATGCTACAGAAAGGGATTTTTAAAGGTTTTTTAGGGTCACAGAAGCATCTCACCACTTGGCCTGGCGTAACCACCAAGACAGTCCATTTCTGGGTTGACGCACCTGTCCAGAGTATAGCATTGAGTTTTCAATGTCCTCGTAGGAAAAGAGGAACATGTTTATGAAATGGATCAGGAGGCTCGGTGCTTTCTCAGACGTGTAAGCGTCATAGGCCGTCCACTTGTAAAAAATAAGGATAACCAAGTAGCCGAACAAAGAGGTCATGAAGATTATTTCAGGAATAAATCCAAAGTAGATATTCAGGGGCTTCCTAAAATAGCTAAAAAGGAAGAGAGAAAAAATGTGAAAAGTAAAACAGACCCAGGGTCACCCCTACACCAAGAGGCGTCCTCACTAGATTTTCTCCTCACGCGCCCTCAATTCTGTCTTTACCACTTTAAGAAGCAACAGCCAGAAGCACCAGACGCAACACAGACAAGCAGAATTAACTACGACTTCTCAGCCTCTGGACAGCGAACAGTACCATCCCCGCCGTTCTCCCATGAAGGAGAGAGTGGAAAATCCAGTACATTCCAAGACATAGTTCATAATTTCATGTGAGTTACACATCAAGGAAAAAAAACTCATTTTGATGAAAATTATACAGGTTCCTTCAAAGATCTTTACTGCAGTTCTAAATTGCTAAGGGAATAATGTTAAGTAAACCCTATTTACGAACATGAGATTTCTTAAAAGCACTTTAAAAAATATATATATAAAATGGGGTTCTGAGCTACTAATCCCTCCCCCAAAGTATCATAAATTCCTTAGGCAAAAGCATTACCTAACTATGCACATTCTTATGACAGAACCAGATGCGGCAACTCACATGTGGTTGAAAAGGCTCAGGCTGACCCCAAACAGCATGTGGACGATGCCGAGGATAACAGACATCTTCATCTTAAAGGAGTTGAGGAAGGTCAGTTTGTTGGTGGCGATGTTCCAAATCTGTTACAACCCGAGGAAGCGAAAATGTATCACAAAGAGTGCTCAGATGGAAAAACAGTCACGCATTTAAAAAAAAAAAATAGGGTTTTAAAAAGATTATGGAACATTCTCAACACACACGTCCGTGGAGAGGACGATACAACAGCTCGCATGCCCCCGTCACCGGGCTCCGGCAGTTATTGCCCCTTCGCTGACCCTCGGGCAGGCTCATTTCATCAACCCCCAAGCCCCCCCACCTCCGGGCTACGGCAAGAAAAAGTCCAGGCATCCTCTCACTTTACCTGTGAAGATTTCAGGGCGGATCTCTAGAAGGTAGGGACCCCTTTTAAAAACATGGCCACCATACTGTTACCATACCCCAAAGCATTAACAATGATTCTTTAATATCAAGAAATGTGCAGCTAGTATTCAAATTTCCCTGTGTCCAAATTTTTTTAATTAACTCATTTATTCCAAGTAGGGTCCCGGATACGGCCTGTACACCGTGATGGTTTATGTAGCTCTTATGTCTCTAATCTGTAGGTTTTCCCTCCAACCCTCCTTTTTTACTTCTTCTTCTTCTTTTTTTAAAGATTTTATTTATTTATTTTTAGAGAGAGGGGAAGGGAGGGAGAGAGGGAAGGGAACATCAATGTGTGGTTGCCTCTTGCGCCCCGCTACTGGGGAGCTGGCCTGCAACCCAGGCATGTGTGCTGACTGGGAATTGAACCTGTGACGCTTAAGTTCACAGGCCCACGCTCAATCCACTGAGCTACACCAGCCAGGGCTCCTTTTTTACTTCTTACAAAACATTTGTTAAAGAAATTGGGTTGGTTATCTGTAGATGTTCCCACAATCTCTGTTTTGCTGATCATGTCCCTATAGTGTTGTTGGTCCATCTACTTTTATTTTTTTTAAAGATTTCATTTATTTATTTTTAGAGAGGGGAAGGGAGGAAGAGAAACATCAATGTGTGGTTGCCTCTTCAGCCCCCCCGCACTGGGGACCTGGCCCGCAACCCAGGCATGCGCCCTGACTGGGAATCCAACCAGTGACACTTTGCTTGGCAGTTTATTAATCCCCATTTTAACAAGAAACCTTAATCTTTCTGGCCCGTGATTACATTTTTGCCCTGGAATTTTATAATCCTTACTGTCTAACACTTATTCTTCAGTTTGCACTCCCCCCTTTTCTTAAGCACACACTACAAAATATTTAATCACACTTTATTTGCCTAAGTATTCGAAAAAATAATTAAATTCTGGGATAAGTTCTTATAAATATACAAAAATAAGAATGGAAATCTAAACCCACAGGAAAGAGCTATTTCTATTTTGTTAAAACGTATGTGGAAAATCAAACCCAAATAGGTAAACCAGATGAGCCCTGAAAGCCCTCCCCCCAGAGTCATATTACCAGCCCCCTCCGGGGTAGGCGGTACAGGAAGAATTATCTTGGCTCCCAAGGCACTGGGCCCTTTCTGGCTTTCCAGCACACTAGACAGACAACCCAAGGGTTTTCCAAAAGGATGTCAACTAAAAACCAAATAACTATCTTCACTTTCATTCTATCACTTTTGGGTCACAATTTAAAATTTTAGAGCCGGACATACAGGAAGGAAGCGCTCTTACCGGATCGATGCCGAAAGGGTACGGCCCGCCAAAAACTCCGGGGACAGTCGGGTTCAACTGGAGCACAGGGTTCCCCCGAAGCGTCTCTTCCCTACCGTGTCAGGAGAAAAGTTGCATTTATTTTTTATCAACAGAGGGGAACTACTGGGTCCAAAAACTGATTCCAAAAGAAACTACTACAGCCATCACGTCCCTTCAGTAAAAGAGCAGGGACCAGCATCTGAGATGAGAAGAGAGCAGAGACAACAACAACAAAAAAATTTAAACACACACAGACAACCACGTGGGGAATTTAGAATATTGGCGTTTCATTTGTAAGAATCAACGTTCCTAGTCTGGTCTCAGCTCCTGGAGACTGCTGGACAAACCATGCAGTACACGTCCAGGCTGGAACACGCGGGGAGACACGTGCATTCCTGTGAAACAGCCACGCTGCCAACCAGCTTCTAAAGGAGCGTTAGCCCACCACGTGGACACAGTCAGCTCAGGAACATCAGAGCTGGCTACGAAAGGAATAGGCTTTGACTTTTAGCCTCGTTGGCAACTTACGTCCAATTAGACAAAAACATAGGCCGTACGCTCCAGGACGATCCGAAGATGTTAAGAGACTTGGAAAAGCAATCATTGTAGATGAGGCCGGTGTAGATGGAGAACACACCCATCAAAAGGATAATGTACCGCCCGCTGAACACGGTGCTAAACATCTGGGGACCAGAAGGAAGAGGTCAAGGAAATGTGCTCACTGGCGCTTATGTTGTGACGACGTCATTTACAAGACACTCGAGCCCCCTCTCACAGCACTTGACCCCCTCCCAGGTCAGAGAGCTTGAAGTCAAGACCAAAATACGACACAAACTCGAACTTCACTCTCACGGCACATGGCCTCTTTAAGGGTGAAAATGAACATAATTTCTCTGTGAATTCATGATAAAAGACTTCCAGATCATAATTTTCACAATGAATGCTTGAGAAATTACAAAAGTTTCATTCTACTGCAGATGTAACTTCAATAAACATTACCTCATTCTCATTCTTCTGGGAGAGGATCCGGCTCTCCCTTAGCACCATCCATACAGCAAAAAGGGTCATCAGAATGCCATGGCCAAAGTCCCCAAACATCACAGCGAAGAGGAAGGGGAAGGTGATGATGGTGTACGGAGCTGGAAAGAAACCAAAGGATGTCAGCTGGGCACCAGGCTTATTAGGGTGATCGCTTTGCAAGGTGTAAAAATGTCTAATCACTATGTTGTGCACCTGAAACTAATATAATGGTGTATGTCTCCAGTACTTAAAAAAAATAACTAATAAAAAACCAAAGAAGGAAAGAGGCAAAGCACAGAAAACCACAACTCCCAATACATTGCATCCCTCTCTGTAAGCTGAGATCACTATAAGGTGACTTATTCCCAAGCCGGCCAGATGGATCCTGGAGAAAAGCTTCCCTCACAAGACAGCTCTGATGGCTGCGTTTTACACAAGAAGAACGCAGGAAGTGCAAGTTTTGCCTCTAGCGTTGGTAACAATGTGTTCTGTTCTTTAATTCCTTTTCTCTAACCCCTGGGACACTGCCCCTGGAGCCGGCCAGCTTTCTTCTCTTGCGTAGCAACCATTTTCCGGCTGAGTAACGCTACCAGGTAGGTGGGGGAAAAGCCCAGAACCCAGAGCAAAGCAAGTGCTGCAGAAGACTCCGGCTGAAAATGAATTCTCAGACTCTTGATTTAATACTTAACTCTCCAAACCAAGGAGAAATCTGCTTTGTGCCTAATGTGGCCAATAATTACCATATTTTCTCTAACCTGAAGCAGAGAAGCCATTTTAAAACGTAAGATATCTTGGGGAAAACTTTTTGCGTAGAGCAGGTCCTGGAAATGACGTGCTGGAGAAAGGCTGGTGTTTTATAGCCGCGAGGGCAACGGGAGGATCCCGTCCGCTGGGCTCATTCCCATAAAACCACTTCCTCTCTATACACGTAAGATTTTTCTCCTTTGATGGGAACTTGAATGAGATCATTTCTATACGTCTTTCAAAATTTAATAATAAAATTATGAAAATGTTACACAAATTTCTATTGTGTGACTTTTGCTTCATAATCAACAAAGTTCTCCACATAATTTGTACTGTAAAACCAGAGAACAGGAGTGCTTCCTGGAGACAAATGGGCACCTCTTCACAGGAATTACACTAGAGCTGAGGTCTTGATAGTTTAGTTTTTTTCTTTTTAAAGATTCTATTTATTTATTTTTAGAGAGAAGGGAAGGGAGGGAAAGAAACATCGATGTTCAAGAGACACATCGATCGGTTGCCTCTCTCACACCCCCAACCAGGGACCTGGCCGGCAACCCCCGCATGTGCCCCGACCAGGAATCAGACTGGCCACCGCTCGGTTCCCAGGCTGCCGCTCAATCCACTGAGCCACAGCAGCCAGGGCAACATCTTGAGTTTTAAGCCAGTTGTTCAATAGCGTTTAAAGTGCTGCATTGAAAGATACAGCAAGCAAATAAAACCTCTAGAGAGAAATGATTCCAGCTCTTTTACCCGGATTTATCTCGCGGTAAGTTCCAATTCCATAAGCATCTACGATGTTCTGAAAGCCATACGTGAACTTGTTCGTTTTGTTGTAGGTGGGGGGAGTCTGGTTTGTCTGCATCCTGTTCAAAATGGACGGCACGGTGGAACCGCTGTGTTCCTGGGAAACAGTAAGCACACAAATCACAACGGGCCATCCGGAATAGGTACCAAAACCCACTGGACGGTACACACAAAATGTATTTGATTCTCTCTCTGTAAGTTATATCTCAATCTTTCACAGTCTTTGGGGAAACTGAAACTTGGTATAAAATTTACAGCAAAAGATTTAGATCAAGTCTTGGAAAGAAAACCTTTCTGTGAAAAAACATTTAATTCTAAAATGGGTAATTGATGAAATGAATGTGACTGGTGACGGGAACCTCTTTTCCTGGCCGCTGGCTGCACCGCGAGCTGTGGGGGACTCACCGTGCCCCTTCGGAGTGCGAACTGGATGGAGTCAAGGTCAGTGACAGGGCACCAGACCTCTGCAATCAGACACTTCTGGGTCACGTCTATGTTGCACAGGTTCAGGGTGTGGTAGATGGCCTTCATCTTCCGCACTTTGATGAACCAGACGCGGATGTTCTTGGCAGCCGCCTGCAGGACCCTCTGGCGGTGATCCTCCGTTTGATTCAAAACCTTTGAGAGAGAAAGGGCCATGGGAGGGACCCTCCTAGCACCAACCCTCAATCTCAGGTTATGAATGGCAAAGAGGCGTGGCTTTCTGAGAAGGGTTACTGCGGATCTGTTTGGTGTTTTTTTTTTCTTCCTTTGGCTACAATGGCTTTTTTTGGGGGTCAAAGTATAAGAGTTAGAGTTCCAGTTACTCACATTCATTTTCCTTAGCTTCAAGCTCAAGAGAAACCTGAGAAAAGAGATTTTACCTTTTCACTACACATCCAACCTCACTACCAAATCTATGACACAACCATGTGGCCGCTGACTTTTACTTGGATTGTGGAAGAGCGGGGACTTTCCATGTGAGGCCCATGACTCGGACTCAGAGAAGTCAGCATCACAGGCCCAGGCGCGGACAGAGGAGTGAGTCCACACCTAAGAACAGGACGCTACAGAACCCCCAGAACATCGGCCCGCACCAGAGAACGGTGGGGAAGAGGCCATGCTGACCTGACGCCTGCCTGTGTCAAGAGACACCCCATCACAGCAGGCAGGAGGGCCCAGAACCTGAGCGGGCAGCCAGACTGCCACACTCCACTGTTGTCGGCAGGCAGATAAGGCTTTACCCTCCTGTCAGGCTTGGGGGGGGGGGGCGCTCTTTCGGTGCCGACCCTTTGGAAACCAGGTTGCCAAGACTAGGGTGGGAGAGCGGGGCAGGGACACTACACACTCTGCTGCCTTACTTGTCAGCAGAGAGTCAAGATTTTAACAGCAGAAAAGGGGCTAAGCCGAAATTGGGCAAGTAACCCGCCGCTCATATTTCTGTGTGAACATCTATCTTAAATCTCTGCATCTCTTCGAAGAGGAAAAAGCTATATACTAGTTATTTTAGCGCAGGTCTTCTTCATAGCTCTTCAAGTGAGTTCAGAAAGCAGTAGTAACTACTCCCCAAACCACGGCCTTGGGCAGGAGAATGACTTCAATAAAGAGGTTTAAAAAAAAAGCCACGGCATGTTAGGGAAACTCTTAAATCACTCAAGAATAAAGGAGCAAGGCTACTTTTTCTCCTGGCTGCGGACAATTTCACAATTACTATTATAACTTCTGGAAGGATGCTGAATAAACTTACAAGCAATGTTCTGTTTGCTTTTGTCCTTCCGGAACCCCCCTGCCCCCTGCCCAATCTCACTCTTTGGTATTCAATCTTCTTAAAGTTTCAGCTCATACAGCTGGGTTGCACAGGTACTTTAAAATCTGCCCATAAGCCTGGGAAGGGGTAAGACAGTCCTAGAAACCAGAATGTGCTAATATGGCCTATCACCCTCCAGCAGTTTTGGCCCAACAGGTTAAGTATATCTCAAAGGAGCCGGAGTAGGTCCAGTTGCTGGGTCACGCATGGTGGGGGTTGGAGGGAAAGAGGAGGGAGGTGAAAGGCGAATTGCAGCCTATTTCGGACAGCTGTGCCGCTGCCGGGGCGACATGCCTTCGGGATTGGCATGTTTACTAATGTTTCAAGGGGCACTCATCACATTCCTTCAACAGGAAACAGAGCTCCAACTGGCCGTCCTTTTCCTTCCACGCACACGTAAATCATGATACCTTCCTTAGAACCCTGTGGTGACCATGGTGTGTGTAAGCCACACACTTTGTGATTTGGTGAAAATCTAACACAGTCTCCTTCTTGGGTACAAGAGTTACACCAGGACGCTTTGGCTAGCCTGTGTGCTTGACCTCCGAGGTGACCAGAGCGATACACACGGAGCTGAGGAGAGCGGCTGCCTCTGTTTGCAGAGGGTGTGTGCGAGAGGGCAGAACTGACTTTGCACATACTTCTGTATTATCTGATTTTTTTTTTCTTTGCGATAGGAAATGAGATTGTTTTCTTTTTGCAACTAATCTCATTATTATTTTATTTTAATTGTTGTTCTTGTACAGTTTTCTGTCTTCTACTCCCATTCCAGCCCACCGCCCCAGCCCTCCCCAGCTCCCTCCCATTTCCACCCCCCTAGCTTTTGTCCATGTGTCTTTTATACTCGTTGCTCTAAACCCTTCCCCCTTTCCCCTGAAATTCCCTCCCCTCTCCTCTCTGGTGACTGTCAGCCTGTTCTTATGGTACATTTACACAATGGAATTCTATGCAGCAGAAAGAAAGAAGGAGCCCCTACCCTTCGCAACAGCATGGATGGAACTGGAGAGCATTATGCTAAGTGAAATAAGCCAGGAGGTGAAAGACAAATACCATATGATCTTACCCCTAACAGGAACCTAATCAACAAAACAAACAAACAAGCATAATATAACCAAAGACACTGATTTCTTTCTTAACTAAGCATGCATCTGACTCATCACGAGGAGAAGTGAATCCTCTAAGCAACAACGATTTCAGATGCATAGCATTCCTGTTTCATTTGAGGATGATGAATGCTATTTTTAACAGTCATTCCCCGTAACACTTCCCCTGCTCCCAAGGGGATTTGGCTGGTTTTGGTATCCTGAGCTGCTGCGGGTGCCTGGTAAACTGTTAGAATTTCAGGGACGGAGACAGGTCTTCTGTTTCACAAAACAAATTCCCTGCAGCCCCCTGCGTACCATTTGGAGATCATCAATCCTGGTATTAACTCCAGAAGCCATTTCCTTCCTCTCCTGGGGCGTCTCAGGGCAGGGATAGAGGGAGGCCCGGAACCTGGAACATACAGACGCAGCCTGGAGACTCGGACACTTCCTAACCTATCCAGTTTAAATTATTTTGGAAAGTAATCCTAATTCACTAGAAGGACCAAGGCAGGGTTAGTTCAAACTGATGCATGATGGATAACAATGGTTTCCGGGGAGTGCCCTATGAATGGAATAATACTGTTGGAACTACCTTGACATTCTCTGTAGCTCTCCAATTCCCTTAGATTAAAAAAAGCAAAAACCAGTAATATAAATTATTTTTTTTAATGGCACAAAAGAAAGATCCCCTGGGCGGAATTTCAGAAAAGCTTAAGAACACACACAGAGCCTGAGGCACCCACTGGGAAGGCAGACCCCTCGTCCAGAAACAACGTGGAATCTATAGGTCATACATCCAAGTTGCTTTCTTTCAAGACAAGGAACTGTGGCTGTGATGGCACTTTAAAAGCCTAACTTGGGCCATTTCGAATTGTGCAAAATAGCTCTAACGTTATTAGGAGGTACGTTCACCAGGTCAAGGCAAACTAACAGGGTTTGTATGCCACTGTTCGATATTTTAAGACTAGAAGGAGCTGGGCGGTCCGACTGCACCCGCAGCATGGGGCATGTCTCTCTTACCCTTCGCAGATTTTCTTGACTCTGTTTTTCAGCTGATCGCCTTGGAAGAATATGATGAACACCGACTTGTGCACGTAGTCGCCCTAGGCCCCGAACCAAAACCGCAAGTTCAGCCTTCTACTCCAGAAGGAAACATCTTAAAGATCTCCCTGCCTTGGGGGTGCAGGACCGGCTGTGAGGGACATGCAGCCCTGCGCGTCAGCCGCTGTCCTGCACCCTGCTCTTCAGCTCCCCCACGGTCGCCTTCGCCTGTAATCGCTACGTCACAAAACATTTTCTGCGTTTCTTTTTGATCTCAACCAGGAGCTTGACACAGACTCTAGGATGATTCTCCTCTTGGCACAAGTTAGCCCTACTCAGCAATCCCCCTTTAAATCTTATATTGCCCGAGTGCTGTAAGTACAGAGGAGAGAGAAGGGCCATTCCTGTCTGTTCCCCAAGCTTCGAAAGGCCCAGTTTGGAGCCAGATACCTTTTGGTCCCAGAGAAGTAACAGCAAACATATAAGGCTAAAGGTTAAAATGACTGGAAAAACATATCTGCAATCAAAGTAATACACAGGCATAGCTTTAAAATGTACATGTCAGGGCAGGTCAGAGGAAAAGAGCAGCCCCTCAAAGCAGGGGCAGACACAAGGGCTCCTCGGTGGGGGCTCGGAGGCAGGTGGCGCCATGCTGTGTTACAGCTCTGAGCTCCCTTTATGAGACCTACTCCGTGAGACACAGTTCCCTCGTCTTACAGTCACAGGGTCCTCCAGGGGGTTCTCGATTTCAGCCTGTCGCAGGAACACATTCCCCCGGCACACCCGCCAAAGCATGCGCTCAAAAGTAGGGATGCGCTCCCGGTTAATCACACCAGCCACGAAGCTGTGGGAAGAAGAGCCAGATTGGGAAACCTGTTCCGTGCCCTGGGGTGGAAGGCTTTGCGACAAAGAAGGACAACGAGGAGAGGGACAAAGACAATCACGAGGCTATACACTGTTACGTCCAAAGGACTGGTAAAGTTTCATTCCTGGGCCCGGAAGAGAGTTGCCAAAACACAACTCAGGAACTGAATCCAAACCGACTTAGAAATGCCTCTCAACGGGCTCAGAGGAATGGGCATCTGGAAGCAAGCGAAGGCCTGCCTCTTGCTCTTTTGAACGGCGAAAGTGAGCACGGCCCCACCGAGTATGGAGGGCTGAAGTGGTACTTACCCAAGCCGTAAAGGCGTGCCTCGTCCCAGCTCACTTGGCTCCAAGAGGGATGAGGACTCTTCCAACAGGTCTGGATCCGCCATCTGCTGATGATGCAATTCAGCCTGAATTCACAAATCAATTAATATCTAATGAAAATAGTTAGTGGCATGCAGGGAACGAGGAACCAGGAGATGAGTTCAGAAAATAAAGATGAAAAACAAACCACCGAAAGAGAAGACATACCCACAAAAAGAACACAAGGAGAGTACGGAAAGAAAACAAAGGAAAGAAACAAGAGGGAAAGAAAGCGTAACTGACCCAGTAAAGCAACTGGGGAAACCGCTTAAGAAATAAAAAATTAAAACGAAAACAACATGAAATGATGGTGACAGGTATAAATCTTACTTGGTGGAAGCCATTTTTTCTCTTATATTTTCCTAAATGAGCCATGAAGGTACCAGGAAATACCTTTTCATGTGGATAGAGCTGGAGTGTTCCTCCTTTTGAGCAAAGACAAGGCAGCTCGGCAGACACTCTCAGCATCACATTTCCAGGCGGTTACAAACTAGGTTTTCCCTGTGTGGGGATGTGAAAGAGGCCGACTCTCTTTCCAGGGAAGAAAGCAGAGCATGGTCGCAGTGTGTGATTTGAGGAAAGGCAGAAGAAATATCCCCAGGTTAGCTAGATGTTCTGTGCTCTTAAAAATGTAAAATATAAGAACTTTCAGCAGGGCCACTGCGTAAAACGCTCCCAACTGTGGGATTTCAAGAGTATTTCTTTCTCCAAAAGGATAAGAAGCATGACGGCTGGACAGGCCCGGGCCTCCACTGCATCCACAAAGGGGAGAAAAAGTGCAAACATATCTGAATGTCCTAGTTTCTGAGCAGGAATCTAGGAATATTAAAAAGTCCATGTAAGCTTTACAGTTTAAGGATTCTTGAGAACATAGTTTAATCCAACAATCTAAACCAAGTGAAGCAAAGAGAGTAACAGATATTAAGCCAATAGAGAGTGTGCAGGCTAATTTAATTGTTTAGATTTAAAATGATTTCCACCATGACAGTTTATACGATGAAATGAAGGAGCAGAGGGACCTTCTCAGATGCGCTAGGTCTGTATTTCCCGACCTCTCTCTGTAACACATCCTACCACTTTCTGCTCCCATGAGGAAGGAGAAGCTGCCCTAAAAACTAAAGGCCAATCAACGCCTCCACTGCCCGATCTCCCCAGCTTCCATATCCATGCACTTCTTGTTTGACCGAGGACTAAAGGTAAGCCAGAACAATCTTCTTTGTCAAGAGCAAAATTAATTTAAAAAAAAAATCAGGAAAATTTTTCTCCATCATTTCATCCTGAATTTCAGGATTCTACTTCTGTCAACTCATTAACAAAAACCACCTCATGGGAACCTCAAATATAAGTCTGAAAGCCTTAAAAAGTGAAAGCAATTGTTTTAGGAAGTAAATTCTAAAAGCAGGATCAACTTTGATCTGGGGGGTGGGGGGAGGAAAAAAGGGAAGGGCCATACTGAGCATGTCAGAGGAGCAGAAGGGCGGAGAAATACTGTCACAAGATTTGGAAAAGCTTGAGACAGATAACCGGAGCGCAGGTTACCGCCTGCTGCCAAATGGAAGTTCAGGGGGCCCTTTTGGTTTCTACTAAAAGTCAAATCAGACGACGATAAGCCACGTGCAGTTTATTTTGAGGATCCAGATGATTACCGCATTTCAACTTGCTCCGGGGATTCCCTCGGCAGAAACCAGTGAAACGGACTGCTCCTCACAGGACTCCCGCCTGCTTCCCTGCGGGGCCCACAGACCTGGCCTAAATCAACCCCAGAGATCGACTCAGAGCAGACATGCGCTCTAATGGGGACAAAGGATGTTATCTGGGACTTTTTTAGTTAGAAACTTGCAATAATATTCTAATTCATAATTTCACTACTTCATACCTAAGAATCCTATGTCTTAGATGGTAAAGTTAAAATTTTTTAAATAAAATAATTGTGCCTGCCCTGGCCAGTATGGTTCAGTTGGTTGGAACATCATCCCATAACCAAAAGGTTGCAGGTTAGATTCCTGGTCAGGGCACACGCCTAGATTGTGGGTTCGATCCCCAGTCTGGGTGCATACAGGAGGCAATCAATTGATGTTTCTCTCTCCCTTTCTCTGTCTCTAAAAGCAATGAAAAAAATGTCCTCAGATGAGGATAAAAAAAAAAATTAAAGTAATCATGACTGATGAGAAAACAGGATGACCAGAACCAGTAACTGAAGGCCTTTAAAGCAAACTCTAAAACCATGTCCTCCAGTATCTAAATCCCAATCTGGGTTCTCTAGTAACACCAATGGCACTGCCAGCGTTCCCCTAAGTCACTTGCTGTGCCCTCCAGCGTACCCCCTGCCCACTCAGAACGCTGAAACCAGGCCTCGCGAAAGGAAGGAGCAGAGCTTCGGCAGTCCTAGCTTAAGTGTAAGCAGCAGTTCAGTTCAAGCTACATCAGCTACCAAGAGCGAACACTTCTATTCCCAGCGAACATTAAGAAGGAAATTACACTTTATCACCTAAGGTACCGCCCGCACCCCACAGGAGATGGCAGATGGAAAAGAAAAGTAAGGAAAGCAGATGAATGGAAAACTCAGAAGGAAAGGAAGGCGGGGATCTGCATGCCATTAACCATTACTTTTCCAGTCTTCTTTAGGTTCTCATATGTTATGGTGCTTATGGTAAAAGATGCAGAGAAATCTCTCCAGCTCTTACTGGTCTTCATAAGCAAGAAGACTGAGAAAAGGATAATCATTAACAAGTCATTTTAAATGCTATGGATAAGAAATGGCGAAGTTGGATTTGTAATCATCTTAAATCATAAGAATATCCAATGTGTTTACCTTTCCCCTTCTATACCCCTCACCAATCATAACCCTTCTACCAAAAGACGGAAAGACTCATTCTCTGATTTAGTCATTTTTCTGCTCATTATTATAAATTATTAATCATATTCACCAGAAAGGCGGCTTTGAAATTGGTTGTGTTTTAGGCCATTTGCAAATCTTCTAATTTCAGGCATGGAAGAAAATCTCATGGAAAAACCTATGTTTTCAAGATTTGAGGGTCTCAAGTTTCCTTATCTTCTGTGTTATTTAAAGCGTGCCCTCGCACGCGTACATGCACTTACTCTGTGAGGTCTGGCCTGTCATGGCAGCGACCTCTGAGGCTGTTATTTAGTAATAGCAGGGCAATGGCTGTTGAAAGGGACCTGGCTGAGGCTGCAGGCCAGTGGCAAGAGCGGGCAAGGCATTTGGAGAGAAGACGCAAAGTGGTCCTTGCCAGACTCCCTGCGCTGCGCCGAGGATGCTAGGAACGAGAGGGACTGATGACAGAAGTGGCCGAAGAACTCTCACAGCCAAGACCCCATGTTCCAAAGCACTTCCAGAAATGCGTGTTTGATTGTTTGCTTAATTAGGAGGGAGAAGCAACCCGCCACGGATTGGGCGTGAAGGTCGCGAAGGCTTAGAGATAGGGCTTCTCAGCACGGGCTTTTCACGTAGGGGTGTGTCAGTCACAAAGAAATGCCTGATCCCTAACTTAGGATTTTAAAATCTTGTACCATCTTTCCAAGTGGTTCCTTTTCATTTTATTTTTACTATTTTTTAAAAATTATAACAAAGTTTAAATAACTATTTCTCTTAAGGGAGTCCATTTGTTGATTTTTGTTCAGAATTTCTCGTGGAACGAACTAGACTAGGAAGCCTATTTCAATCCTTACACTTGGGAGGTCATGAAAGACCTTTTCATTCTTTGCAGCAACATCTCAGCAGTAAACAAGGACTATTATCAAAAGGAAAAAAGAGGAGGGGAGAGAATTAAGCCCCGAATGATGTTAAAAATAGCCGGGCTTTGATCCTGAGGCCAGGTTTACACTGCATCTGGGGGCCGCGGCTTGAACACATTTAGACAGACTCAATATGTGTGAGCACTGGAGGCACCGAGTCTGGGATGTTTCCTGATATGACTTGGTGATGACATTCCTTAAGCACAGGGACCATGTCTTACTCATCTTATGCCTCACAAAGAGTGGGTGTTGTCAAATCCTCGGTGAATTAATGAGGGTGGATACCACGTAGGCAGTGAGCACACTGAAACTCCAGATTACTTGCTCATTAAAACCACGTGGCACAGTGGCCATGCCTGTTGCAAAAGACCTGAAAGACTTATAAAGAGTTAATCACACTGTCCTACACTCTCCAATGTGGCGGTAACTGGGGACTGCGGAAAGAAGTTACCATCAGTCTCAAAATGCTCAGCTTGGAGAGCAGGCTGAATATTCACGCCAAACCTCTCTGAATAAATATTGCCAGATTCTGATTCTTGGAAGGACCAGGCAATTCAATTCACAAGACCTTTCCCCCTTTCCCGTGCCCCAGCAGACCTTTTTAATTAGTGTAGTTTCTCTAAGTTCAATCCTTAGTTATTGAGGTATGCATCATAGTTTTGGATTTCTCTAGCACCGTGGTTCTCAAACTAGCCTGCCCTGGGATCGTCTGGTGACAGCAGACTGCTGGGCCCTGCCCTCAGAGTTCCCGACGGAAGTCTGGGGCGGGGGGTGAGATTCTGCGTTCCTATGCTGCTGGCTGGAGAAATACTGCTCTAGTCTAAGGCTGCAGGGACTTGTCCTTTCCTCCAAAGCCAGAACCTAAAAGTAGAACTGAGAACACCACAGCTGCTCACCAAAACAGGCCCTCTATTTTTGAAAAGTTTTGCCACACACGCAAACATTTTTTTTGAGCAAAGGAAATAAAGAACTTTAGAGGAAGGCACACTGAACGGCAACTAGAACAATCTCTGAAGTGTCTGATGGTGCTAATCGGGTGGCAAAGTCACCTGTACAGAAGAGAGTTACCCTTATTTTGAGCCATCAGAAAAAGCACGTCCAGGTTGAAAGCTAAGACTCCTTCCCAAGTTTAATTAGAAGAAGGAAGCCTGTCATCTGGCCACTTAGTCACTTGCATTTTTAATCCAGGAACTTATTAACATTCCCCCTGTGTGGCAATGCAGTTGAGTTTATGTGAAAATCCAGGAATTCTAAACAAGCATCCTACCAATATTTCCACATAGTATTAAAAAAAACACTTACAAATTAAAGTGTTACATGTGCTATTTAAAGTGGTTAAAAGTGTGCTCAAAGATTGATGGGCAAACATAGAGAATAAAATTAAAATTTGATGACAAAAGGTTTGGAGATTAAACTTTTGTTATCGTATCACATATAATCAAATGTTTCTTATCGCTTCAATTTTAACCTTAAACATTTACTTACCTTAATATATAGTGTAAAAATTTCAACTAGCTATGTTTATACAACTACTTTAGGAATCCTTCCCTCATCTGGAGATGAAAAATTACCAAAAAATGAAAAAATGTACAAAATTATGTCTGGCTGTGTACTGCATGAAAAATGGAACATAATCTGATAGTCCTTCAACTGAAACAGGGTGTGAAAATGGCTCTGCTTTCAAACTAGCAAATTAAAATAATTATTGGAATAAAAATATGGCCCACTTATGCAGGTGTAGTATCAGCTGCTCAAATACTGAAATAAACAATAGTCTGACCTCATCAAAAAACTGCTGAGTTTTGCGAAGTATAAATTTTAATTCGGTCAGTTCCAGGAAGTTTCTCTTCAGAGCTTCCTGGTTTGTGTTGATTTCCTTCAGTTCATTTTCAATCTTCTCAAAATTGGCCTACAAAAAAAAAAAAAAAAGAAAGCAAATCAAACTATTAACTCACGGTAAGCTCAGTGTTTTTGCTTTGAAAGATATGAATTTATCTGTCCAACAAAATTTTTGCCACCTTGATGGCGATCTTACAGCTACCCTGCAAATATGTTCTTTTTCCCAGGGCAATTTTCATTATGAAAAATTTTGTTTAAAATCATCTTTGGTTATATATTCTATCTTACATTTGGTTGACTTTCTCAGGGGACTTCAGATGGATAAAATAAATATTGAAATCTATTGGCTATTCGTTTATTTAGCCTATGAGATTAATGAAATACTAGATAAACTGACATTAATTCAATAACGTTTCAATAAGCCAATAAACATTTATTTAGTGGCATGTGACACTGTTCAACATACTGTTCCATGCTATAAAAAAGAGACTTCATTTTAATCCCATCCTCAAGAAATTTGCAATCAACAGGCAACGCTGACAAGGACAGGGAGAATTACTCTACTCTCCATCCGCTCAGCAATTTCTACATTTCAGCAGCAACAAAGTTACCTGGCTTCTCCAGAATTGTTTACCTCTAAGTCAATCATGTCCCGGGGGAAGGGCACCTCCGGATTTTCGCCAGTGTCCATGATTGGAATATTAGCTTTTCTTATCTCTTTCTCGACAAATCCTAAAATGACAGAATCAAAACATTCATGTAGAGCACATACCTGGAATTGCCAGTATGTGCTGGCAAATTCTATTGCACACTCGAAATCCAGACTCTATTGCACACTCGAAATTCATCTTAACATCAGGACCACAAGATTTTTCTTTCTTTCTTTTTCTCCTATACCATTTCCTTTCTTTATTAAGAGGGCTAGTGTCTCTAATTTAAGACAATGACTCATTATAGGACCAAAGTGCACATACGAAGCTTTCGATCCATTTCTTCACATCTTCTAACTTCATTCACAAATTTGCGCTGGAAGACATTCACATCTGGATTTAACTGCAAAATAAGAACACAATACCAAATATTCAAACATTGCATCTATTTCCTGTTTCACAAGCAACACATCCTGCAAAGTGAAAGCTGACTTGTGTCACCGTATGATGCAACACACTGATCCACCTTGGAGCCAGGTGCACCAACCAAAGTTAAAAACCCCTTCCTCACTGCTGCTACATATTGGGATGGAGGCAAATCAGACACAGCACAGAATGCTCTTCCCAGGCCCAAAGTCTCGGTGAGTCCCCTCCTCAACACACCAGCAAAGCTCTGGACCACTAATATAATAGAAACTGCCTGGTTTCCCTTCTCTCCTTCCCAGTCAGAAGGAAACTGAAGGCACACTTCTCTTGTTCTTCTGTTCCAGGTTCTTCACCTTCTACGTGACAAGCTGGTTCACTCATTCACACATCACAAGTAACTTTCATTTCTAAAAAAAATTATTCTCTTAATCTTCACCCAAGGATACGTTTATGGATTTTAGAGAGGAAGTGGGGTGGGGGAGAGAGAAAATGAAACATAAACATCAATGCGAGAGAGAAACATCGACTGGTTGCCTCCCGTATGCACCCTGACCAGGGACTGAATGTGCAGCCCAGGCATGTGCCCTGACCAGGAATCTAACTGAGTGACTTACCACTTTGCTGAACACTGCCCAATCAACTGGGCCACATCGGTCGGGGCAGAAAGAACCATTTCTGTTAACTCTTGTCCTTAACATTCATTAGAACAATGCTTCCATCACAAAATTACAGGTCATGTGTGTTTAAGGATTTATTTGTGAATGATTGTAATAATTCCCTATAAAAGAGCTTAATGGTAGTAAGAAGAAATTAGTATTTAATAACAGATATATATGAGAAGCAACTTAAATAATTTATGAAATGATAATGAAAATGCTTAAGATCAAACTTGGTAGGATGCAGCTAAAGTGGTAGCAAAATGATAGCCTTAATTGCATATAACAGAAAAGACTAAAAATTAATGTACTAAATGTTCAAATTCAAGATGTTAGACTTCTGGCCAAGATGGAGGTGTAGGTGGACACGCTGTGCCTCCTCTCACAACCAAGATTTAGGACAACAAAAATATAGAACAAGAAAAAAAAAAAAAGAAAACCCAACCAGGAGAGAGAGAAAATTGAATTGTGCAGGAGTCCAACAACAACGATTCACCCAGACCGGTAAGAGGGGCGGAGTCAGATCACAGCGGGATAAGTCGGTGGTGGTCCCGGGGGCGCAGTCACTCCAGGTGCACAGGCGGCAGACCATGGACACACATTCGCAGGGGCGCACAAGGCGGCGGACCATGGACACACATTCGCACACAGATAAACCAGGTGAAAACGGGCAGCAAGACAGACTGCGCGATGCAGGGCCCCAGCGCCAGGAAGTGAAGCCTAAAAGCACCCATTGAAAATACTTATAGGGGCTGAGGTGCCGGGAGGGAGTCCCAGTCTCACAGGAGAGTTTGTTGGGGAGACCCATGGGGTCCTGCAGCGTGCGCAGGCCCACCCACACGGAAATCAGCACCAGAAGGGCCCAATTTGATAGAGGAAAGAGGCTGAAGGGACTGGAATCCAGGAAACAGCATGGAGCAAGCGCCATTGTTCCCTCTCGGACCCGCCCCCACATCCAGCATCACAACCCAGCGACTGGGCTGCCCCGCCCTGGTGAACACCCAAGGTTCCACCCCTCACTACGTAACAGCCGTGAGCCATGACCAGACAAAAAACAAAAAAACCAAAACCAAGGATGGCTCAAAAGGAAGAACAGACTGGGGCCCCAGAGCTAATTCATCTGAGCGACCAAGAGGTGGTCAACCTATCAGATGCAGAGCTCATAGCACTGGTAGCCAACCTATCAGAAGCACAGTTCAAAGCTCTGGTGATTAGGAAGCTCACAGAATTGGTTGATTTTGGTCGCAAATTAGAGGAACAAATGGAGGCTACAATAAGTGAAATGAAGAAAAATGCATAGGGAACCAATAGTGATGGGAGGAAAACTGGGACTCAAATCAATGGAGTGGACCAGAAGGAAGAAACAAACAACAGAAAAGAATGAAGAAACAAGAATTCAAAAAAATGAGGAGAGGCTTAGGAACCTCCTGGACATCTTTAAATGTCCCAACATCCGAATTATAGGAGTATCAGAAGGGGAAGAGGAAGAGCAACCAGTGGAAAACTTAATTTGAACGAATAATAAAGGAGAACTTCCCCAATCTGGCAAAGAAAATAGACTTCCAGGAAGTCCAGGAAGCTCAGAGAGTTCCAAAGAAGCTGGACCCAAGGAGGAACACACCAAGGCACATCATAATTACATTAGCCAAGATTAAAATGAAGGAGAGAATTCTAGAAGCAGCAAGGGATAAGGGGACAGTCACCTGCAAAGGAGTTCCCATCAGACTGTCAGCTGATTTCTCAAAAGAGACCTTACAGGCAAGAAGGGGCTGGAAAGAAGTATTCCAAGTCATGAAAGGCAAGGACCTACATCCAAGATTGCTCTATCCAGCAAAGCTGTCATTTAGAATGGAAGGGAAGATAAAGCACTTCTCAGATAAGGTCAAGTCAAAGGAGTTCATCATCACCAAGCCCTTATTATATGAAATGTTAAAGGGACTTATCTAAGAAAAAGAAGATCAAAAACAGGACAGTAAAAAGACAGCCAACTCACAGATATTAACAACCACACCTAAAAGAAAAGCAAACTAAGCAAATGACTAAAACAGGAACAGAAACACAGAAATGGAGATCACATGGAGGGTTAGCAACAGGGGAGTGGGAGCAGGAGAGACAGGGAAAAGGTACAGAGAATAAGTAGCATAGACCATAGATAGAAAATAGACAGGAGGAGGGCAAGAATAGTGTGGGAAATGTAGAAGCTAAAGAACTTATGACACATGGACATGAACTAAAGGGGGGAATGTGGGTGGGAGGGTGTGTGCAGGGTGGAGGGGAATGATGGGGGAGAAATGGGACAACTGTAATAGCATAATCAATAAAATATATTTAAAAAATTCAAGATATTAGAAAAAGATAACAGGAAGTAGAAAACAACAAGAAAGCAGAAATGAGGTAAAGTCCCAGAACAAAACAAAGCCCTAGAGAAGATGCCCCAGATCAAAAGCTGGTTATTTTTTCTTAATAGTTTATTTTATTATTATTTGTTCTTAACAGCTGGTTATTTGAAAAGACAAAATGGCCAAAATGTTTATAAGACTGAGAGAAGGCAGAAATAACTATAAGAATAAAAAAAGGCAACTATACATAGAAAAGATTTTAAAAATATAATACTAAACTCAGCTTTATGCCAATAATGTCTCAGAAAAGTTACATCACAAATAAACTATTTTCTAGAAAAATATAACTACCAAAACTAACTTAAAAAAAGAGAGAATTAACCTATAATCTGAAAATGCCAGGCCTACAAGGTTTAAAGATAGGTTCTACTAATCACTCAAAGACTAGATAAGCCCAAATCTTAGAAAAATTAATCCAAAGAGGAGAAAAATGAAAAAACACTCCTCAATTAATACCTGAAATTGGTCCGTATAACCCTGGCACCAAAACAAGATAAGAATAGTTTGAGAAAGGGTCTTTATAGGCCGATATCACTTACAAATAATTTTAAAATCCCAATAAAATATTAGAAAACTGAAACCTAAATTTTTTTTTTTTTGAAATACACCTCATGGCCAGTTAAGTTTATCCCAGGCTTGCAAGCATGATTTTATGTTTTAAAAAAGCTATACAAATGATTGATGAGCATATGTAAAAATGCTCCCCATCGTTAGCCATAAGGGAAATGCAAATCAAAACCACAGTGAGATACTGTTTCACACCCACTAGGATAGTTGTAATTTTTCTTTAATGGAAAATAACAAGTGCTAGTGAGGATGTGAAGAAACTGGAACCCTCACGCACTGCTGGTGAGAATGTAAAACGGCATGGCTGCTGTGGAAAGCCGTCTGCGGGGTTCCTCAAAAAGTTAAACACAGAATTACCACATGATCCAGCAATTCCGCTCCTCGTACATTCACATATCCCAAAGAAGTGAACGCAGGTACTCAAACAAATACTTGCACACCAATATTTACAGCAGCATGACCCACACCAGCCAAACAAATGGAAATGCCCTGAGAATGTTCATCAACTGCTGCATGAATAAACAACAGGTGGTATATACATACCAAGGGCACTGAGAGATAAAAGGGAAGGACATACTAACACATGCCATAACACGAATGAGCCCTGACAACAATGTGCTCGGTGAAAGAAGCCGGTCACAAGACTACATGCCGTATGGTTCCATTTATATACAGGGTGCGGCAAACTAGGTTTACGGCTATTTGTATGGCAAATAATACAACAATAAATAATAACGCAAGAATAAGCTCTGTTTCTCGTATTCACAACTGTAAGCCTCCTTTTGCCCCACCTGGTATAATGTCCAGAATAAGAAAATCCACAGAGAAAGGCAGATTAAGTGGTTGCCAAGGGCTGGGCGGAAGAGGGGGACTGCTAGTGGGTACAGGGCTTCTTTTGGGGGTGATGAAATGTTCTGCAACTGGATAGTGATGACAGTTGCACAGCCCTGTAAATGCACTAAAAACCACTGAACTGTCCACTGCAGAAGGGTGACGTTTTTGGTGTACCTCAACTAAAAAGAACACGGGCAGTGGAATCGGACAACCCCAGGTGCTAATCTGTGTGTCGTTGTGGCAGCTGTTTGCACCTGCGCCACAGGTTCCTAACCTGGACAAGGAGAACGGCAGGCTCCACTAATTAAAAGTAGGCTCTGCTTCGCAGGGTTGTCATGAGAAATGCCTGCATAATAATGCAAAGTGCTCGACATGACATCTACTGAAAAAAATGTTAATTGTCATTATGCTTGTGTCAGACAGAAAGGGACTGACGAGTCCAAGAGCAGGAATAGATGAGGGGACATAAGACATTTTGAACAAGTTGAGTGAGGGAACATGTCTTCTCAATTGTCTCTCTACACCCAGAGTAATATCCTTTGCAGAGAAAATAGAAGATACCAACTACTTCTTATATTGAAACCAACCATTTCAGTATGTTGCGTATTTTTATATTTAAAAAAAGATGCAGAAAGATGGAAAAGTACAAATACATGTCACAACACGGATGAACCTAGAAAACGTTATGCTGGTGAAAGAAGCAGTCACAGAAGACGCTTCGCACGATTCCACTCACATGAAACGTCTGGAAGAGGCAAATCCACAGAAACGGGAAGTGTGTCAGCGGTCGCCGGGGGTCATGAGGAGTGATTGTTAATGAGTACAGGGTTTCTCGAAGCAATGAAAATGTTCTAACATTGATTGTGGTGATGGGTGAATATACTAAAATTCTGTGAATATACTGAAAATCATTGAATTGTACACTTTAAAAGGACAAACTATATGGTAGGTGAGTGACATCTCAGTAGAGCTATTAAAAATAGCAGAAAAACAATCTGGCTACGTAACCCACCAGATTACCAGATTAAGGAGAAAAAACATGATAACCTCAATAGATGAAGAGGCATTCCATGAAATCCTACAATCATTTGTAACAATAACTTCAGAAAATCACAAATTGAAAGGAATCTGCATAATCTAATGAATAGAATTTTCAAAAAAATGTAACAGTAAATATCTTAGTTAAATTGTGAAACATCAAAAAAATCCCCTTTAAAGTCAGGAGCAAGACAAGAGTGCCATGTGACATACACAGGACATAACATTTTGCCCTATTTCTTCAGTAACAAAAAATCCCAATTTTGTTCAGTGTAGCAACTTCAAATGAAAAACTGTATTTTCCAGAATCCCTTGCAGCTAGTATAAGCCAAAATCTTGGTGCCAATAATAAATCAGGAAAGAGGATTTCCGGGAAGGTTTTTTTTTTCCTCCCGATATAGGTACCTCCCTATACCTTCCTCCCGATATAGGTACCTTCTTCCTTGCACTTCCTTCAGTGAAACACCTGGAGCCATGGTGGTGATCTAAAGTACAAAAGCCAAATGTCCAAGGATGGTCAGACCCGGAAGGAGAGACAGAATGATCTCAGGACACTGATGACAGTGTGGGGCTGGGCGCCATGTTACATGAGAAAAGTACACCCTTGTCATTTGGGTTTTCAGTTACACACAGCTAAACACAATCCTAACCAGTATGAGCGTGCTGTTCTTCAGCTTGTTACTGAAGGTCTCAATGTGCACGGGGAAATGAGGGAAAAGAAAGAAAAGGGTAAGGATTTAAAGGAAGAAAGAACTTGCTCTCTAACAATGGCACAGTAAAAAAGATTATATCAAATGTGACGAAGTGTCAACAACTGGTGAATCTCTGTAAGAGTACTAAGGCTGGAAATTTTTCAAAATAAAATATTTAGGAAAAAAAATACCAATATGCAAAAAAGAAAATGAAACTTTATGTATGACAAAATATACTACAAACAAAGGGAAAAGACAAGCAACAGCCTAGCACTTATCAGTAAAGGAGAGAAAAAGGTTCGCTTCCACAAGGTATGAAGAACTACAAATCCTATAAGCCAACAAGCAAAAGACAAGCAAACTCCATAGCAAATGGGCAGATGATATGGACAGACGCTCATGGAGAATGAAATCTATTATGTCCAACACACAGATAAAAAGATATCGAATGTACTAATCTAGAAAATGCAAAATAAAACAGTAAGATACCACTTAACACCCACTGGGTTGGTAAATTTCTTTAAGTCTGAGCACAGAAGTGCTAACATGATCGTGGAGTGACGCCATGGGAGTGTGAAGAGACGCACTCGCTGGGAAGTACACCTTGAGAACACCTAACAGTCAGAGGCACACAGCAATGCCCACCCTAGTTATATCCCTGGGGTGGCAGCAGGGCGGTGTGCTCCGTGCCATTTTCACAGTCACGCTAAGACCTCATTTGCCTTGTTCACTCTCATTGTCTCATGAGTGTCCAGTGAAGTATTCCAGAGTCAAATGACATTTTCACAGCAGATTGACTGCAGAAGCCAATGAGACTCCAGGTTTCTTCTATTAATTCAGACACTAAAAGACTTTCAAAAATGTAAAAGCAGCCCTGTCCGGGTAGCTCAGTTGGTTAGAGCATTTTACTGATACACCAAGATTGCAGGTTCGATCCCTGGTCAGGGCACATACAAGAATCAATCAAATAAATGCATATATAAGTAATAATGCATATATAGAGTAACAAATTGATGCTTCTCTCTTGCTCACCCTCAGATTAATAAAATTTTTTTTTTAAATGTAAAAGCAATACCACTCTTCTCACTGTTTTTTTAAATATAGGGTTTTTTTTACAAATGTTATGATAATATAGAGTGAGTTTTTATTATAATTTTTAAATGATTTCATAAGTATTTTAAACATCTCTCAGTCTTAATTTCTAATTCAGTAATTATGAATAGCTATCAGTCACATAAAAGCCCTTTAGAGGTCTCTCTCTCCTTTTATTTTTTTAATTAAAAGATTTTATTTATTTATTTTTAGAGAGAGGGGAAGGGAGGGAGAAAGAGGGAGAAAAACATCAATGTGTGGTTGCCTCTAGCAACCCCCCCCCACTGTGGGACCTAGCCCACAACCCAGGCATGTGCCTTGACCAGGAATCGAACCAGCAATCCTTTGGTTCATAGGCTGGCACGCTCAATCTACTGAGCCACACCAGCCAGGGCTCATTTTTTTTTTTTTTATGAGTTTAAAGAAGTCTTTAGACCAAAATGTTTAAGAACCACTACCCTGGAGGAACTATCACAGATAGTTTCACCAGGAGACATAGACAAGAATTTTCATTGCAACATTGTAATAGCAAAGAACTGCAGTCAGTCTAAATGTTCACCAGAAGGGAATAATGATAAATTGTATATTCTTACAATAACTATATAGCAATTTAAATAAAAGAACTAGCTGCAAGTATCAACATGGTCAAACCTCACAAATGTTAAGTTTAAAAAGTATCTGCTGAAGGATACATACAAAATTATACTATCTATTATTTAGTGATACATACATACATAGCAAAAGTAAAAAATACAAGCATATGGGAAAGATAAAAGCAAAAGTCACTGTAGAAAGTTACCTCTGGGGAGGAGTAGGGAGAAATGAATGGCAGGGGCCTTCAATTATATGTGGAATGTTTATCTCTTAAGTAGATAGTACAAGTATAGTTATTTATTATATATTACTCCCTATAATTTTTTGTATGATTGAAATACATCATAAGTAACAGTTAAGAATGCTGAGCGGACAGAAAGGGTGTTAGAAAGGCAGACACTACAGGATCAGACGAAGGATTGCAAATTAAGGATGACTTAGACTTGATTTAGGTTTCAAGCCTAGAAAACTGGAAGAATATCAGTGCATGAGCTCAACTTCAGGAAATCAGGAGGAAGAAACAGCTGGTGAAAAGGTAAGGTGTTGGGATTTAGATGTTCTAGCTTGAAAAGCAGGGATGACAACAATCCTAGAGAGTATAAGTTCAGAGAAGGTGCTTGGGAGATCAGGGCCAGAAATATAGATTTGGGACTCACTGAATAAAGATGGAAAATTTGAGAATAGATGAGATCACCTGCCCTCCCCCACAGAAAAAAACAATGATAAATAAAGATGTGGGTGTGGAGGAGAGAGCTCAGAGAACACTGACTCCAAGGGCAGGGGTGGAGGAGACGAAAGAGGGGCTGGTGGAAGAAATTGAGAAGGTCCCAGAAAGGTAAAAGAAGGGATCAGGTCAAGTAGAACACTCCGAAAGAGATGGTATAAAAACGTTCAAGGAGAAAGAGGAATAAGCCTATGTCACTGGATTCTATCTGTGCAGTTTCAGCTCAGACTGAGAACTTCCTGAAAGCCTGCCAGCTCCAGGAAGCCAATATCGATGAATCTCACACTTTTCTGACCACTTCTCTTTCTTTTTCTCTTTTTTCTAAATGTTATTGTTGTTTAAGTACAGTTGTCTGCCTCCCCCCCCATACTCCCCCCCACCTTGGCCATCCCCACCTCCCTCCCGATTCCACCTCCTCTTGGTTTTGCCCATGTGTCCTTTATAGTTGTTCCTGAAAACCCTTCACCCTTGACCACACCTCCTTCACCCATCCATTCATTCCAGCAAATACCGATTGAACATCTCCTATGTGGGCACTAAGAATATGATATTGAATGTCTCTGTCTTCATGGTACTTAGATCATAGGGGAGGGAGGTTTTAATCATCTACTCACTGGGATGAAGGTAGAATCACGACTGTAACGAACGCTGTCAATGAGAGGTACGTGAGCTCTGAGGTGGTCTGATGGAGAATTGTTTCCTCCCCCTCCTGTCAGGCAACATCCATCAGATTGTAAGCCCCACAGGGCGTACTTTCTCATACTCTCAGACTCTCCATTTCCTTTTGATGTCTTCTCCCACTTCCTAGCATAACGCTTCAGAATAACGGGTATTCAGTATATGTTTCCTTCTATACCATACCTCTGTAACTAGGTGTTTCAGATATTGCAATAAACACGTTGGAGTGCATGGAAGAGCTATGAAGAAATCTCAATACCCTGCTATGGGTGTTAAGAACCTCAGAAATAAAGTGCAAGCCTTGGTTAGTTTGGTATCCTCCACCTGCATCCCTAGCAATTACCTTGAGAATGTTTAGGATTATTCTCAAAGAGGGAAATAGTAAAAACATAAAAGGATCGGCACACGACAGTCTCAGCTCCAGAAAGACAACTCAAAAAACTGTACCCAAAACAAGGTGGGGGGGAGGGGGGTGTGGAAATGGGAGGGAGGTGGGGAGGGCTGGTAGGGGGTGGGCTGGGATGGGAGTAAAAGGCAGAAAACTGTACTTGAACAGCAATTAAAATTTTAAAAAACTGTACCAATAGTAAGCTGTACTATAATGTTATTTTTGCAAATAAAAAGCGAAGCATTCGTCATAAGGCAATTGGTCCTAATAAGAAAAATACAGTTCAGTGGTAATCCAGGAGCGACCCACAACTACTTACATCACGAAACTGAACCTTTCCGAGTTCTCCTAGTTCACTGACGCAACAGTAAGCAGCTTCTGACTGTAGAAAAAGCTGAGCCAGCGTCATCTCCTCACTCCTGAAAAGTTCCCCCATGGTGCCAGGCAGTACAACTGAGCACCTGGATTTCTGTCCAACCTAAGGCAAAAAAAAGAAAAAATTACATGACCTTGGAAAGTACTAAGAGGGCTAAGAGCAAACAACAGCCCAGGAAGTCTCTTCCGTTTTGCATGTCATGTATTCCCGCTCATGCTGACAGGTCTTTAACAACTGTTTTGACATCCTGCTCAGAAAGATGGAAAGGAGAAATTGCTGAGGCTGTTACCGAATCCTCTTCCACAGAGGGCCTGATGAAAAGTCACTTCCTTTGCAGTCAACATCAGGATCAAATGACAATATTTTGGGACATCTCAATACATAAGAATGTATCCAGATTAAAAACAGGAACTGGGAATCCCAAGCAGTTCCTTTTTAATACCCTGGACACAGTATTATGAAGCAGTGACATTCACACAGCTCTGCGTTGTCTTCCACTTGCGTCAGGAAACAGAATTGCTCACTTTCTACCCTCCACTGTCCATTCCTAACAGCCCAAGTCCCAGCATTATCCTAAAGCTATGGCTACCTGAAAGAGTTTAACCTTCCAAATTCCCCAGAAAGCACCATTTTCTCTCTAAAGAAATTAAATACATAATCATTATCTTAGAAAAAAAAATAAAAAGGAACCGGCTTGCATATTATGCTCAATTTCAAGTCGAGCATAACAGGAATACACTGGTAATGACAAAGCAGTTTTATCAAGCCACCGAGAATAAGCTTACCACCTCTGAAGCTTTCTGTTTCTTATCCCCACCTTCCAGATTAATTACACTGTCCCATCTGTTAAAGATTCTCATATATGAGCCAATAAAGGTTTCATTTTAGGGCTGTCTGATCCCTGCCACGTAAGAAAGACAATTTGCGCTATCAGTGGTCCTGAAACTGCAATTATTTATTCTCAATCAGCTATTGTGAGGCACAGACTGTACCCTCTAAACTCGGCAAAATGTACAGTATTTTTAGTATCATGAGCGCATCCATAATGATAGGTGAAGCTGGCATCAAAGGGAGAATTACTCTTCGGGAAGGCTGGGAGACATTTTGAGAAATTTGAATGACAAAACCTTTGTGCATTTGATGTTCGCGAGGCAACAGAACAACACACTCGGATATAAGCAAGGATTTCCCAAGAGATTATGTAGCTTGACTTTATGACTGTTTATACCTGAATCACCCAAATCAGCTGCTACCAGTCCCCAACACACATCGCCCCTCAATGATGGAATAGATTCCACAATCTCTAAACACATAAAATTACGCCTGATCAGCATAGCTCAGAGGCTGGCAATAATGACAGCCTACAATGAATTGCCTCCCTCCTGTTTTTTAACGATTACGAGTCTCCCTAGAACATCTCTCCGACTGAAGCCAAACAGAAAACCACAGGCCAAAGCGATTAGGGGATGGGGGGTGGGGGGCTGTCACCAAACGAAATAAGAAAAAACAGTAATTCTGCACGAGATGAATCCAAATAACGCGTCCCCGCGCACGACCTGTCACCCAACCCTCACCACGTAACCAGGTATTTGGATTCACCTGCTTCATTTCCTGTCTACCCGGTGAGCCCAGGCACACCTACCTCCTTAAGTAGGGACTAAAAGGGGAAAATCCTCAAGTTGGGACCTCCTTTAAGAAGCCCCCCCCCGAAATTCTTCGGACATCCCAATAACCTTCAGTTCCTCCGCATATCCCTTAAATGGGGGAAGGGATCAGGGCCTCTAAAGGGGAGTGAATCTCCAATTCTTCTGTCCACAAGAGGGGTGTCCAAAGAGGGGTAGGTGTCCAAAGAGGGGTGAACCCACATTTCCTTTCAGAGACCTCAGATCCCTGCCAATTCCTTTGACAAGCGAGGGGGCTGCCAGAAGGATTTCCTGTGCCCCTCGGAGGCCGTTTCCTGCCGCGCTGTACCTACAGCCCCCGCTCACCTCCAGCCGCCAGCGGGGCCACTACCAAGGCAGTCGCGGCAGACCGAGACCGCAGTCTCCCCAGCTCTGGGCTGCAGCGCCTGACGTGCGTGCGTCAGCAAAGCCCCGCCCCCGCGCCGCCGCCGGACTCCGCCCTAAGGTAACCTCATTGAAGCCGGCCAATGGGGTGCGGCCTCCGTCAGCTGCCGCAATGGGTTTACGCCATCTTGTTCTCGCTGCGGGGGGCTCCGGGCCCGGGTGGGCGGGTGGGTGGGGCGGCAGTGCAGGTACTCGAGGACTCCACCCCTTCAGAATCTCTTCTCTCTAACACTAATCCTCCAGGCAAGCCTGTCTGCTCTCTTTATGGTCATATCCGAAGAGTCAGTTCACGACTGTGTCTCCTCGAGGGAAGGAGCCTGAAGGAAGGGGAGAGACCTGAGAGCCGGAGGGGCGCTGGAAAGCGCATGCAGCACTCACACGCACTTTTCTCTTTAGTTTACAGAGCAGAAAATGTGAGCCTAGAGTGCGGAGCGACTTGGGAAAGGTACGGGACCCTGCAGCAGAGCCCTGAACGGGGGCTCCTCACTTAACTACGGAAAACTCCCCTTTGAAAAGGTACTTGGTTTAGTCCCTCCGGCAACTGGACAGGGTCTGTTTGTCCTCAATTAACAGTGGGGAAAAGTCCCTAAGACCGTGGTTTGTACCTTGTTTGGTTGATGCCTGCGGTACCATTTGACCACATCAGGGTTTTCTAGTCCTCAAAAGTTTTAAAAGAGTAACTTGTTAAAAACAAAAACTGCACAAGTGATGCCATCCCGTTTTTATAAAAACGACGTTCTCAAATATTGATCTTGATTCCTTTTTCTTGACCTTTTAAAGGGGAGTAGGGATCCCGTGTCGTTAGTAATAGCTCAAGCCGTATCAGGAAAAACTCGGAAAACCGGTTATTCCGTCGCCGTGGGTGGTGGAACCCTGTTGAGAGTCAAAGTGTAATGAGGGAGATATTTCACATAAAAACCTGGTGCTGATAAGTTTGTCTCCCTGACAGTGACGTCACCGATCCTGCTTTACCAGCCCAAACGGAATAGGGAAGGGCAGAAGGACACATTTTATTGGATTTCTCTAGTTCACGTTGAGAGTGAAAACAGAATTGAACTGCGTTAGGATTTGGTTGAGAAGTAGCACCTTGGAGAGCCCCAGATCCTCCCTTGCACCGGTGAACTTAAATGCTCTCTTGGTCTCTCAACTTTCCCAGCAAGGTAGAGTCCCACATTTGAAAGCCTGTTGAGTTTTAGAAACCTTAGGCAATGAGGGTCATTCCTTTCTCTGAGCCTTTAAAAACAAAACCATTTAGAGGTTTTTAAACCTCTAATGACTCTGACTTCAGAGTCAGCTGCATGCCAACCACCAATTTTTCATACTCTACCTTTAAGACACCCTTTCATCTGCACTCAGTGTAATTCCCTTGAACTCTCGTTTTTTTTGTTTTTTTTTTTTTCGTGGCTTCCTTGAAAGTATACCCACCAGAGCTCCTTTTCTGTCTCCTTTCGTCCCCACCCTCAGTCTTTCTCCAGTGTTCTCGTTCTGTTCCCTGCGAGATCTCTTCCTTAGCAGCCCTGCCTGTTGTCAGGTGTAAATGTCCGTGTGTGGGACTCATACCTAATTTTTCCATCCACCTCTCTTTTCCAAGGCTCAGAGAGAGAGTTTCAAGCTGCCAGAATAATGTCATTCAGGCAACGAATGCTTGCTGAGACCCTACTATGTGGCAGACGTGGTCCTAGGTGCTGGGGATAAGACAATGAAACAGATACATTTTCTGTCTTAAAGGAGCTCGCAGCGCAGTGAGAAATAAAGTTCTAGTAATTCAGAGAGACGGAGAGGGATAGATGTTGTAGATAGATAGAGACCAGAGGTATGAGTGCAATGGTTAATATTTTCTTTTAACCATTATTTGCTTTAATATTTACTTTATGAACCAGGCACTTTTCTCAATGCTGTGTAAATAGGATCTCATTTAACCCTCACAACAATATTGGGAGGCAAATACTATTATTATCTCCATTTAACACATGATATGGTGATAGTGTAACTGAGGCACAAAAATTTGCGCACAGTCACTCAGCTGATCCATGGCAGGTCGGGAACACCCAGTCAGTCTGTCCCCACTTCCCGTGCCCTTGTGTGCTGCACTGTTTGCCTCTGGGAAGAGTGCTGTCCCTGAGCCCACCCTCAGTTCACATCTTGGTCTGCCACTTAGTATCCATAACCTTAAAACTCTGTAAGCCCCCTTTCCTCATCCATAACATGGAGTTAATAATTACTGACTTTATATGGTTATTTTAAGAAGTAAAAGGAACCTAGCACGTTCTTGACACTGTCTGCATTTTTAAAATGTTAGCTGTCATTATTATGGTCATTATTATCATTGTTGTTGACATACAAAATACTGTGTAATGGCCCTGAGGATGTCAGAAAAGCTTACATTGAGAAGGTGACATGAGAGCAGAGTTTTGAAGGATTAGAGCTCTCATAAATAAAAATTGTCCCTTCCCCTGAGATCCTTAATCCTGCTAATGGCATCATTGTTTTTTGTAATTACCAGGGTCCAAGCTTAAGTCATCTTTAATTCCACTTTTTTCTTTTCTTTCCACATTTAGTTGCCATGCATGCTAACTACGCGTCCTGCATTTATTTCTTGCCTTTACCCCCTTCACGCTTTTGTATTTTCACTGCCAGTCACCTAGTCCAGGTTCATGTGCCTCTCGGATAACTAAGGGAGTAGCCTCTGGGAGGCAGCATGGTGTGTAGTAGACCGCAGCTTCGTACCATCTGGAACTAGGTGTGAATCTCAGTTCCTCCATGTAGTCCATCTGATACCAGATGTAAGAGAAATAAATCTCAGCTCTACCAGCTCCATGGTGTGTGAACTGGAGCAAGTTACTTCGCTTCCTGCAGCTTCATTTTCCTCATTGGGAATCTCATGAGTTTTTTCTGTTTCTTTTTATAAAACACACTACTTTCTACATGACCTTTTTTCTGGTACCAAACTATAAACTCCTTTTCTTCCCTAGCATTGGGCCTACTCATTCAGTAAGTGCTGTTTCTTGAATGAATGCATGAATGGATGGATGACCATGAAAGAAATGGGGCCACTAATAGGAATCTACTACCATCAAAAGAACACAGGTATCACACAAAAAGGAGTATGATCTCATCCTGCCTCTTCTCTCTTCCCTTTGTCTTATGGACTTCATTATCTGTGGGGAGGAGTGAAGATGCTTGTATTCTTGTAACAAAGATGTGAAGGACAGCTGGGAAAGGTTCAGAACAGAAGCTAGAATCAGAAAATGTCTATGGAGTCAGTGAAAACTGCAGGATCATCAGCCTCAAAAAAAAAAAAAAAATAGTGCTGGTGTCTGTATTCCATTTACAGTTCTCAGATTTATTCTACATTGAAGCATACCTATGAGGGAAAATGCTCTTTAAATTCAGTGAAAAGTACTTTTATTAAAAAATCCAAAATCATCAAAAATTCAACATTCCCTTTAACAAATGTCTATTAAGTGCATGCTTTATACCAGACATAATGCTAGAAACTGGAAATGCAAAGATGAACAGGAGCTCGGAGTCTATTGAGGAGATAGTCAAACAACTAACTGTAATATGTGATGTGTAATACAGCAGCAATTGGAACAGAAGTCTATGGAAGCCCAGAGAAGAGCATCTTGAATCCTGTCTGGCCTTGGGAAAGGCTTTAAAAAGACATGACATTTGCACCCCAGCTGGTGTGGCTCAGTGGATTGAGCGCCAGCCTGTGAACCTAAAGGTTGCCAGTTTGATTCCTGGTCAAGGCACGTGCCTGGGTTGCGGGCCAGGTTCCCAGTTGGGGGCTAGTGAGAGGAAACCAGTTGATGTATCTCTAGTACCTAAGATGTTTTCTTCCCTCTCTCCCTCCCTTCCCTGCTCTCTAAAAAAATAAATAAAATCTTTAAAATATTTTAATGACATTTGAGATGGTATAGATAGGTAGATACAGATACTGATTTTTTTTGTTTTAATTTTTTTTAGATTTTACTTAAAGTGTCAGCCTGTATTTTTTTTAAGGATTAAATTCTAATTTCCAAAAAGTTCTTCAGAGCAGGGTGAGCAGTTCATTTCAATTATTTCTTCTACTTGTTATTAACAAGGAGATGACAAAAGAAGAGAAAATTAAGTATTATGCTTCCCAGAGTGTTCTGCACACCTGCTCACTCCTTTGGGCCAAGACCACCCCATGGGAAGACCTGAAGTGCTGAAACAGGCCCTCAAACCAATCCCAGTCCATGAGCATCAACATGGATGGGAAAACCCAAGACTTGAAGGTGCCAGAGACACACAACTCAGTAGCAGAGTGTAGACAGTAGGGACAGGCCTGGCTCTGCCCCTCCTCCACACAGTTCTGAGCACTGGGGCTCAGCCTGCTGCTTGGCCAAGGTTAGACAAATCAACTCCCCTCAGGAAGAAGTCAGTTCCTTACTCTCCACAGTGTCTCCTTGGGGGACCAGTGCCAGCCCCTTGACTCCCTAAACAGGTGAGGGCTGGCACCCTTAAAGCACCCTTCCAGGCTCCAGGACCAGCCTGCTGTGCTCCTGCTGTTGGATCTTTTGGTGCTCCCGGAAATGATGCTTCTGGACAAAGCTCCTTTCACACTTGGTGCGGCTGTAGGGCTGCTCGCCAGTGTGGATGCACCGGTGCTGCACCAGATCCAGCAGGTGGCTGAAGTTCTTGCCACAGTAACCACATATGAGTGAACTGACCTTTCCTCCAGGGGATGTGGGTGGACAGAGCAACCAGTTTGTTGGGCAAGAACATCTGGACATGATGGCCCCCACTGGTACCGTCCCACAAGGGGCAGTGCTGGTGGGTCACCAGGCTCACCCTGCAACAGAAGTTTCTCATGCATGCCTCACACTGATGCTGTTTTGTCATCTTGGACTGGGACTTTAGCTGTGGCCTGCGCCTAAGGCCTCTTTAGCTGTGTCCTCTAGCTCTGAGGCAGAGAAAGACTCCCACCTTGAGTGGGTCTGCAAATAGGTGGCCAGCTGCTTCTCACAGTGGAAGCTGATCTTGCACTCAGAAGGTTCATGGGAAACGGAGGTATCCTTTTTCAGCTGCAGGCCATGCCCACATTCCTGACCCAGTTGCACCTGCCTATTAAATTTCTGCTTCGAGGGGCAGCCCAGACTTCTGTCACTGTCAGGGTCTCTGCTGCCCTCAGTGGGCTGCTCAACATTAGGTCCCTGGGATCTGATTCCAGGAGGACAGAACTGCCCTGACTCTCCCAGGGCTCAGTCTGCTCCAGGGTCAGAAAAGCCTGCTCTTTTGCAATGCCTGAGAACTCTCCAGGAAGATCCTCAGAGCGTTCCCTTGGGCAGGCACCAACAAACCCTTCCTCCTTCAAGTCACCCAGCATCTTTGTACTCAACTCCGCTTTTCCTTCTGGCTAGCCAAGGACCTTCAAAGAGACTCAGTTGTTCATCATCACATTTCTATAAAGCTCCTTCTGCCAGTCCTCCAGATTCTCCTATTCCTGCTGTGAAAAACAGGCTTCCTCATTTTTGAGTGACCAGGATACCTTGAGGGCCTCCCCTGTGTTGCCTGATGGCAGCCGCAGGACCCAGAAGTTTCCGTGCTTTAGCAGGTTCTCCAAGTTCTCTAGCCACTCTGCAGCAGGCTTCCCAGCACAGCCCACTTGCTCTCCAGCTGGTTTCCAAAATCCATGGTCGTCTTCTTGAGGTCAGCCAAATTCTTCTCAGCTGTCCCCCCGTGTGTCTCTCCAGGTTCTGTAGCTAGGCAGCCTGGGACTCCACCTTCTTCTCCATTTCTTGGATGGTGGCCACCACTCTGTGGAGTAAGATCTCCATGGTTTGAAAACAGGACCTTTTCTTTGTTGCTCGTGCGGGCAACAAGGAAGGAGTCAAAGGTGTGGAAGCACTTCCTCCTGTGCTGAGCCAATGCAGGTTCCGCTGTGGCTGTCAGCTGCCTGTCAGTAGTGGGGCTCTGCCTGGTGCCCTTCCAACTGCCTTGAAGGCATAGTTTTATGAAAGAATACAATTTCAGAAGTCAGACATAAATCACTCTTATAAAAAGCAAAGTAAGCCCTGGCCAGGTAGCTCAGTTGGTTAGAGCGTTGTCCCAATATGCCAAGGCTGAGGGTTCAGTCCCTAACCACAAATTGATGTTTCTCTTTCTCAAATCAGTAAATAAAAATTTTTTTAAAAAGGCAGAATAGATGTGGGAGACAGAATATTCCTACTGAAATGGGAAAAAATAATAACAACAAAAGAATGAGAAATTTCCACTGAAACAACTAAGAAATAAGTGTTTAATTTTGAATGTTGGGGCATTATTTGAGGTTTGTCCATAATCTTCCCTCATACTTTTAATGTGTGCCTTCTGTCATCCATTGTTTGGGAGGAGAAGGCAGCCATTAATCTTACTGTGGTTTACTTGCATGTGGTGAATCATGAATGACTCATTTCAAGATTTTTCCTTTTCTTTTAATAGTTTCATTTCAGTGTGTCTAGGAATGAATTTCTGAGTTTTGAGATGGGTATTGAAGGAGGAATAGAAATTTGTTCACAGGAGGAGACAGAAACAGTACAAATATTAGACTGAAATCAGATTTTTTTCATCACAGTCAGCATATATACTAACTTAGCCCAGAACTGATTAACATGTTTTGATCCAGAATAATCAGGCATTTATGTTGGTTTCATCTATAGCTACCTATATGCTTCTGTAGGAAAGGAAGGAAGTATAGAAGGGAGGGAGGGAGGAAGGAAGGAGAGAAAAAGTATCTTCTTTCTGTCACTTGAACAAATACAGCATTTGTTCAACAGGATCAAGTATAAAATGCTGTTGACCACACAGTCCTAGAAGACATGAGCAATTTCTTATGAGGACTAGCCAGTACTGTGACTCTGGGTGTCTGAATGGAGCTATTTCTCAGCAGCTGTAAAAATGTCTAAGCAATAGGTACAAAAATTAGTATTTTACTACCAAGACAAAGCAGAGAACAGAGGCACTGATTATAAAAATTATAAATTTTTTTATGAAATTATAAAAAGTATCTCAAAAATTATAAAAGTATCATTTTAGTGAAATGATTAAAATGTTTTTCCTACTTTTTCAGTTTGACTGAATACACAGCAATTGTCACAATTTCCACAAATGAAGGGTCAGCTCATATTTGCTTATCCAACTTAGATTCCTAGATGGGGCCTACAGAAGAGTATGAGAGTTAAACCGAGTATTTGAAATATGTTGCTCAAGTGCCCGTTTTTCCCCATATGCTTCCTATATTAGTTTCATAGGGCTGTTGCACAAATACCATAAACAGGGTGGCTTAAAACAACAGAAATTTATTCTCTTAGAGGTCTGGAGGCTAGAACTCTGAAATCAAGATGTCCATAGGGCCATGATATTTCCAAGGAATGTCTAGGAAAGAATCCTTCATTCCTTCTTCGTAGCGTCTGGTGGTTTCCTGCAACTCTTAGCTTTCCTTGGCTTCAGGATGTGTCATTCCAATTACTGCCTCTTTCACAAGGCATTCCTCCCTCTGTTTGTCTGTTTCTATGTCCACATTTTCCTCTTCATGTAAGGGCAGCAGTCATTGAATCAGGGCCCACCTTAATCCAGCATGACTTCATCTTAAATTGTTTACATCTGCAAATACACTATTTCCAAATAAGGTCATATTCACAGGTTCCAGGTGGACATGTATTTTGGGAGAACATTTTCAACCCAGTATACTTCCCTTACCAATTTTGGGAAGGAAATTTTGTTTTGCATAATTTTTCAGCTGTTCACCTACAAGTAGTTGGCAGCAACCAGTAAAATTTTTATTTAAAATTTTACTTCCTCTTGTCTGAAATCTTTGACATGCCAGTAGCTCAGTTTAACGATTGTCTAGTCAAATTATGTTTTGTTTTTCCCTTTTATGTAAAAAGGAACTCTAGTTGTTAAACTATTCTCCCAAGGCTCTGACTTGAGTGCTGGATGAGAGAATTCTCGTGCCCCAACCTTTAGGTGATCTGTGATCACTTTGAGTGACTGTCATCCTTCCAGTGTTGATTTGCAGTTTGTGTTCATGGAAGTAGTTTCTTTTGCGGTTTCAGTCTGAGTTCCTCTAAATAACACCTTGTTTTCACTTTCAAAGGCTGCCAATGTTTAAAATAAAAAGTCTTTTGGTAGAAAGTAAAACTCTCTCCATAATAAATTTTGAGGCTTCCTTTGGAGTTCAAAGAATGTCAGCTCCCTTTAGCTCCGTTAATGGTACATCTATAGGTAGACAGGAATGAGTCTAAGGCATGTGACATTTTCTGCAACCCTCAGGCTCTTGTGACCAACACATGAGGCAAAGAGCCTTTAACTCCAGGAAGTTAAGAAAGCCATGAGTTAAGAAAGCCATGAAAGAGGCTTCTTTAAAGAAATAAAATTTAGAAAACATGAGGAAAGTTGAATGGGAAGAAGGGACGGATTGGTTGACACAGGGCGGAGAGGCCTCTCTGAGACATTAGACCTAAAGTATTTGCCCAAGGGAGGAAAAAAAGAAACTAGTCCAAGAAGGGTTCCGAAGTACGGAATCGGGCAAATGGTTCTGTATTGGGTTTCTGGTGACTTAGAGAAAGGAGGTTGTACCTGGAGTGAAGAAGTACATTGGAAAATTCCAGTGGAAAGGATCTGGTTGATTCAATGGTCAAGGGATAGCTCTGACTTGAATTGTTGTATTTCCACTGCCTAGCTTAGTGCCTGGCATTCAAATACACTTAATAAATATTTTTGAAAGAAAGAAAACAAAGCTGGAAATGTAGTTACTTAACTTGGGACAAACTGATGTGGGTTCTTTGTAACCATGTACTTATTTAAGGCAGGAGATTGCTATGCCTTATAGTTGAGTTATTTTTGTTTTATAAAAAGTCTACTGGGCTGACGTGGTATCTTCAGGAGGGAGCTGTGGGGAAGGGTGTCTGCAGGAAATGTGTGGGAATAAGGACATGGTCTTCAGAGAAGAAGAAATGTTTAGGGGAAATAAGTTATCTGAAAGAAAACCTTCAGTTGGATATTATCTTGAGCCCTATTTTAATTGTTTCTTTTTGATTGGAGTTTTAGAAACTCTGACTACAGATGAACAGTTATTTCTATTTAAAAAATATAATTTGGGACCAAAAAATCTTCCATGATATGTATAGCCATTGCCAATGCTATTTGAGGCAGCTAAACATGAGGCAGCTAAATTTTAGAAGCTTTTCAATCACCTTTTACATGCCTCTCTTTGATTCTTTTTTAAAATCCTCACCTGAGGATATGTTTATTGATTTTAGAGAGGAAGGGAGAGAGAGAGAAAGAGAAAGATTGATCAGTTGCCTCCCTTTAGCGCTCCTACCTGGGGATCCAACCCATAAGCTAGGCAGGTGCCCTGACCAGGGTTGAACTTGCAACCTTCTGCTGTACAGGACAATGCTCCAACCAACTGAGCCACTCTGCCGGGGCTCTTCAGTTCTTTAATTCAACACAAAGTTTGGGACTTGATAAGACCTAGACCGAGGTGTAAGAAATTGGACAAGGATCCTAACTTTAAGGAACTCAGAATCTATGATGCAATAAGGATTTTATCAGCAAAATATGGATAGTGCATGGATAAAGGCATCACTAGCTATGCTTGGAAACCTTTACTGAGAAGGTTAAATTTGAGTTGAGTCTTAAAGGGTGAGAGGTGTTTGCCTGTTCACTATGAAACTGGTCTGTTCTTTGCCTGCTTTGCACACTGGGAGTGATTCCACCATCTCTCTGCAAAATTGTTTCTTTCAAGACTGAGTCGAAGATCAATCTTTTAATAATGACAACACTATATATCAAATTTTATGGGATTTCACTAAAGTTACACTGAATGAATGAGAAAAATAATCATAGGTTTAAATGTGTTCATTAAACACATTTAAAGAAAGAATTAAGGTAAATTATTATTATTATTTTAAAGATTTTACTTATTTATTTTTAGAGAGAGGGGAAGGGAGGGAGAAAGAGGGAGAGAAACATTGATGTGTGGTTGCGTTTCGTGCACCCCCTGCTGGGAACCTGGCCTGCAACCCAGGCATGTGCCCTGACTGGGAATCAAACTGGTGACCCTTTGGTTTGCAGGCTGGCACTCAGTCCACTGAGCCACACCAACCAGGGCGAATTAAAGTAAATTAAATAAACGTAACTCAACGTGTTTTAAAAACACAACAAAATAAACCCAAATAAGGCAAAAAGAATTAGTAAAGTCAAAATAGCTTAAAGGATAACAAAAATAAGAACTAGTTTTTTTGAATGCCAATAAAAATAGAAAAACATCTGGTAAAGTAAGAGACTACAGATATAATAATGAGAATTGGTTTTAACCACAGATACAGAAGAAATGTTAAACATAAAATACTATATAAAGTAAAAAAATATAAATGTTAATATATTTTTAAAAATATTAACAGCCCTGGCTGGCGTAGCTCAGTGGATTGAGCACAGGCCTGCAAACCAAAGGATCACATTTTGATTCCCAGTCAGGGCACATGCCTGGGTTGCAGGACAGTTCCCAGCAGGGGACGCACGAAAGGCAACCTTACATTGATATTTCTTACCCTCTCTCCTTCCCTTCCCCTCTAAAGACAAATAAAATCTTAAAAAAAATTAATTTAAAAATATTAACAGCGATTTTATTTAAAAATTATAAATGAACAAAACTGACTTAGTTTTACATGTTTTCTTGTTTTGTTAGATTCATACGTATTTCACTTTTTGAGCAACTTAAATTGTATTGTGTTTTTAAATCGACTTTAGACAGAGACAAAGGAAGGGGGGAAGAGAAAGAGAGAAAAAGGGAAGAGATTGTTGTTCCATTTATTTACGCATTCATTGCTTGATTCTTGCATGTGCCCCAACCTGGGATTAAACCGGAAACCCTGATGTATCAGGACAACGTACTAACCAACTGAGCTACCTGGCCAGGACAGTATCATATTTTTAAGTTCAGCTTCCATGTGTTCACTATAACTGTAGAGAAATAGGACTGATTTTTGAGTGCTTATTGTATAGCCTATAACTTTGCTGAACTCATGTACTTTATTCTAGAGTTTTTTGTAAATACATTCCTTAGTATTTTAAAAAAGATTTTACTTATTTATTATTAGAGAAGGGAAGTGGGGGAGGAAAAGAGGGAGAGAAACATCAATGTGTGGTTGCCTCTCATGTGCCCCCTACTGGGGACCTGGCCCCATAACCCAGGCATATGCCTTGACTGGGAATTGAACCAGCGACTTTTTGGTTCACAGGCCAGCACTCAATCTACTGAGCCACACCAGCCAGGGCTCCTTGGGGCTTTTTACATAGACTATCATGATATCTGCGCAAAGTCAGAGTTTTACTTTTTCTTTTCCAATCTGTACACCTTTTATATCCTTTTCTTGCCTTATTGTGCTAGCTTTAGTAAGAGTGATAACAGCAGACATTCCTGACTCATTTCCAATCTTAGGAAGAAGGAATTCAGTCTTTCACTATTAAATAGGATGCTAGCTAGGTAGATATTTTTATCAAGTTGAGGAAATTTCCCTCTATTCCTGGTTTTCTGAGAGTTTTCTTTTGTTTTTTGTTTTTTAAATCATGAATTGGTATTGAATTTTGTGAAAGGCACTTTCTGCATCAATTGATACAATCTCTTTGTCTCTTCTTTACTTAATTTATATGGTGGATTACACTGACTGAATTTCGAATGCTGAATCAGCCTTACAACCCTAGAATAAACACCACTTAGCCATTATATAATTCTTTTTTACATATTGGTGAATATTTGCTATTGTTAAGGATTTTTGGATGTATTTTCATGAAGGATATTGGTCTGTATTTTTCTTTTTTTTTGTACTCTCTGTCTGGTTTCTTTTTTTTTTTTTTTAAACACATTATTTATTTATCTTTAGAGGGGAAGGGAAGGAGAGAGGGAGAGAAACATCAATGTATGGTTGCCTCATGTGTCCCCTGCCGGGAACTGGCCCACAACCCAGGTATGTGCCTGACTGGGAATCGAACTTCGATCCCTTGGTTCACAGGCCCACGCTCAATCTACTGAGCTATACCAGCCAGGGCTCTGTCAGGTTTCAATATCAGGGTAATACTGGTCTCATAAAATGGGTTGGAAAGAGATCCAAACTCTTATTTTCTGGAAAAGATTGTGTAGAATTGGTGTTATTCCTTCTTTAAATGTTTGATAGAATTCTCCATTAAAACCATCTGGACATGGTGGTTTTTTCTTTTTTTTTAAATTTATTTAATATATCTTATTGATTATGCTATTATAGTTGTCCCATTTCTCCCCCATCATTCCCCTCCACCCTGTACACCCCCTCCCACCCACACACCCCCCTTTAGTTCATGTCCATGTGTCATAAGTTCTTCTACTTTTCCCACACTATTCTTGCCCTCCTCCCCCTGTCTATTTTCTACCCACCATCTATGCTACTTATTCTCTGTACCTTTTCCCTGTCTCTCCTGCTCCCACTCCCCTGCTGCTAACCCTCCATGTGATCTCCATTTCTGTGTTTCTGTTCCTGTTTTAGTCGTTTGCTTAGTTTGCTTTTCTTTTAGTTGTGGTTGTTAATATCTGTGAGTTGGCTGTCTTTTTACTGTCATATTTTTTATCTTCTTTTTCCTAGATAAGTCCCTTTAACATTCATATAATAAGGGCTTGGTGATGATGAACTCCTTGAACTTGACCTTATCTGAGAAGTGCTTTATCTTCCCTTCCATTCTAAATGACAGCTTTGCTGGAGAGAGCAATCTTGGATGTAGGTCCTTGCCTTTCATGACTTGGAATACTTCTTTCCAGCCCCTTCTTGCCTGTAAGGTCTCTTTTGAGAAATCAGCTGACAGTCTGATGGGAACTCCTTCGTAGGTGACTGTCCCCTTATCCCTTGCTGCTTCTAGAATTCTCTCCTTCATTTTAATCTTGGCTAATGTAATTATGATGTGCCTTGGTGTGTTCCTCCTTGGGTCCAACTTCTTTGGGACTCTCTGAGCTTCCTGGACTTCCTGGAAGACTATTTCCTTTGCCACATTGGAGAAGTTCTCCTTTATTATTTGATCAAATAAGTTTTCCACTGGTTGCTCTTCCTCTTCCCCTTCTGGTACCCCTATAATTTGGATGTTGGGACATTTAAAGATGTCCAGGAGGTTCCTAAGCCTCTCCTCATTTTTTTTTGAATTCTTGTTTCTTCCTTGTTTTATGTTTGTTTGTTTGTTTCTTCCTTCTGGTCCACTCCATTGATTTGAGTCCCAGTTTTCCTCCCATCACTATTGGTTCCCTGTGTGTTTTCCTTCATTTCACTTACTGTAGCCTTCATTTGTTCATCTAATTTTCGACCAAAATCAACCAATTCTATGAGTATCCTGATCACCAGGGCTTTGAACTGTGCATCTGGCTATCTCTTGGTCGCTTAGATAAATTGGCTCTGGGGCTTTGATCTGTTCTCCCGTTTGAGCCTTTTTTGTTTGTTTGTTTGGTTTTTTGCTTTTGGTCTGGTCGCAGCTGTTAGGTTGTGTGGGGCGGAGCCTTAGGTGATCCCCAGGGCAGGGCAGCCTAGTGGCTGGGTTGTGATGCTGTATGTGGGGGCGGGGTCCGAGAGGGAACAGTGGCGTTTGCTCCTTTCTCTCTTGGATTCCAGTCCCTTCGCTGCTTCCCCCAAGCAAATTGGCCCTTCTGGTGCTGATTTCCATGTGAATGGGCTTGTGTACATTCTAGGACCCTGTGGGCCTCTCCAACAAACTCTTCTGTGAGGCTGTCTCTCCTGGCACCTCAACCCCCACAAATGTCTTCAATTGGTGTTTTTAGGTTCTATTTCCTGGCTCTGGAGCCCTGGGTTGCAAGGTCTGTCTTGCTCCCCGTTTTCCCCTGGATTATCGGTCTGGATGAATGGTTGTTGGATATCCGTACAGTTCAGTTTTCTATCGGTTCTAGTTGTTTTCTTGTTTCTAAATCTTTGTTGTCCTTAATTTTGGTTGTGTGAGGAGGCACAGTGTATCCACCTACACCTCCATCTTGGCCAGAAGTCGAGGTTTCTTTTTTTGAAACTTTTAAATTACAGATTAAATGTCCTTAAGAGTTATAGAGCTATCCAAACTATTTCTTTCATATTGGATGAGTTATGGTAGTTTGTGCTGTTCAGGGAATTGGATTATGGAATATTTATTTAGTCTCAAAATACCACCCTACAAAATAGTTCTGGATGATAAAAAGGGAAAGAGTAATTTTACACTGGGAAAGTCTGACACCTCAACCAACGGATCAAGGTTGACATCACTAGCAATGGGCAACTCAGAATCATGTACCACCTGGTAGAGTACGAGAGAAGAACAGAGCATCCCTTTTGTGTTTCTCCTGACAAATCCAATCACAAGGAAATATCAGACAAGCCCAAACTTAGCAACATTCTACATCATTGTTCTTTAATCTTCAAAAATGTCAACGTTATGAAAGTCGAGGAAACAATGGGGTAGCATCCCTCGAATGAAGGAGACTAAGGAGAGGCACCACTGCGTTTGAGGGTGATCTCAGATTGGATCGTTAAGCTCTAAGGACAATTTCAGGACAAACGAAATTTGATAGGCTCCTGGGAAGCAGACGGTGGTGTGTATCAATGTTAATTTTCTGATTTTGATGGTTGTACTCGGTTATATACCTGAATGTTCTCACTGGTAGAAAACACATAATATTTGGGGGTTATGAGATGTCAGGTTGTCAATTTACTTTCAAGTGGTTCAGAAAAAAAATATTTTTGATTTAAAAAAACTTTTCTGTGAATTTTAAATAATTAAAAAATTTCATAACTGAAAAATTTTCCAGCTAGTCTCTTCCCATTTTGATCACTCTGTTATTCTAGTGCTTCTAAACATTGATTAATATATTTTACATACATTTGTATTGAATATCATCTACTTATTTGGGAATCTTTCTACTTCTTGTGTTTTTATTTCTCTCTTAACAACCACTTATAAAGTTTTTGAACCATGAATTATCTGAATAGTCAAATTGCCTCTTCCAATTTAAGTCATGGAAAAACTTTAAATCATCTCTCTGAAGTAATATAATGGACTCAGGAACCACGTCCTGTGCCGATTGCTCATTCACACCAATCAGTGGCCCCAAGGATTCATAGCAATATGTGTTTTGGTGGAAAAATGAGTCACTCCACCAACACAGAGCTGGCCTGTCCCGCCCAGAGCACAGTGAAAACGTGGAGATCAGAGTGGAGCACAAAGGCCCTGCATCTGAACAAGAGGCACACTCTTCCTGCCCTGCACATTGTGAGATGGAAACTTCGTTTCCCAGGAAGAGGGCTGGATTTCACAAGTGAAATGGTCTTGCTTAGATGTGTACAGCTGCTAAACACTTACTGTTTTTACTGAGAGTGCTGTTTCAAAGATCTGCTCTTGGTTCCAACTGGAAAGCTGAAAGGAGGGGGGAGTTTAACTGAAAGTCTTCTTGATACCAGTCCTTGACCAGTGCAAGTTACGAGAACGGGCAAAGGGTTGTGCACATTTCTTGATACCAATGGTGTGTCAACCATTCTGACATGTCTGTTTCTGTGAATGAACATATTTCGTCCTCAAACAACCTTTGTTTTTTTTTAATACTTACCAGAGGATACACTTACTGATTTCAGAGCAAGAGGAAGGGGAGAAGGGGAGAGGAGGAGAGAGAGAAAACATCACTGTGAGGGGGAACATTGGTCGGTTGCCTCCCCTGAGCGCCCTGATCAAAGCTGCAGCCCAGGTGTGTGCCCTGACGGGCTGAGCCCACAACCTGTTGCTGCATGGGACAGTGTTCCAACCGACTGCGCCACTCGGCTGAGGCCCTTCCAAACTACTGTTGACATTCCCTCAAATCAATTTCCTTTCTAAAATTCCAATCGGCTTCTCTTCCTCTTTTGGTTGCAATCCTTAATCAGTGCCTTATAACCTTTAGGATAAAGTCCAGACGGCTTAGCATGACTTCCAGGATGCACTGTGACTGGGCAACTTTTCTAGCCCAGCCTCACCTTTAGCTTATCTGCCTCCAGACATCCAGCTTCAATAAAATATTTGCCACAGCAAATAGCCACGAGGGCTCAGACAGCCTCGTGCCTTTACCAAGATCTTTCCTCTGCTTAGAATCCCAACCCCTAGCAAATGCCACAGCTCAGCTCCTCTGAAATGTCCCCGGACACCGTTACGTAGACAGTGGTGCCCTTTCCTCTGCATCGTCAGCGTTCATTGTATGTGATGCCTTTTGTGGTCGCTACCCCGCTCAGTTGTGGTTGTGGGGTTCGTGTCCCACTCTCGTGTCAGACCGTAAGTTCTTGATAGCAAGGACCATGTCTTTCCACCTTTGGGTCCCCATCTCCTGGCCCTGGGACTAGTACTTCATAGGCACTTGATAAACATTTGTTTGAGTGAGTGGTATTCAAAAAGATTTTTCTGAAAATCTGAGACACTATCAGGTCTCAAAGGGCTTTTTAAAGTATCAAAGATTCGTCTCATAGACTCACTGAATATCAGAACTGGAAGGAACCTTAGAAATCATGTACTCCTATTTTTTCATTGACAGATGAAAAAACGAAGGACTAAAAGAGCGGTGAACTAAGAGAAGAAAAGGCGCTTGAAATCATACACCAATTTGGAGGTAGAGCCAAACTGAATAAATCTGAATAAATGAGGTGAAGCCACAGAAGGCTTCTTTTTTGCACAGGAAGACAACACAGTAACATTTTAGGAAGATTAACTGGCAATGCTGTACATGCTGGATGAATTGGAGGGAAGAGGTTAGAGATGCAGAGACCAACCAGGAAAGAACAGTAACAACGCAGGCATCAACGGGTAACTACTGGACCAGAGAGGTGGCCGAAGCGATGAGAATGACCGGAGAATGATACAGCGAAAGGACAAGCAGGCCTTGGGATTCCATTTGCTTTGAGAGGTGAGGCAGAGAGAAGAGTTAAAAAAACCTGCAAGTTGGAGACTGGTGGTTGAAAGGATGATGGTAACATCGATGGAAGTAAGAAAGTCATGAGAGGTCTTATTTTTGAGGGAAGACATTAAATTTAGTTTGTGTTGAGTTGAGATGACAGTGGGATACCCAACAAGGCCGTAAGCAGTGGAAGATGAGAGCGGGCCTGGCGTTTAGGAGGCAGGCTGACATGCTGGTAACCAGCCACTGCCCCTCCTGGCCTGGTGGGATTCAGCAACTGCCTTTGGACCCTTGGTAATGCCTGGCCCAGCAGGGGCTGCCAGAACTCTGCTTCAGCAAGACAGACAACAGCATCCCTTCTGATCACTTGGTGTCTATCTGTGCGACAGGTTTCCAATATGTTTAACATTTCGCGAAGCAGAGACACTGATTTTAGAGTCATAGCAAAGAGGGTGCCGGAAGAGAAGGGAAAAAAAAGAGGGAAAGTGACTGGAACCAGCGCAGAGGGCTGGAGGCAGAACCCATGTGAAACACTGACATTAAGAAAGTAGCCCAAGAAAGAAAAAGGAAAATGGCGTGAATACTCATAGCAGGGTTATTCATAATAGACAAAAAATGGGAAAAACCTAAATGTCCATCAACAAACACCAGGTAGCTTATGTATACAACGGAATTTTATTCAGCAGTTAAAAGGATTGAAGCCCGGATAAATGCTACAGCAGGAGTCCACCTTGAAAATAAACCGCGTGAAAGAAGCCGACACAAAAGGCCACATATTGTATGATGCCGCTTACATGAAGTGTCCAGATCAGGCAAGTCTGTAGACCGCAAGTAGATGGGTGGTTGTGAGGGCCTGGGAGAAGGGAGGAATGGGGAGTGACCGCTCATGGGCCTGGGGCAACAAGGCTGAATTTCAGCTGAGCCCTGTGCTCCTGGAAAACACTGACATTTAAAGGCCTCTCCCTACCCTTCTGTGTTCTGGAAAACAGCTTACTGCAAAGAAGCACCCTCTCCCTATGACTCACAGGCACCCCCTTATTTACCTGTGACCAGGGCAGGCATAGACCCTCCATATCCTCATCCTTTGTCTCATAAATGATACTGAACTGCTTGTCCCACTGATCACTCGAACAAAATGCTTCCTAACCAAACCTCGTTTCAGCCTCTCTCCTCCCCCAAACCCCCGGCTTTGGCCCGCTCTCAGCCTCAGCTGGCACACAGCCCTTCCTGAGGATGGGCTGACTTCAGGGAAGAGCATTCTCTGATCCGCTCTCACGTCATCCTTTCATTCATTACCTGCACCTGCTCTTGCTTGAGGGTTTTTTTAGCTTTGTTTAGCCCTCTCAGTCAAAGAAAACTCCCTTTTGTTTGGCCTTGCCGCATGCAGGTCTTCTGGTCACAGTGTTCTCTCCGCTACAACAGACCCCGCCCCAACTTCCGTGCAGATGCCGAAAATAAAGTCTCCCTTCGCTAAGTCTGGATCTGTTTTTTTTTTTTTTTTTTTTTTTTTTTATGACGTGTTTATTTTGGGGGGGTGATAAAAAGCATTCTCAAATTGATTGTGGTTGCCAACTCTGTGAACGTACTAGGAACCATTTAGTACATTTTAAATAGGTGAGCTGTATACTATATAAATGATATTTCAATAAAGTTTGGGTTTTACATTTTTTTAGAAGTTTTAAAAGCTGTTTTAAAAAAATGAAAGGAAGAAAAAACAAGTTAGCAAATGGGACAAGAAATAAACAAAAATGATACAGCCTCACAAAAGGCCACAAGGGAGAATCTCGGGGACAGTAGTGCCAAATCCTGCAGAGCTCCAATAAAATTAGAAAAGCAGAGATAGCTGGTAGAACATGGAGTTTATTAGTGACTTAAATTCGATTCCCTAGAGAGGAAGCCAGCTTTTTGGATAAACTGCAGAAGCGTGAGGACTGAATTGGGGGTAACAGATCTGCAGCAGCAGTTCTGGAAAACAATGAATTTGAACTGGAGAAAACAGATGGATCCAACCTGGAGGTGACAGGAAGGTAAGACCAATTATGGCCGACCACAGTGTGTGTTGTCGCTGTGTTTGCTTTTGTTATTAATATGTAAGATAAGAGACCGGTGCATGTCGAAGGCAAAGGAGAGGGAAGGCTTTCTGGCATTTTCATTAATGTATTTTCTGGATTGTTTTCTGTGTGTTAGCCTCAGTCACTGCTTCCCTGAAACTAAAACCTCTCACCCCAGAGCAAACCTGTGTCCTGTGGTTGGTTTCTAGCACCAAATGATGCACAAACTAGCACCTAGTATATATTTTTATTGTTTGCTGGTTCAGGAAATCTATCCTCTATATTAATGTTTGAAGAGGAAAGAAAGGGATTTTTTAGGAAGAGAAATATACAAACGTCATAAGCACTTTCCATATATGTCAGAGGGACAAGAATAGTGCCCTCTGGGGAGGGCACTACATCTGGGGGGAAGAACCCGCGGCAGCTGTGAGCCATCTGCTGGGGACTGGTTTTCTACGTGGGACGGTTGATTTTTCTGATGTGAAGACACATCATCCCCAGCCGTTTATTATTAACACAACACATGGTCTCCCGAGGCTCGCGCTCAGCACAGATCCACCACGAGTGGAACGCATTACATGCCACGCCCCTCACACCTTGCTGAATCTTCCTAGGTATAAACCAATAAGACAAGGCAGAACCACAGCAAGAGATGAGCAATGCCTGGCTTACCCATGCCTCAGCCCTGCCCTTTCACACCTCTTGTTGCGGAGGAGGGGGAAGGGCCTACTCTCCCCCCTCCTCATTCTAGAGACCCTCCCCCTGTGAACCCTTCCCCACTCTCCGGGTGGTGGCAACCCTCCCTGAGCCGCTGGAGAGCCCTCCGCTTTGTGTAGGAAAGTATTCATGCATCTGTCTCTCCTGCTATGCTCTGGATTTCTCCTTAGGAAGGACTGAGCTTTCCTCCTACTCCTTGAAGTTCCCACCCAGTAGCTGGCTCAGGGTAGGCAGGCACACTTTGCTGAACACGTGGACGGATGGAGGAATGTGATAGAGGGCTGCGAGGTTCCAGCGGCTGACATGAGTGCAACCTGTTCTTTTTCCCGGCCACAGGGTTGCCTGCCTCCACCTTTCTGTCCCTTTTACAGGCTCTGCCTCAGCAGCTGGAAGCACACAGTGGAACAGTTTGCCTTTCGGCAAATAGAGTGAGCAATGGAAAATGGAAAGCGTCAACCCTGAATGCAAGCGACGGCATGCTGAATGCAGTTCTCCATGAAGGGAAACTGCTTATTTTCACTGAAATGAGGTCCTCAGAGAATTCCGCTCCAGTTCTGGCTGTCCGTGTTGACATTAGTTCACCAAGGCTTAGCACGCCCCCTGTCGGATTTAGCTGGCATTTAGTAAGAAAAGGAACACTAGAGAAACATCTAAGTAGGGGCAGGGCCCTTTCTGCAAAATTCTCTGTTAATGAGGCATCAGATGACGCACGTACTTACTAGACTGCCCCTGGAACCTAATTTGACTCATCTCAAATACTGTCATTCCTATTTGAAGAGTAGAAATACTTTCCTGATGGGAAAGCTGAAATGGCATGGACTTAATTCCTTTAGCAAGTACACAACCACAAACATCAAGTCAAGCACTAGAATTTCTCTTCAACACCACCCCCCACCCCGCCCTGCAACAGTGAGATTTAAACTGTAATCTCTAAATGTCCACTGAGAGAGAACTAGTTAAATAAATACAGTGCATCTGTACTTTGGAAAACAAGACAGCTCCACGTGTACTGATAGGGAACAATCTTCAAGATGTATTAGTGACTGAAAAAAAAATGCTGAGCAAATACATATACACTTGATGTTATATGCAGAGACTTTCTATGGAAGGCTCCACAAGACAATAGTAACAATTATCTCCTGAAAAGGAAATTAGGTGCTGCAGCCAGAGGTAGAAAGAAACCTTTCCACTATATTTCCGTGTGCTATTCTCACTTTGTATCTTGCATGTTACCTATGAAAATAATCTAACCAATTAAAAAATGTAAGAACCTTGTGAAGGTTCAGTAAGTTTCTCTGCTGTCACTCTTCTTTCTTCTAGAAATCTTATCAGCGCTTAATGGCAGCAATTTAGACTGCCAAAGTACATTTCTTTTAAATTCTAAAATAAATTGGTCAGGTCTAGCAGGCACATATACGTGTATATAATTTTATGTATTATACCTAGTTTTATATATTTGACTTTATATGTCAGCTATGATTTTATACTTGTATATCGGCTCATTCTACTTGAATCTCAAGCAAGAAAGCCATTTGTTTCTGAGAAAGCAGCTATTGAAGCGTTAGAGAAGTATTTTTTCCAACAGTCACTGGGACTGCCCTGGGCTACCCCAGACAGCTCTCCAGCTCCTTTCTGGGTTGGTGGGTTCTCCAACCTGATTGACGGAGCCCCAGGTTCCCACCAAGCGATTTTTCACTCTTCCTGACGATAAGGCATGCCAGACTAGAACAGCTCTTTTGCCAAGACCATCGTCTGTCCAGCTGGGGAAACCCAGGCTTGGTTTCCTAACTGGGGAAAGGTTTGCCACTTTTCTGGGGGAAAGGCGGGCTGCTCCAGGGAACTCACAGCCCCAGAGCTGTGCTGGAGAGTACAGTGGGGCACAGGCAGCCTGGACTCCCTGGACTTCTGAGGTAAGCATCCGCCTTGGTCCTGCTCCTTGGTACCCATGACAGTTGAAAATACGTCTGTAGTTAAATGCTCAGGCCCACTGGCTCTAAAGCAGCTCATCCTGTATGAATGAGAGGCGCAGTGCTAAGGGAGAAAGTGTGGGAGGAGTCAGGGATCTGGTTTGAGCACCAAGGCAATGCTACCCTGCAGGTGAGCTGCGGCCGGTCGCTTGCCCTCTCCAGGCCCTCCTGTCCCCATTTGTCAAGTGAGAAGGTGAGATTTGATCATTTCTCTGCTTGCTGAGTGCTGGTCTTTGGAATGTGGAGAGAAGGGTGCATTTCTAGGTTCTGCTCTGAGGTTAGTGCCAGCTAGGCCTCTGGGGCAGGGGTAAACAAAAAGAAAAAGCTGGTTTTTAGAGAAAGGTTAGAAGTGGGTAAAAGGCTTTACTTTCTGTTTCATTGTCCATTTTAATAGAATTAAAATAGGATAACCCTGGTGGAAACCTAGAGGGGCTTTGCAGCCCCTCACCAGCACTGGGAGCCGAACGGAAATTCTTTCTTCCGACCCCCAAGCAGCCCCTCAAGCTTTTAGAATAGCAGTTGGTAATTTGGGGGTGTGGGTTAGAGGCCCCTTTGAAAAGATTGTGGATCCTTTCCTTTTCAGAAACTGGACGCAGGCCAATACAACACAACACAATATTTCACATATCATTTCAGGGTCCGGTGTTCCACCTGACTCGCCCGCTTTAGAACGTCAAAGGCTGAGGCAGGTTGCGGGCGAGCAGAAAAGGGGAGGGAAAGTGGAGCAACACTCTAGGACCTGTCTCCTCTCCAGCTCGCATTCCTCCGTCGCAGTCCCGCTCTCGTCGCCTCCGCTTCGTCTCCGGCTCCAACTATTCCAACCATCCTGGGAAGGGTGGGGCGGTCGGCTCTCGGGTCCCCCACTGTTGCCCCCTCCCCCATCCCCGTTCTCCCCTTCGCCGCGGCCCCTCCCTTTCTGGGGTGGGGCCAGCCAATGGGCGACGAGACTCCCGGGTTTGGCCTGGGAGCCCGGGAGCGCAGAGATCGCCCCCCCCACAGTTCTGGCCGAGGTCCCGGGGCGCACGGACGTGGCTTGAGTTTCCTCCGCTCTCTGGTCGCTCTCACTCTCCTCCCCGCTCCCGCTCTTCCTCCTCTCTCGGTCTCCCGCTCCAGCTTCAGCTCCACCCGCCGGCCCTGCACGGCTCCGGGTAGCCATGGAGGACACCCAGCTCCACATCGTCGAGCAGCCGCTCCCCGGGTACCCTGACGCGGAGGACCCAGCGTCCTCGATAGTGCGGGCGTCGGGGGCCGAGGAGCCGTCGGGTGCCGGCTCCGAGGAGCTGATCAAGTCGGACCAGGTGAACGGCGTGCTGGTGCTGAGCCTTCTGGACAAAATCATCGGCGCCGTTGACCAGATCCAGCTGACCCAAGCCCAACTGGAGGAGCGGCAGGCGGAGATGGAGGGCGCCGTGCAGAGCATCCAGGGCGAGCTGAGTAAGCTGGGCAAGGCGCACGCCACCACCAGTAACACCGTGAGCAAGTTGCTGGAGAAGGTGCGCAAGGTCAGCGTCAACGTGAAGACCGTGCGCGGCAGCCTGGAGCGCCAGGCCGGCCAGATCAAGAAGCTGGAGGTCAACGAGGCCGAGCTGTTGAGGCGCCGCAACTTTAAAGTTATGATCTACCAGGTGAGCTGGCGGGGCGGACCTCGCCCGGAGCTCCGCGCCCGGCCCGCAGTCCCAGGCCCCGGGGCTTGGGGTCCCGGGACCTGCCCTCGGTGCAGCTCGGCTCTCCTGCAAGCCTGTCTGGGCCCGGGGGACCCACCCTCCTTGGGATGACCGCTCCTGGGGTGGGGTGGGGTGAGGAGCCGGATTCCTGGAGTGCGCGGAGGGGCGCGCTCTGCACCCCGCGTCTCCTCACCGAGCCCCCTCCCTTCGGTGTCAAAAGTAGTGGACCCGAGTTAGGGGGCTGGACTCAGGGGCACTGTCCCTCGCAGACCGCTCCCAACTTGGCTCTGTCAAAAGTCTACTCCGAGGAAGTTTGGGGGAAAGCCGTAGGTCCCTGGCGGCTTTGGGACCCGCTGTAAACGGACACTGGCGGCAAGGCCCGGGTTTGGGGCCTCAGGCGCTGCCCGCCCAATATAGCGGGTGATTCAGGGCCCAGGCACGCACCGGCGGGGGCTGAGCCAGGCGAGGGACACCATAGCCAGCACACCCCCGCGGACCCCGCACCCCCGCCTCAGCCTTGGCTACCTACCCTATCCCCTCGGTGCGAGCTGTCCCTGGCCTCCCGGCACTTTCAGGCCCCTGGGGACGCCCTAGTCAGAAACGCGCCCTAGTCAGAGGCACGCCCGTCCTCTTGGCCAGGTGGAAGCAGGCAGGCGGGGGTCGGGGTGGGTGGTTGGGTGAAGGCAAGAGGGGCTGGTGTAAGGGAGTGGACAGCCCAGACCCGCGGTCCGGGCACAGTGAATCACCTCGCATACCTGCGGGGGCGGTGGAGGAACGGGCACACTAGCTGGAGGAGGCTGGCGCGCTCCAGGCTCCGCCCAGGCGCTTATTGCTTCGTTTGCACCTCTCCCCATTCCTCCTGCCAGGATTTTTTTTTTAAATGTAGTTTTTATATCTTAACCCCAAATAAACCTGACCCTCTCCACACCTCCTCCCCAATTCCATTAAGTGGGGCCTCAGCTGAGGGCTTGGTGATCTTTGCTTCGGTGGGAATGTGCCCAGCTTCGCCTCCTCTCTGCTTCCCGCAGGCCTGGTGGATGATCCTATCCTAAGGAGGTGAGGCCAGGGGGTGGGAGGCAGTCTGTGCTCCCTCTTCCTATCGAAGGGAGCGGGAAGAAAAGGAAGGCTGGATTCCCCACTACCCCTGGGTGAGAAGACCCCTCTCGGAGAGCTTTGGTTTCACTGAAGACGCTGGGGCTTGGTCAAGCTGGCTTCTGAGTGACCATCTGGGATGCCACAGGTCCTGGGGTTGGCCTCTGTAGAAGGAGCTAAGAAAGGTGCAGATTGAGACAAGTGTTTGGAGACAACAGACATGGGGAGGTGGGCGAGCTGGCACTTAGCTGAAGAGGTGGGACAGAGGCAGAAGTGACATCTTCCCCCCACCCCATCCCCTGCCCAGGGACTCCACCCAAGAGGCCTTTAAAAGGCTTTGCCCCTCCCCATCCAGCAGTCTGGTAGTAAATGTTTGCCCGGAGTTGTGTCCACCCGGTCTGCTTGGAGAAAGCAGTGCGTGTGTGTGTGTGTGTGTGATTTTTAAAGAGATCTATCTAGCACTGAGAGGCATCAAAGGAAGGAGAACAGGATAGGGGAGCAAATGAGCCTGATCTTTTCTACCTGATATGGTAGATGGCTGCCATGGAGGGCTGAGTGGGTGGCCCTTCTCACTTCTAAATGTCCCAGACCACAGGGCCTGGGGAAATTCTTGGTCTTGGGGTAAACCTCCCCATGTCAACAATGGAAATTCTGAGAGGACGAGTATGGAGGGAGCAAAGCTTCTGTGCAGAGGCCAATAGCATCCCCCCGTCGCTCCCTCCCTGCCACTGGCAGGGGTCTGGAGCTGTGTACTGTGTGTCTGTGGGAGGAGGAGGTCCAACCTCAGGGTGGCTTTGACGACATCTGCACTGACCCAGGGCCGGAGGGGAACAGAGAGCTGAGGTAGCAGGAATAGCTCAAGCTGAGGACCCTGGGCCCCCAAACGTCTGGGGAAATAATAAGAACTAAAACCGTGCCAACTCTGAGAAGAGCTCAAAGATAAAGACTGGCGACAGGGTGGGGCTCAGGGAAGCAGAACTTCCCTGAGCTGAACCGCAGACGTTCCAGGTGGGGGTCAGCGGGCAGGGTACTCAGTGCAGGAGGAAGGCAGAGGCTGCTCCGCCCCGAGTCTGCAGGCCAGGGAAGAGAATGGGGTAAAAATAGCTCTAGGCCTTGGCAGACCTCATAGGGAAGATCAGGGGCGGCAACATTTGTGGTGAAATCAGGAGGTTGGGGTAGGATGCGTTTGGGTGGCCAGGCGTGGAGAGATTTGGAGAAAAGCCTCACAGGATGGTGTGAGTTCTCTGTCAGGGGAAGAGGAGACTCTGTATTCCCCACTGCAGATGTGGGAGGTGATGATATGGCAAGGGGGTGGGGGCAGGGTGCAGGGAATCCTGAAAGGGTGGGGAGGCCCCAGCTGTGGGGTCAGGTCATCTGGCCTTCCACACCTTCTTCCTGGGGAATAAAGGAGGGAATCCCTTGTGCGGCCCCACCCTGAGTCAGGGAACTGCTGGACACAATGACATCACAGGTTAAGTTTGCATTCGAACACACACACACACACACACACACACACACACACACGGAATTCAGCCCCTCCCTGGCATTTCCCTCTGTCTCCCAAACAACCAGTAGCAGTTTGGCGTCCCATCCTATCAGATGACGCCTAGCTAGGCAACCGTTAGTGAATGAGAACTGAATTCTGCTAGTAGTTTGGGGTCAGTGGACTGAGAAGTGCTGGGAGGATCAGGCAGATTGGGGTGCCATCCAAACAGCAGGAACTGTGGTTATTAAAGAGCCAATTCTCCCAGACGGTAATTTGGATATTATCAGAGTTCTTTTAGAATCCGGAAAGGGAGGCTGAAATGGAAATAAGTGTGTTCTAGAGCATATTTGATGAGGCAGTTGGTGACTTATACATGGACCCGTCAGACCTGCTCCCAGTGCTTGACGACCAGGAAGCATTTAAAGGATCAGGGGGATCATGGGCATTAAAGGCGAGGACACAAGGGCAGGAATGAGGGCTGGCTGACTTCTCCCCAAATCCTAGCCCATCCTACAGCTTCTTCTTGGACTCAGGGCACATCAAGCCTACTTTGTTTCAGAATCCCAAAACTTTGTCAAAAAATAGTCCCAACGTGGAGTTCTGGCTCTTGGCCCTCTAAGCCTAGTGCCATGGAGAGATTGTTTATCATACCTTTCCTCCACAAAGCTGAGTTTGGGTGGTTTTTCCTGATCATCGGATCCAAAGCGGGGAGGACATTTTTAGGGGTCTTTCTTTCTTTCTTTCTTTCTTTCTTTCTTTCTTTCTTTCTTTCTTTCTTTCTTTCCTTCCTTCCTTCCTTCCTTCCTTCCTTCCTTCCTTCCTTCCTTCCTTCCTTCTTTCATCTTTATCCAAGGACTTTTTCTTTTTCATTGCTTTTCAAGGGTGGGGAAGGGAGAGAGAGAAATATCAATGTTAGAGAGAAACATCAATTGGTTGCTTCCCACATGCACCCAGACCAGGGATCGAACCTGCAACCAAGGTATGTGCCCTGACTGGGAATCGAACCCGCAACCTTTAGGTTAAGGGATGATGCTCCAACCTACTGAAGCCACACTGGCCAGGTCTAGGGGTATTTCTAAGACTAAAGGAAATCATCCTCCTTGCTCTAATTTTTTTTTTTTAGTAAATAAAGTCTGACTGTTTTAAAGGTTAGTCAGAAAGGCAGGAGATGGCACAGGGTGGGCAACTGGTAGGGAGAGGAGGGTTATCGGTGCCAGGCAAGCAGCCTCAGAGATGAGTAGTGGTTTGTTCCATTTTTTTTTAATCATACCGTTGTGAATGTTTTATCATTTTGTCATGGTAGAATTTTTGAGTTGGAAGATGCTTCAGAGATAATCAGCTTGTTTCTTCACTTTGTATTGGAGGAAGCTGAGGCTTGGAAAGGGGAAGTGACTTGCCTACTGTCACTCAAGTGATTGGGAGTCAAAGCTGAGGCCAGAACCCAGGTCTACCCCACCCCATCTTCTGCCACACTTTCTTTTTGAAAACAATATTTTATCTATTTTAGAGAGAGGGGAAGGGACGGAGAAGGAAAGAGAGAGAAAAACATCGATCAGTGAGAAACTGATCAGTTACCTCTCTTCAGCCCAAACGGGGAGCCAACCCAAAACTCAGGCTTGTGCCCTGGCTGGGATTCAAACCCACCACCTTCTGCTTTGCGGGCCGACACCCAACCAGCTGAGCCACACCGTTCAGGATTTTGCTGCACTTTGTGCTCCTCACCTCCTCCTTCCATCCCTGGGCCCTACAGCAGAAAACAGGGCGGAGGCTAGCCTGGGTGGAGGGTTGCTTCTGGCTCCTTCATTCTCTGAGGGAGACAGTTTCACAGCCCTGGCACAGGGCTGCCGTGTGTGCGCATGTGTGCACAGCCCTGGCACGGGGCCACTGCGGGTGTGCAGCAATGGCTAACAGTGGCTAAGGTCGATGGCCTTCAGCTGCTCAGCCTCACAGCGCTGAAGAAGAGTCAGTGTGCGATCACCTGGCCCAATGACAGTGTGCGTGGGGACAGCAGAGCGTAAGGACTGGAGCTCCCTGCCCCGTGGGGGTGCCCCCGGCATGGCCTCTGCATCTGGCCAGATGAAGACCACGTTGTCTCCACAGCCTCCCGGCCCCTCCAGCCTTCTCCCTGTGCCCCACAGGGCAGGCTGGCACCTACTGCTTTGTGTTTCTGTGGCTGCAGGCCTTTACTTAACACTGCTATCCCTGGAGCTGGGGACATGCCCAACCGTCCCTCTCCCCTGACATCTCCTGATTGTCCAAAGCAAGGGAGGTGGCTCAGCCCCTCAGGAGGGAGAGTTGGGAGCTGCTGCTGGGTGCCCCAGGATGTGGGCCCACCTGTCATAAAAACAGCTTAATTTCTCTGTGCACCCTGGTGTCTGCTGGCCCAAGCATGGGTGGTAGGAAGGGTAGCAAGGGAGGAAGGGGGGGAGGATGTGGCCAAAGGGAAATAGCCAAAATGTCCCTCTTCCATGCCTCTCCCTCTCCTTATCCGGGCTGCATCCCGAGGAATGACAAGAACTGGGATCAGCAGTGTCTGATTCTGAAGACCGTGAAGTTGTTTGTCTCCTCCTTTACTCATCGGAGCCTCCCCAGTTAGAATCCAATGACTGGCCTCTTAGAAAACTCCTTTTCCACCCCCAGCAGGCTCTTTCCTCCATCACCCTACCCCCCAACCCCCCAACCACAGCTGGTAGGAGGCCAAGGCCGGAACCAGGGAAGACCCTAGAGGGAGGACGGGAGGGGTGTCCATTTAAACTGTGTTTATTAATTCATGGGCCTGGGTTTGTCCCGCCCCTATCAGCCCCAGGGCCTTCTTGATGAAGCATTTAAAATGTGGTTCCTTTCCATCCTAATACATTGTGTACTCTCTCCTCCTCCCTACTCACCCCTTCCGATTCTGCATGCTCACAAGGCCTCCTTCTCTCAACCCTATCTGCACCCATTCCAAACCCCACTTAAACCCCTTTTCCTCATCTTAGCCCAAGAAGAAGCTGAATGCACCCTCTGACCTGGTCACACCCAAGATCGTGCCTTTTGACCTTCTGCCTGAGACTGAGCCCTTTGACCTGAAGCCTGATACAGTGCCTGAGATCCCACCCTTTGACCAGACGCCTAGGGCACTGCCCTATTACCCAGAGCCTGTGCCTCTGCCCACCCCAAAGGAGCCGACAGCCGGTGGGGGTTTTTAGGGTCTCCTGGAGCCCCTGGGTCTGTGGGCATGGGGTGTCACTGCCGTCTTCCATGAGCTCTCCACTTGGTGGTGGGCCCCTTCTGATTCACTGCCCCTGGGGTGGGGGTGGGTATCATGAAATGCTATGTATTAGGCAGCGTTCAGGCGAATGTGGTGTGTGCAGTAGAGCGGGAGGTCGGGGGAAGGCTCCTCCCTCCACTTCTTGATTTTTGTCTTAATAGCGACGCTCCAAACACCATGCTTGAGCTGCACCCAGCGCTGCCCTGCATGAAATTGCATGAAACTGAGCCAAGGCTTCGATTCTCCCTTCCCTTCGCCCTTCTGCCTCTTCCTCAGGGGCAGGCCAGTTTGACTCAAAGCCTCTTAAGAGAGGCCTCGGGAGGCCCAAGCCTGGGGTCTGCTCTGTGCCCTCTACACCTCCCCCCATGTAGCAGAGGAAAACATTTACACTTATTTTTTCCAGTTTTTTTTTTAATGTTTTGCAAAGAGATCCCTTATGTTTGCCAGATCCTGCCTTGGGTGGGGCACTCAAAAGCTGCCAACACGCAGAGGCCAGAAGAGGGGACACTTCAGCTGGTTCTGGCTTAGATTCTCTGGCCTTCTTATAGGACAGTGTTGCTCATTTTTTTCATAATCATCTGCCTGAGGAGTCCTTGTAGATATTTCCCCCTAACTGTCCCCTCCCCCATGGAATTGTAATCCTGAAGTTATATTATATATCTGTTTATGTACTGGGACTCTTTGGAACACCAGAAACTATCACAACATCTAAACTTCCCCTTGCCCCCCAAGAACCTATTTCCATCTTCCTGGGGACAACATTGCCCCTGTTGAGAATCATGATAGCAAAAAAGAAGGACCCTCTGCCTTCCGTGTCTCCCACCCCCTTGCCATGGAAGTCTCAAGTGGAGAACCCGAGTTTTTAAGACACCCTCTCTCTCAACTCTCCCTCGGTCTGCACCCGCTTCTAACACCGTGTCTCAGCAGGTCCTAGGTCTCATAATTACCTTTCCAAAGTCTACCTTGCCCATCCCCGGACGATAGCTGGGGACAGAGCTGGTTCACTCTAAGTCAAGAAAGGCTCCCACCCAGAGCTATATGACATTGTCCCTGCTGCCTGACAAATGTGAAGTGCCTGGCCAAGGACCAGACACATACTAGGTGCTCAATTAAATTATAATGATAAAATTTTCTTTGTAAGCCACAGGATCTTAAGTTTATACAGCAGAGCTGGGGAGTGGTGTGGAAGGGGCTGGGAGCTTCTCCGGGGAGTCCTCTGCATTCGCCCTGGACTGGTGCCTTCCTGGGCTGGGGAGCTGTGTGTGTGTTGGGCGGGGGCAGGGAAGCTGTGCATGCTGCTGTTCAGACCTGGTCATTAAAGGTAACTCTGGAAACCAAGCCTGTTGGGAGTGGTGGTTTTGTTTAATAAAAAAATGTGAAAATGGAACAAGCAGAGCCCTCCCTCCTTGCTACCCGCTGAGGCCTCTCCTTCGGTTCAGGAGCTCTGCCAGGGAGGTAGGAGTGGGGCAAGGGTGCCTGGCCTGTGTGCCCAGGGTAGGGGAGAGGTGCTTTGGGATTGTGTTTATGGTTGTTGTAGCAACAGGCAGACTGGGTGGGCCCAAGATAGCGCTCCGAGGCTGTGAGTCATAGGGGAAACCTGACTTGCAAAGAGGGAGAAAAGAGAAAATCCATTAATGGAGGTGAAAAGCTAAGGTCCTGGTGGTGTACCCTCTCCGGAACCAACCTACTGGACATTGTTCAGGAGCTTGGGCTAAGCCATTTCTTCCCTCGTCCCCTGACCTCCCACCGGGAAGGCAGCCCCTCTGCTGTAAGCCGTCACTCTCGGGGAAACCTACAACGAATGAGGTTCTGTTCACAGGTCCCTATGTGGACTGAGGGAGATGCCCCCAAATCCAGAAATAAATCTTCCCTTACTGGGATTGCTCCCTGGTGTTGTATTTGAGGCCTTTCATCAGGCACTAGGAAGATGGGATTGGCTACGAGAAGTCTTCAGCTCTCTCCCCAGCCCTGTTCACTTCCAAGCTGAGTTGGCAAAGACCTTTATCTAGGAAGCCAGAGGCCAGGGAAACCAGCCAGCTCAGCCTTTATGGGGTGGGGTGGATCAGCGGGAGAATCAGGGATGCTGGGAGTGGGGCAGAGAGACAATGCGGATTTGTTTTCCAGCAGCTGGGACTGTTTCCTGACTATTCCCCACCCATCACCCTTAATCCTTCCAAGCCCATCCACATTGCCTGAGCTTAGTGAATGGAGGGGTTCTCCTCCACCTTCTGGTGTCCAGTATGTGGGTTTTTATTCTGGGAAGCTGTAAAGGAGAGATCAGAGCTGGGGGCTTTTTGTTGATTCATTTTGTTCTGTTTTACTACAGGGCTGCAGGTAAATTCTGGGTGGAGAGAGATGAAGAGGTAGTGGAGAGGTTAGATCCTAGAGAGTTGTAAAATGCTGTGAAAGAGAGAGGACTCGAGCAGTGGTCAGGGAGAGACAACTGCAAACAGAGTCCCAGAGAGTACAAACTGGAAATAAGAAGGAGTGCTGAGAGAATTCGGGACCCCCCTACACCTGGAACAAGGCAAACACCCCTCCAATGCTTCTGTAAGCATAAAAGACAGAGGAGTAAACAGAATGGAGTAGGATGCCCACGATAGTACTAAACGAGCTATGGCAAGGAGAGACTACAAGTCCCAGCATGCCCAGTGCCCAGGTCACCTTGCCCGCTGGGAGGTGTAGTCAAAGGATGAGAGCTTGGGGTGGCCTGATGCCCAGAAGAGCTGGTGCCCAGTTTGGGAGCAGAGGTGGAGCCACTATTCCCTTTGTCCCTGCTAATGCTATTGACAGGGAGGGAAGGAAGTTGGGAGGGGTGTTCCTAGTTTCACTGTAAACCAGGAAATGGGGAGGGGGGAAGGTGGGTGGGAGGGAAAAGGAAAGAAGTTGGGGGGGTTGGGGGGGAGGAATTTCTGTAGCAGGTGGTGCAGAGCTGCCAAGTGGCCAATGTACGTGTGTGTGTGTGTGTGTGTGTTTATGGGAGGGCTCAGCTCATGCTGCCTCACTTTTCTTTTTGTGCATTGAATTTATTGGGGTGACATTGATTAATAGGATCATACAGGTTTCAAGATGCCTCATTTTTCTCAGGTGGGGTTTTCTTACAATACTGGGAAACAATCTCAGAAAACCTTTTAGAAACTGTCTCTCATTCCTTCATCTGAAGTCTCTAAAGAGCATCCGGGCCAAAGAGGAGGCCCTGTTCATGTTCTGGGTCATGTCCCTTTCTGTGCTCAGCCTCCCCTTACCTCCTGGGAGGTAAGCTTGGGATTCTGAAACATCGGCCCTGACTCAGGGTTTTGGAAAAATCTTCCCGGAGTGGAAACCAGTGCTGGGGTCAGGTCTCGAGAGGGAGGGGGGAAGAACTGGCTCTGAGCTCCAGGATCTCAGGGAACCTGGGACCACCGTCCCATTCTTGGTCCCTCGAGATCTGATCGGTGGGGGTGGGGTGGGGTGGGGTGGGGGCAAGGGGTGGTGGAACAGGAATGGAAAAGTAATCCCTCCCTTCCATTCCAAAGTAGGGAAGTCCGACCCAGAAGAAATATCTGTGCTGGGAAGAATACATGCCAGCCAGTTTTTTTTCCTCTTTCTTCTCTGAATTTCTACGCGGTGGGAGAGGGGGGAAATGCACGGGTGGAACCAAACAGTTTGAGGAAGTCAAGGAGTGGGCCATGGGCCGCAGTTCTTCCCTAAGACTTGTTCCGAAATGGGTTCAAGCCTGGGAAACGCACTCTCTTTACCTTGACTTCAGGCTGCCCTACTTGGGGGTCGCGTGATACTAGCTGTGTGTTCATCTCCCTTCCCCGAGCCCTCGACCCCTCGACCCCTCGACCTGAAGGAATGTTTTGCAAACCCCTTCGCTTTTGGGCCTGGCTCGGGCAATGCGTAACTTGGTGCACCAGAGGGCGCTCTGCGCACTTCCAAAGTTAAGTTGTGTTCCTTGGGGCGCACAGGGCAAGGAGTGGTTTACCGTGAGAAGGGCGGGTATAGGGCTCAAGGACGCGGCTGGAGGGCCACAGCGATATTCAACCTAAGTGCAGTTAATCCCAGCCCAAAGCCCTGCTCCCCACTCGCCCTGTCTGTAGAGTTATCATTCATTCGATACGTTTGTGGGATGCAAATAAGGTGTCTGTGCCAGGCGCTGGGGATACAATGGCAAACACGTTGAGGCTGGTTTCATGGGCACCACACACTCCCCAGTGTCACCTCTACCCTGCCTTGGGTTCACTCACTGTTCCCCGCCCCAGTCCCTGCCTACCCCCCACCCCCCTCATCTTTTCCGTTCTGCTTTCCCTTTAGGATGAAGTGAAATTACCGGCCAAACTGAGCATCAGCAAGTCGCTGAAAGAGTCGGATACGCTGCCCGAGAAGGAGGGCGACGAGCTGGGTGAGGGCGAGCGGCCTGAGGAGGACGCCGCGGCGATCGAGCTGTCGTCGGACGAGGCGGTGGAAGTGGAGGAGGTCATCGAGGAGTCGCGCGCCGAGCGCATCAAGCGCAGCGGCCTGCGGCGCGTGGACGACTTCAAGAAGGCCTTCTCCAAGGAGAAGATGGAGAAGACCAGGGTGCGCACCCGCGAGAACCTGGAGAAGACCCGCCTCAAGACCAAGGAGAACCTGGAGAAGACGCGGCACACGCTGGAGAAGCGCATGAACAAGCTGGGCACGCGCCTCGTTCCCGTGGAGCGTCGGGAGAAGCTCAAGACCTCTCGAGAAAAGCTGCGCAAGTCCTTCACTCCCGACCACGTGGTCTACGCGCGCTCCAAGACGGCTGTCTACAAGGTGCCGCCTTTCACCTTCCACGTCAAGAAGATCCGCGAGGGCGAGGTGGAGGTGCTGAAGGCTACCGAGATGGTGGAGGTGGGCGCCGACGACGAGGAGGAGGGCGGAGCGGAGCATGGTGAGGCCATCGATCTGCTGCGCGGGAGCAGCCCCGATGTGCACACGCTGCTGGAGATCACCGAAGAGTCGGATGCCGTGCTGGTGGACAAGAGCGACAGCGACTGAGGGGGAAGGGTGGGGCTCTGCCCAGGTGGCCTTGCCGCCCCGCCTCTCCCCGCCCCCACCCGGATTCCTTTTCCTCCTGAACTTTCTCTTTTGCATTCTTTCTCAGGCCCGAACGGGCTGACATATTTCTAAATTGAGAACACCTTCCCCTCAACGAGCACCCCTCAAAGTCTTAGAGCTGTTAAGACGAGACGGGGAGGCAGCCTCCACAAAGGCCAGCCCCAATTTGGGCGTAGTCTGGGTGGAAACGGAGAGGGGACGGCCCATGCTCTTGTGCAAGCTGGGGATCCTGCGGGGAAATGCTGTTATTTCCATCGTGGGGCCCGCTCGGGGCAGGCTGCCTCCCCCACCCCCTCCCCCAGCCTCCCTCTCACACATCCAGCTCTGTCATTCCTGCTCACTGAGCTCTTCTTTCTTATCCTGATCCCTGGAAGCTTCGAAGCCAAAATTAATGTAATAGAAAAGAATGAATCCTGAACAAGACCTCTGTCCACATGGGAGGCCCCATACTGGAAGGACTTGAAAGCTGCTTTGGGGAGGAAAAGCCATGCATGAGGGTCTAGCACAGGCTGTATCTGCAAAGTGTCTCGACAAGGAAGGCTGGTGCCAAGCAGAGCCCTGGGGAGCCAGGGGCGGGGCGGGGGGCACACTTGCACGACCAGGCACCTGCACACAGGAGCACATGGCTGTGGCTTTGGGCAGGAGAACAGGGAATAGCGGAAGGTGGAAGTGGGTTAAGAGAGGACCATTTGCCTCGTTAGTAGCATGAGAAATGCAGAATAAGAATCTTGTCTTGGATTCTCCTTATCCATCTCAGGATAAGGCTGGATGATGAGAAAGAGAAAAGAGAGGTAAGCCTCACCCCTTCCCTCAGCTGGGATCTGCATGGGGTCCCAGAAGGGGCAGCACCTGGCTGCAGAGCACTGGGAGTTAGGAGGGAGGCAGGCCAGAAAGAGAGCAGGGTGCTAAAGGCCAGGCCATCAAGCTGAGAGCTGGAGGGGAAGTGTGTATGGAGCCACTGGTGGCCTCTTCTCAGGATCCTCCCCGAGGACTAGCAGAAGAGCTGCAGAACTGGCCACGACCACCCTGCCCTGGTGGGCTCCTCGCCTGAGTCTTCAGGGCTCGCAGGGTTGCTGCTGCCAGGTTCTCCTTGGGATACTAATGTCCTGCTGCTCCTCCCCAGTAAAGGAGGTTGCCAGAAGCAAGCACAGCTCCCTTCTCCCGCCAAGTAATTTGTGCTATGGCCCACAAGTTCCCTTAAGAGGAGGCTGAAGGATTCTTCCTTCTCCCCCATCTTCTCTGCCTTATCCTCCCTGCTCTGCTTTTTAGAATTGCAGCCAATTGCTTTCAGGGGTGGAGGGAGAGAGGGAGCCTGGGGCACAAACCTTTTTACAATACAAAGCTTTGCTCCCTTGCCCCCCACCCCCCACACACACACACTTTCTTGGTTCCTTTCTGTCTTGTGAATGCTTGGAGACAGGTCAACTGAGGCAGGATGGGGACTGGGACAAGGTGCTGATGGGCTGGAGGGGCCTGAGTTGTGGGCAGAGGCCGGTTCCTGGGGGCCCTGGGGAGTCTCGTGTTGCTGTGTCCTGGTGAGCAGCCTGACCAATAAACCTGCTTTTCTAAAAGGATCTGTGTTGGATGGTATTCTCCGAAGACAGTTGTGTATAGGACGACTTACAGAGGACAGGAGGGGACCATGGAGGGAGAGAAAAAGAGAAGGCTGTTGGTTTAAACTTGCTGCACTCGAGTGAGGCGTGTGTGGAGTGTGTTATTGTCATCCCTATTCTAGAGATGAGGAAACAGAGTGACTTGTGGGAGGCCACGTAGCTAGTAAGTGGTGGGGCTGCAATTCCAAGCCAGGCATCCTGTAACCCTGGGCAGACTGGATCTACTTCCCAGAGGCCAGGCACCAGCCCTCCAGACATGCCCAGTGAGCCTGAGCTTCCCCCAGTACACACTTGGGAGTCAGGCCTAGAGGAGGCAGCTTCAGGGAGGGGAAAATCAGAGGTCCTAACTCAGGGGGCTGAGTGTCGTAAAGAAAGGATTCCAGCGTATGTTGTATGCTGGTTGTAGCCACACAGCATAGTTAATACCCCCCATGACCCTGGGATGGGCACCTGTTTTGTTGTCTTGTACAGTCTTTCTCCCCTGTGAGCAGTCTGCCCCACCTTCCCACAGGTTGTGGGAAGAGCAATGGACTCAAATCACCATTCAGGTTCTGCTGGCATCAGAAACACTTGAGAAAGAGTGTCCCTAATAAATATGCTTGATCAAAAGTCCATATGTTTTTTTTCCATAAAATAAAAGACATCTTTTGCATTTTCACCAATAGCTTTATTGATTTGGATATTTTCAGTATGTTGGCTCTCTCCCGCGTGGTGTAATGTTGATTGTTCTCAATTAATGTCTCAGTTTGGTCGCTATCAACTTCAACTGGTCTACCCAAACGTGGAGCATCGTCCAGCAAGAGATCTCCAGCGTGAAACTTTGCAAACCACTTTTGACACATTCGATCAGTCCCAGCACCTTCTCCATACACTGTGCAAATCTTTTTTTTTTCATTTCATTTGCGTTTTTACCTTTCTTGAAATAATAAAGCATAATATTCCAAAAATGTTGTGTATCTTCTTTCATCTTCAATATTAAAATGGCTACACAAAAATTCAACAATTTTGATAAGTTTTTAAAAGATTTTAGTTATTTATTTTCAGAGGGTAAGAGAGGGAGAGAAACAGGAATGTGTGATTGCCTCTCATGCGCCCCCCACTGGGGACCTGGCCCTCAACCCAGGTATATGCCCTGACTGGGAATTGAACCAGCGACCCTTTGGTCCACAGGCCAGCACACAATCCACTGAGCCATACCAGCCAGGGCATTCATTAATAAGAGTTATGTATTTATTTAAGAGACTTTATTTATTTATTTTTAGAGAGCAGGGAAGGGAAGGAGAAAGGAGGGGAGAGAAATATCAGTGTGTGGTTGCCTCTCACATGCCCCCAACTGGGGACCTGACCCACAGCCCAGGCATGTGCCCTGGTCACCTCCCACTTGGTGGGAGGATGCTCTACAACTGAGTCACACTGGCCGGCGCTCCGCCTCCCCTCTTTCACCAACCTCTTTCCCACCTCCGCCCCAGTCATACTAATCACTCCCAGGGCTTCCGTAGAACTTTATGTCAATAAACATCTGTTGAATGAGTGAATAAATTAATGAATCAATTACAAGACTTTTTCCACTGCAAGTGACATAAGCTCACCTCAAACTGTCCTCAGCAGAAACAAAACAAAACAAACACAACTAAAACTGCAAATAAACAGAGAGGAAATTAATGTAATTGAGAAAGTTCCTGATAAGAGCTCTAGGGGTGTCTGGATGCAAGTTCTGATGTAATATCGTTAAGAATTTATCTCTTCCTATCTTCTCTTTTCCACTGTATTTGTTTCATTAAAATCAGATTTCTCCCATGTGCTGGCAAAGATGACCACCAATAGCTGCACGTCTATGGTTTAACAGCTGAACAGCCCCAGTGAAGACGTTTTCTTTCCAAATCCTTCCAGCTAGAATCTCAGAAGTGACACCCATTGGCCGTGATAGGTCCTATATTTGAATCGATATGCCTCTGGCCAAGTCTAGGCTACGTACCACCTCTAGAACCCACCTGAACTGTGGGACTGAGTGTAAAAAAAAAGGCTGATTTCCGGAAGGAAAATTGGGTTGCTGTTATCAATAGAAAGGGGAGAGGATGCTGGGCAGACAAAACAAAAACAACAGATGTTCTTTCTGAATTATCTGTTTGCGATACTGTGCTAGGAGCCACGAGACTAAAAAGACAACAATCCTAGCTCTTGATTTTAAGGGATTTGTAATTAGTGGGAGAGGCAGATGTTCAAAATAGTTCCAACAGATGACAGTGAGCCAGTTAAAGCCAAATGCAGTGGTGATGCCCTGGGTTGGGATCAGTCCTGCTTGGGGACTCTGGAAAAACTCAAGGGAGGACGGGGGCTTAAAAGTCATGATTCTAAACCTGAGTAGGATTTCAAGTATATTTTGCTGCAGGGAAGAGATAATGTTTTGCTTGATTTTTTTTTTTTTCACTTGATTCTTATGTCACCAGAACCTAACAGGATCTCAAATACAATTGTATTGGTTAATGCCATTTGGATGAAAGTATAAGAAAAAGGACATTGGCCAAAAGCGAAAAAGAAACATATTGAAAAGCAGCCAAGATATCCTCTGGACTCCAAGGAACTGCTGAGCAGCCAGGCAAGGAGGAGCAGGAATCAGGGGATCTCCAGGGACTTCTGGGAGGAAGTTGATGGATGGCCCTCTCTAAGATGCCAACATTAATGGAACCCAGGCTCTAGTCCTTTCAGTTTCAAATTGTAAATTCCTGGCAGAAAGAATCTGATTAAGCCAGTTAACATTAGTGTTTACCCTGGATTTCATAATCTATGGCCAGGAGGACCAGATCAGGTCATACAGATGTGGCTGAAGTTACCCATTCCAGTGCACGATGGGGGAGGGGAGGAGCAATTCCCAGGGAAGGAGGCCTGGAGCCAGGCAGGACCCAAGAGATACCTCTTGAAACAGTAGGTACTCAACACATGTTAATCAAACGAAGGCAGTGGAATGTGAAGTTTCTTTAGGCAAGGGGAACAGGATGCAGGAAGGAAAAGAAGTGGGAAAACTGAAGGCATGACTAAGGAATAGTTAATAGAATTATGTAATGCAAGATATAGAAGGGGTCTTTTTAAAAATTATGTGTTTGCTGATCTTTAGAGAGAGGGAAGGAGGGAGAAAGAAAGGGAAACCTGATGTGAGAGAGAAACATGTGCCTGCATTGCAACCTAAGCATCTGCCCTGACTGGGAATCAAACAGGTGACCCTTTGCTTTGCGGGATGACACCTAACCAACTGAGCCACATAGGTCAGGGCTAAAAGGGGTCTTTTTTTTATAGATGAGGAAATAGTCGTTGCACAGAAGAAGTTGCTGCAGACCCAGGAGAGAACGTAATTTTCTATGACTAGTAAGACTCAGCATAAAAGTTCTCCGAAGGCAGGTGATCCTTGAAGTGCTTGGAATAGATGAGAGCCAAGGGGGGAGTAAGGGCGTGAGGAGGATGGAGTTTAGAATTCAGGGCACATGCCCACCTTTAGGGGAGGATGGGAGTTGGGATGGCCAGGGAGGGAGAAGGGTGTCTTGCTGGGTGCAGTGCTGTTTCACAAACAGTATCTCAAGTAATTCTGGTCCGTATTGGTTGCTCCTCTGTTTACAAAAATTCCCGCTGCCTCCTTCCAGGGCTTTGTCTCTGTGGAGCAATCAAGACCCCCATCCCTGTCCACAGCTGCTTTGTCAAGGATGAATGTCTGGCCGTGCCTGAGCTAATGAAGTCTTCTCTGCCAGCAGTTTAGAGTTGGAGCCAACAGCCAGAGAGACTGAACATTTTTATTAGCGGCCTCAAGTCAAGTCATGACAAGGGAAAGGCAGAGTTTTAGTGGAATGTTCCTTCCAGGGACTCTCTCTGGTGAGATTCCTGCAGTTGTCCTGTGGAGGTGGGGGGCGTGGGGGGGGGGAGGTGGGATGTTTAACGCTTTATTCAAATTTGGGAGGAGTCTCAGCTTCCTTTCAGTAAGTCCTCCCCTCACCCCACCTTGGCTTTCTGCATGAGATAACAAAAGCTCACATACGTTGAGGGATTGCAAGGTGCCAGATGCTGTATTGTGTGCTTTGCGGGTTATCTCATTTAATCTTCCTGACGACCTACGAGGCACACTGTCTCATACTCTCTATTTCACAGAGAAGAAGACTGAAGCCTGCAGTGGTTAAGCAATTGGCCCCAGGTTACACTGCTGTGCGGGTGGCTGAGCAGTGGGCTCTGCCAGGACCCAGTTCTTACCTGCCATTCTGTACACTTAACTTGAAAGTATTTTTCAATCAAAAGCACTTGAATGCAAACTTTCCAAGGTCAGAATTATATTCTCTGTTTGAAGATGAGGGTGCTGAAGCTGAGAGAGGTTAAAAAATACGTCCAGGGTGGCACGGCTTATTCTGTGCGGGAGCCGGGATTCTGTGTGTACCATCCCAGCTCCCATCAGCTTTCTAGTTAATGCGGTTTGCTGCCATTGACCACTGGGAATGGTCAAGGGAGGAAAGAACATCCAGGGGTAAGGATGAGCAACGGCGTCGGATCATACAGCAAAATGAAGTGAGATGACTGGGAGGACATCAGTGTGGAGGAGTAGAGTCCTGAAGGCCTTCAGGAGCCCTGTGCTATGGAGAGGCGAGGGCGGAAGCCAGTTTGGTGGCACAAATGGGGGTGAGGACCTGGGAGCCGGAATAGCAAAGGGGGGGAACTTGAGGGTCAAGATAGGAAAGGAGTATCTTTGGAGCAAGAAGGAAGGGAATAAGTGGAGAAGGTCAGGGGGAGAGGAAAATTGATAAAGCTCAGAAAAGGGGGAGGTGGAACCAAGAGCCCTTCCATTCATTCGTTAAGTATTTATTGAATCCTATCCCCAGACCCTGGAGAGACAAGGAAGCACAGAACAGGTGAGATTCGTTATCTTTGGAAGGGACCTAGAATGAGGAAGACAGATAACAAACTGTAAACAGATCAATAAAATGAGAATTATGCTAAGAGATAGGAAACATCAGGCGGAGAGAGAGATTAAGGGGCGGGGCTGGAGTAACCATAGGTGAGGGTAGTTAGACAAGGCCTCTCTGAGCAGGTGAGACCGGAAGGGTGAGAAGGAACTAGCCGTGCCAAAGCTGGTGAAGGAAACCGATTGGCATACGCAAAGGCCCTGAGTTGAGAAGGGGATGGCTAGAATTTAGTGGGCAGGAGGAAAGTTGGTGGGGTAAGCAGGGCCTTAAAGAAAAAGGAGAACTCCTTTATCTTAAGCCTCATGGAAGCCACCGAAGGAACAGAATGACATAGTATGAATGATGCTTTAAGCAGCCTAGGAAAAGAGCTTAATCTTGAAAATATCAAGGGGATTGTTCTTCAGACAGGAGGAAAGGGAATGCTTCTATTGGAAGTGGTATTGCGACCTAACCTCAGAAGTCATGTAGCATCATTTCCACTATATTCTGTTTATTAGAAGCAAGTCACTGAGGGAATGGAATTAGAGTTTACATGGGAAAAGTGTCAACGAATTTGCAGACATGTTTATAAACCACCATAAACTCACTGGGCTTCTGCACTCTGCCTTTACTCAGCTGATGGGTAGAGATGAGGGCCTCCCCTTTCCCCTTGGTCTAGACCCTGCTTTGGGGATCCAAGAGGAAAGTTATGGTTGGAGACATAGTCAAGGAAGAGCAGTTATTCAGGATCTTGAAATAGACCACTTGGATTTGAATCTTGACTCTGCCATTTACCAGCTCTGGGTTCGTGGGGAAGTCATTTAATCTTGGGTGAGCCTCATTTCCTTCATCTGTAAAATTAGATATCCTTTTCATGGGATTACTGTAAGGATTAAATGAGCTACTACATGGGTTATATAACATACTGAAGAGTACCGGCTAGTACACAGCAAGCACTCTGTAAGTGTTGGCTACTGCAGATATGATTATTCAACACATTTATTACTATTTAATTAAATCAGCCTTAGGTGAGTTCTGGGCTAGCTGGTAAATGCTTTCGATCACGTGGGCAGAGAGTCCAGGTTTTGGAGTCAGCAGACCCAATTCTCACTCTGAGTTTACCTGTAGTTTCTAGCTGTGGGAGCTTAGACCTGCCTTTCACTTTCTCAGCCACAGTTTTCTCAGGTGAAAATGAAAATTATGATAGTACCCCCCCTCACTAGGTTCTGGTGAGGACCCAATGAGGAAATCTGTGTAAAAACCTTAGTTCGGTTTCTGGAACATAGTTATTACTTAATAGATGTTAATCATTAATTTTATTTATTAGGAAGTGGTGAATTAATGGATACCTTACAGTCTGAGAAAGAGAATAAATACTGTATTAGGTGGGGAAGCAACCTACGAAGGGAGTCTGGCAGAAGAGATTAACTTTTCCAGGAAGACTCTCAGAAAGCCCAGAGGAAGTAATATGGGAACTGGGCTTTGAAGAGTGAGTAAGAGTTTCTCCGGTAGGAAATGGGGAAAAAGAGGGGATTCCAGGTGGTGGGAAGATTTGCAATGGCATAAAATTGCAGAGGTGTTGGTGTGTTTGGAGGAGGGTGATTAATTCAGTGTGGGAACTTAAGGAGTGCGAGAAGGGGATGGGGCTGGAAAGGGGAGTTCAGGGCAATGCATTGGCTCAACTAAAAGAAACTGCCATCTGTAAGTCAAGAGGACTGGCAGAATGTGAAGAAAGGCAGTGGCTGGGCTGTAGAGGGGTTTTGTAGGTGGAACAGATAAGCTCAGGGGCAGATTCTCTACGTGAGTGCCAGGGAGGGCAACGAGGGAATCAAAAGCCAGCTGCTAAGGAGCCAGGGGAGGAGGGCAGCATTTGAGTGGATGGAACAAAGTTATGGGACGTGGAGTTCAAAAGGCCTGGCCAGGCAGCCACCTGGTACACCTCTGAGTATCTCCACGATCTGAGATAGTCATATTATTTTTGGCCTTAGTTTTCTGTGGATATATAACATGGCCTCTTCTATCTGCTACACATAATTGTTGTGAGAAAGAAAGAGGTAATGAGTGTGTAAGCAGTAAATCACTAGACCAATATTAGACCCCATTTTACTAGGGAGGCAGTACACTGCATGGGACAGCACAGCTAAAGCAGAGCTTTGTGAGGTGGAAGGTGGGGATATGCATCCTGGGTGAAGGTAAAGGTAGACCCAGCAATCAACACACACACAGACTACAGATAGATACAGCAATTTCCACACTGGGCCAAGTCTATTAGGAGGGCAATGGGAACCTCAATTCTATCACCAGTGAGCCTACCAGTTCCCCTGCACTGCTCTCACCTCTCACTTGGATAGAAATAAAGTGGTCCAAAGGTCCAAATCTGGGGCCTTTAGCTGGGCTTCAGGTATCTGGGGAACGATGAGAATATAGAGCTCATGCTGGATGTTTCTAGGGCTAGGATCCTTAGTCTCCAGCACAGTCCAGAAGGATCTGGGACCATACCCCCACCAAAGGTTAAGAGTCATTGATTTTCTCACCAGAAATTAATAAGGATAGCGATCCTCGGGGAGAAGAACTGGGGGAGGGAGGGGGTGAGATTTTCATGTTTAATTTTCAACTTTTCTGAACTCTTTGAATTTTCTAACCACAACATGTGTTAGTTTCATTGAAAAAATGTCATTGGGGGTTATCTGGGTGATGACATAATGAGTCCTTTTAAGATTTCATCTTTGTACCCTTTGGTTCTAAACACAACAAACACAAACACTAATAGCTGTTATTAAAAAAAACCTGATAATATCAGCGCACGCGCACACACACACATACAAATCATTCCATTATGCAAAGTACATCCTCTATTATGTAAGGTAAAATGTCTACATTTCCTCTAAACTCCTGGCTTCAATGCAGTAATACTTGCGATCTAAGTTGACCAGGAAAAAAAGGACAGGCAATTTCAAGTATTTCAACTCCGAAGCATAAAACAATGTGTATACGTGTCAATTTTTGTATATATTGTCTTCTGCATGCTCGTGAATTGGCCAATGTGTGAGCAGTTGGCGTTTGATGTTTTAAGCGACAGAACGGAGAACAGGGTTAAATCCACTATTCTCTCCCCACGCACTCTAGTAATTACTCTATTTCCACGTCATATTTCCGGGTGTGTGTGTCCCGTCTCACGCAGAAACTGAACTTCAAAGCAGGCGGGAGTCACCCATGTTCTTTTTGCTGTCCCCAGAAACCCAGTTGAAGTGTTGGGCCCCCTGAGGATCTGGCGATACCTCAGGACTGTCTAACTGACTGATTCCCACGTGGTACGTAGCTCCCACTCTCGCGGCCACGTGCTGTCAAGAACCGGAAAAAGAGAGCAAGCAAAAGAGAGCCGCATCGGGGCATTTAAAGTGTCTTGACGTCACGCACTGCCAGGAACTCAGCTGAGTTTTTAGCAGGGCATTCCAGTCATCTTTCCTCCCTCCCACCGGGCTTCTGGGCCGAGGCCTCGCAATTTCCCCGCTGCTGCGGAGGGAGGAGCGCTAAGATTTCGGAATAGCCAGTACGGGGCGTTCTCAGCCTTGGTTGGCTCCGCCCCTTCCCCCAGAGGCTCTCCTCATTGGTCAGTTGGTGGGGATTGAGGTGTGCAGTACAAGCTCCGAGGTCTCTGGGTGGAGGAGAAAAGTGGCCGTCTCATGAATTATGCAGGACAGAGTGTCGGGGCCAGGCTGGGGCTGGGCGGGGATTGGCTGGAGGGGCTGTAATTCAGAGGTTTCCGGAGCTGCGGCGGCGTAGACAGGGAGGGAGAGTCTGGGGTTCCGTCGTCGCAGCGGAGGGAGTGAGCCCGAACCGGATCCTTGACGAGCAGCTCCGCTCTGCTCTGTCCCCCGTCTGCTAGCAGAGACCCGGCGGCCTGAGGGAGCCCGCGGCCCGCACCCCGGCCCAAGCGCACCCCGTCCTGTCGGGCCTCAGCCCGAGAAACAGGTGAAGGGAGTGAAGGGTGGGGCCGCCCCTCGGTCCCGACGGCTCCCAGGCCTGGGGATCCCGGGGGACGTCGGAGGGGCTGGGAGCTTCTGTGTTGTTCGGGGAAGTTGTGGAAGGAAACTTCGGTGGGGCGGGATGATAGGAAGAGACTCAAGGGTTGCTCTGAAGGGACAACTCCCGGTAATGACAGGAGAGGGCCTCTGAAAAGACAGGGGCGGCTGGAAGGAAGTTTCGTTCTTCGGAGAAAGGGGAGGCGACGAGGAAGAGAGAATGGGCTCGAGGGGGAGGTCCGTGGGGCGAGAGCACGCTAGGGTGGGGGTGGCAGGAGTGAGGGACAGCCCCCCGACTTCCTGCTCCCTGGGGCTCCGGGGACGTTCCGGCCGCGGGAGCGGCTGTCAAGCCGCTGGAGGTCACGGGGAGGTGGGGCGGGGGTTGAAAAGAGCCCCCGCCCCCTTACCTTGGCCTTGTCCTGTTCTCGATCCTTTAGGAGACAGCTGGACCCCTCTGGAGGTGGGAATAGGTGTCTTCCCCCTACAGTCTCCCCTAGTTGGTTGTGGGTAGGAGTATTGCCTAAGAGTCAAGTTTCCTGTAGGGAAATTGACAGTCTTACATACTCTTTCTAAATTCCCTCCCGTCTTTTTCTAGGCTGGATTAAGCGTGCTTCTTTCCAACCGCCTTCTAAAAAACAAAACAAAACACAACAAAATAACACCCCCTCCCCCATCAAGCCAGCTCGAGAGGGAAATAAACCTCTTTTCTCCTTGACATTGTTCTTTTATAAACACCTGGTAAACTCGGCCAGAAGATAAGTAATTGAGCCCTTGCGTTTACTGGATTGTGGTGTTGCTTAATTGCATAGGACAGAATGAACCAATCGAGAGTAGGAGTTTTTTGTCTCCGAGCCAAGATCTTGGGTAAATGCAGAGGAGAGGGAAACAAAGACAGGCTGGCCTTGGGGACGCTGTGCGTGCAAACTTTACCTGTGTTTGGGGTGTGTGGTTGGGTTTAAGTTAGCAACATTCAAATTGTCACCCCAGTTGGGTTTTCCGTGTTTAATACCCATACCTCTCTGTGTTATATCAGGTGTGTGTATGATGCTGGCACACATTTAAAAAAAATGTATATAATGTGCATCTGCTGGTTCTATTACAGGGTATATTTATTGCGTGTATGGCTTGTAACTTTTTGGATAGCTGTGTTGATAAAGCATGGTCTGAATAAATCAGAATAGCATTCTGTTATATGTGCCTTTAGACTCTTATAACTTGATTCGGCCAACTTTCTATTTTACTATATATTAAATACGCCTGTGTTCCCTGAGTCAACACATCTATTTCCTTATTACATGTGCCAGACTGGAATGCTAGCAGAATTTATGGTCAGATGTTTGCATAGTGGGATAGGGAAAAAAGTCTGCAATATAAAAAAAATCATTGTAGCTGTTGGGGAGTCGGTCTTAGTCACTAGCAAACTTATGAATCTTTTATACGTAGTTCTTTTGGGAAGAGAAACCATGTAGAAATATCCAGTTAGGACTCGACCCACAAGGGGTAGACAGTTTATATAAATTTAACCCTATTTTGTAGGTAAGGAAATTGAGGCTAAGGGAACGAGACATTTGCCCAACAGCAGAGGGCCATGCTGGTGGAACTCACACCTTCTGTGTATTGTGCTCTTTTGCTTAGAGGGTTGGTCTTGATTTAGAGATAGTGCAGACCCTGTTGGGGAAACTGTCAGCGAGGTTCTAACAAAGACCTGGACGGTGAAGTACCACTACCAATGGCAGTGAAACTCCATGGGAGATCCTAACACACAAACAGGGGGGAAGTACAAGTGGGGTTTGCTTAGGTTGTTTTTCTGACTGCTCTAACTCGGGAAGTAACTAACTTTTTAGTTGGCGTGATTTATCATCAGAATTTAGCTATTTGCTAATGGAAAGAGATGTTTATTTAGGCAAACTTGTAGATGAAGAACAGTTGTGACCTAAATGTTGCTTCCAGCAAACTGCCTGTGGCTGGGTCAGCGGTCATTTGTGTTTTCAGAAAGTCACTTTCTCCTCCTTGCCCCTGCACGTTCAGATGTGAGATGGGGCCAAGAGAGTGACCCTCATTTCAGACATGGAGTTCAGCACCTTTTTACCTTCTACTTCTCTCAGAAGTGGTTTACAAATCAACAAATATTTACTGTTTGCAAACTTAGTGAAAGTTGCTGTGAAGAATAAGATAATATGTTTACAGAACTTGCAGTTTACTGAGGCAACTTGATAAATGATTTACCTATATAACTCAAAGAGATGGTGGGACATTGTCTGATGTTCAAAAAATTAGCTACTTTATGTAAAAAACATAAAGCACAGATGAAGAGCACTTCCGTTGCCATGGAAAGTTCTGTTGAACAGTGCTGCAGTACAGGCTGCAGGTCTGTAGAGGAAGGGGAGGTTGCTAGGCCTGGAATTGTCTAGGAAGTCTTCTTGCCGAAGGAGAGATTTGATCTGGGTCCCAAATAATGGCTGGAATTTGATGGGTATAAAGAATTGGGGGCGGGGAGGTATAGGGGTATAAAATCCTGGTAGATGAGGAAAGTAAGTAGTGGGGAAGAAGTGCCTACTTGTGTGATATCTCAAATACAAGACCAAGGGATTTCAGTTCTATCCTTTTGTAGCGGAAGCTTTTAAAGATGTCTGAGGCCCTTGCTGCGCGCCTCGGTTGGAGAGTCGGTTTGTGAACCGCAAGTTTGCTGGTTTAGTTCCAGGGCACATGCCTAGGTTGCGGGTTCAGTCCCTGTTTGGGGTGCATATGGGAGGCACTGGTTGATGTTTCTCTCTCTCCCTTCCTCTCTCTCTAAAATCAATCAATTACAAAATAATCCAAAGCCAAAAAAAATAATAATAAGTGAAGATGTTTGAGGCCAAGTCCTGGTGTTTAATTATGGCGGGCCTATTATGTGTCCAGCGTTGGTTAATTTGTGCAAGTGTATCAGTGCATGTGGCCTATGCCCTAGTGCAGTTGTTGTTGAGATTGACCTTATGAACCGGGCCAGTACCCAAAGAGAGGTGTCCTGATTTATGGGATTTGTGTGGGTTAAGTGCAGAGATGTTTTTTGAGGGATTTTTAATTGGCTACAAATTGACCACTCACATTTTGTCTTACACATTTTAAAAATTTTACTATAACTTTTGGGCCATTCATAAAAACCAGCCAAAGAGCACGTGAAGGACATCCCCAAACCCTGAAGCATCTCTGGTGTCCTAGGGCAGCCTTGGAGAGGTCCAGCAGGATAATATTGGTGGGCTGTTTCAGTCTTTGTTGGTTATGGCAAAAAAAGTTAATGTTGTGGTTACATGTTCGTTGCTAGGGACCTTGGCTTATTATGGTACACTTTAGTCAGGGTGGCCAGATGGTACTTTGGTGGTAAATTGTTTGGAATGTCTCCAATTTTTAAAGGGAACAGCCTATGGAGGAATGAATTTCTGTTACGGTCAGTTCTCATCATGTCAGGGTTATCACACTCTTAGTTCAGTTAGGCACACGTTAAACATTGAGAGCCTGTGGTTGTGCGAGGCAGGATCCAAGGATAATGAGACATGGTCCCTGTTCCCACAAAACCGGAGGCATTACTGTGAGAACAGGGGGTGTGCCAGGTTAGTAGGACCGAGGGCGGAGCAGGTGACAGAAGGGTGGTTTCGGGCTTAAACTCTGGAGTCAGACAGCTCTGAGATTGGGTCTTGGATCTGCCCCTTCTAAGTCAGCACTGGACCTTCAGTTTTCTTATCTGCAGAAGGAGAAGACAGCAGTACCTGTCTCTGAGGGCCGTGGAAGATTCAGTGAAGTAATACAGGTAAAACGCGAGGCATAATGCCTTGCACGCAGTAAGAACTCTTTAAATTCTTTGTAAACATCTTATTAAAAGAGATTGATTGTCTTCAGGGGTGAGAAAAGGCTTTGTCATGCAGGGGCTTTATCAGGTGGGAAGCCCCAAACACAGTTTTATAGGATGAATTAGGCATTCTCCTTCAAAGCTAAGTGACAAACAGTTGCATTCAAGGCCGAAGGGATGGAGTGGTAAGAGGCTTAAAACAGTGTAGTGCCTTCAGGAGCTCAAAGTGCAAGTTCTTAAGTTAGAGGGGAAAGGAAGCTACGGAGCTGGAGCTCTTATCCCTTCTCTTCTGTTAATAACTGGGTTCAAATGTCATTGAAATAAGCTGTTTTGTTCTGTTTGCAGAAGTAATACCTGTTTGGTTATTACCAGAGGGGCAAGGGTGTGGGGGCAGGTAGAAGAGGGAAAGGGGGGGCGTAAGTGGTGACAGGAGACTGGACTTTGGGTGGTGAACACAGTGTATAGATGATGTATTATAGAATTGTACCCTTGAAATGTGTATAATTTTTTAACCCATGTCACCACAGTAAATTCCTGTGAAAAATAATAAAAAGGAAGTAATGCATGTTATTATAAAAATTTAAATTTGTAGAAATAAAAACTATGTATATATCCTGCTAATAATTTGCTGTATATTTCTCCAGATTTTTTTGCAGCTTTTTCTACTTATCAATTTATCTTGGACAGATTTATTGCAGATTCCTTTTTCACAGTCTAATAAAAGAATAATAAGGAAGGCACATCTGCTCCTCCCCCTGACCCTGATAAAATAAGGTGTGGATTATCTGGTTTTCTTTTCTGTTATCTCCATCCATAGTAAATGATTCTAATCAGTGAACTTTTATCTGACCTTTGACTTTTTAACTACAGTGGAGCAGGAGCTTATATTTTGGGCTCTCCTGAGGTAACTGCTATTGCAGTGTCAGAATGCTTGGGCGGTGTGTGTGAGGGTTTCATGGCTCCTGGTCGCTATAGGAGGGAAAAGGATGGGCTACCAGGTCAGACTCTTTAGTTTTTAATCCTGATCCACCACCTCTTAGACCTTGGGGTCAGTTGCTTTAACTTCTCTGAGTTTCAGTTTCTCCATCCAAAGAGATGTGGGTACCAGGTTCAGTGGGAGGGGAGTTGTGAAGATTTAGCAAGGTGATGCAGATAAGGTACTTTGCACAGCGCCTGGTGGATAGCTAACATTTTTGAGTGCTAATAATTAATATTATTAAAAACTGCAGTATCCATCCAACTACAAAGTCAGGAAGTTATAATTCATGGTAGCCATTCATGACCTAAAGCAAAGGAAAGAAGGAGTAACTGGGAGATTCTAACCTGATAGGAGCAAATTAAAAGAAGAGGGACCGCGGGGATTTACATCGTGGTGGAGGAGGTGGCCGAAACCCCCCGCTTCCACCAATGTCCCGGTGAGAAGTCCCTCCGCATCCTCAGGTGCCTATGACTGTGGCTCATTTATTTTAAGCATTAAACATTAAACACATTATAAATTTATTGCTACGTAGAAATTTGAACAGTCCCTTGAAGTTCTGTATGACACAAAAAGTACAGATAATACTGCAAGTTTGAGGGGTAGAGGGGTGAGTCAAGGAGCGGGGGACAGTGTACAGTGTGGGGGCGAGGTGGGGCGAATGGTCTGTGTGAGGCCAGGCGGTGATTTGTTTCTCCTCATCTGTGTGTCCGTGTGTGTATGTGGAAGAGCGTGTTTTCACTGGAGGAGTAGAGCTGTGTTCCTGTCCTTTAACTTGCGTGTGCAAACGAATTGGTATTCCAAGGAGCCTTGTGGCGAAGAAGCAGCACTCAGCCTCACCACGGCGCAGGCTCCCTGCACACCGGCTGTCCGGTTTGGGATGGGAGCAGGCAGGAAGGAAAGGCCTTCCAGTGTTTCTTGGCCCTGCTACAGCGGGAGGAAGCCAGCAGCACTTGAAAGAGAAAGTAAACCTTCTGGTAAATAAATGGCTTCCCCATCGTGGAGGAGGAGTGCAAATTATTAGGGGGATGTTTGGGTAGTTTTTGTAGCAGCGATTTCTGAAAACTGATTTAGATTATCGAAGGTAAACCCAGTTTAGGAAAACCCTGCCATGTCTGCTGTTAACCACCTGTTTTCCCGCTTTGTTGATTGATTTTATTCGTTTGCGGTGTCCTGGCCTCTCATTCTTGTTACAAGAATTAGTGGACCTGAGTCTGAATTTGAGCACCTACTTAGGTGAAAGCTTCCTGAAGATGGTTTTTTTTTTTTCATCTTTTCTAATATTAATTTGGTCTTGCTCTTTAGCAAATACTTTTTCTAAAAGTCTCAAAGCATTAGACTTTTACTTTGCTCTTCCCTACTCTCCCCCCTTATTCCACTCAGATGTAATCCTCAAAACCTCAAACCCCAGACGTTAGCTGTGTAATTACCTCTCCTAGAAACCCAAGTGCAATATCGCATCGAGTTAGCATTAAAATAGTCGGCCTTTGAATTTTTTTCTACTTGTGGTTTAGACACAATAAATATTTAATCTCAGACTGACTGCCTGGCAGATCCGTTTTGTATTTGGGCCTCTTTTTATCAATATGTTTAGGGGAAGCAAATTTATTGAAACATTAAACAAACTAAAACATAATTAGGATGGTAACTGTCTCACACGTAGGGGCAGGTGGAATAATCGAAGCATTCTGAAGGCAAATGTCAGTATTTATTCTTAATTCCATGTTACTGCCCCTGCATCAGACCGTGTGAATGAGAGTGGGACGTAAGTGGATAAAAGCATACAGGGTGCTTTCGGGTCCTACTTACTATGGTGAAGAATCACTTGCCGCTGTGGCTCCAGATGTCCATTGTGGGTGGGGGGGCGGTGGGTTGTACCTGAGAGGGGATAGGCAGTTTGTGGGAACTCTCTGTACTTTCCACTTAATTTCGCTTTGAACCTAAAGCCGCTTTAAAAATTAAAGTTTATTAATGAAAAAACAATAAAGCCTGTTTCTTTAGAAAATATTCCAGGTGTCCTGGGTCGGAAGTGCCCTGTATGCAGCTACGTGATTCCATAGACCTCTGCCTCAGTTTACCTAAGCTTTACAATGAGAATACCGTTCTTTTATGCCCACTGAGAATATTTGCCAAGTAATGGAGAATGAGACTGGAGGTGGGGGTCAGAGAAGACCCCTACCTCCTCTGGATTAAACTGCTTCCCCCTTCCGTGGGAAAGATGAATGTGAGCCTTAACCATAGATTTGTAGCATGAATATATTCGTTTTGTCTTTCAGTTCCAGACTCCGGTTTTCTTGACTGCAGAAGTGATATTTAAAAAAAGGTTTAAATTAGTACAAAAAGGTGTGCAGGAAGTGGAAAAGGCTTCTCCTCACCCTGCCTTCTAAATGCTCTTCCTCAGGGACAGCTAGTTACCGTTTTCTCACTTGTCTTTTCAGAGTGATTTACATGTACACGTGCAAACTTTCTCTTTTTTTCCTTCCACAGGAAGGAGCAATTACATACAATAACTCTGTGTCTTGCATTTGTCACTGTATCTTAGCAAACAGTTCATGTGAATGCGCTTGCGTCCGTCTCCTGTCTTTAAGGTCTGCGCAGTGGTATTCTAGGCTGTGGATGTTACCGCTTGTGTAGCGATCCCCCTCATGACAGGCAGGTTGTTTGCAGAACCTGAAGGCAGAAAACAGCATTGTGAATCTTCTCATTTGTGCTCAGACACACACAAATCTGTACATGCAGACTTTTAATCTTTTAATCATCATAGCATATTGTCATACTGCTTAGAAATGTCGTTTTTCAGTAAACAGAGTGCACATTTCCCCCCTTACACTTTCATTCTGGGGAGAAGTCTAGCTGCTTCAGTGCATGACACCCCAGTGTGTGTCTGTCACCTGGGCAGGTAGGAATTACTGCAGCTTTCTCCAACCCAATTTTTTTTTGAAGATTTTATTTATTTATCTATTTTAGATAGAGAGGAAGGGAGGGAGAAAGAGAGGGAGAGAAACATCAATGTGTGGTTGCTTCTTTCATGCTCCCCACTGGGGACCTGGCCTGGCCTGCAACCCAGGCAGGTGCCCTGACTGAGAATCGAACTGGTGTGACCCTTTGGTTCACATGCCGTTTGCTCCATCCACTGAGCCACACCAGCTAGGGCCCCAGTTTTTTTTTTTAAGCTTGCTGTTCATATAGCTATGTGCCAGGGCCCATCTTACATTGATTTCAACCACGCCATTCCTAAAACACAACAAACTTTTGTTTCGGCCCCATTGCTCCTTTGGCCAAGTGGGGCAGGGGTTGTTTTTGATATTTTGTATATTGAGGGATGCTTTTGTTTGAGCTGCCAATAGCAGCAGTTCTCAGTATTGTCCAGCAGACCTCTGGGGGTTCCTGAGATCCTTTGAGGGGTGTATCTTTGAGATCAAAACTACTTTCATAATATTTGTGTTTTTACCTAGTGGCCTTTTCATTTATACTACTAGTCATTGTATTCATCGCACTCACGGGGCAGGGGGGAACCCACTTGATTTCATTTAATGTCCACGATGAAACAGTAAACAGTATTAATTTCATTGTCTCTCAACTCTTGGGGATGTTTCCTTTTGGTGTTCTGTATGGGAATGGGAGGCCTCCATAAAGCGCTTCTGCCGCCTGCAGAAGCAGGATGGTTGTCTCAAGCAAACGCACTGTGGAATTGTTCGAGTTGCTATCTCAGACTAGCTGCTTTTTCCATGAAACACCGTGTGTTTACCTGAAAGAATGACCGACAGACCTACCAGGATACTGGCAACTAACGTGGTTTTTTTGATAGTGCATAATGAAATGTATCAACATTTGGAAGGTCTGCGTGTGTCTGAAATAGTGTTTTCAAAATGATTAGTGCTAGATATTATAAAATTATGCATGGAAAAACATTCTATTCTAAAAGCAAGGTAGACTAATGGATCTTAATTTAACCGAGTATTAAAAGTTCATGATAAAGTTTCATGTTCCACATTGCCTCTAACCTTTAAGAAACTATCACATGTCGAGTTTTGGTGCGGTATCAAAGAAGAATATCCAAAATTACCTGAAAAGGCTATTAAGATACTCTCTTCCCTTTTCCAAATGGTACGAGGCCAAATTTTCTTCATCTACTTCAGCCTAAACAACATGCTACAATGGATGGACTGCAGAAGCACATGAGGGTACTGCTGTGTTCTATTAAGCCAGACATTGGAGAAATTTTGAAAACTTTGAACGATGATACTCTTTCCATTTTTCGGAAAATATAGCTATTTTTCATAGAAATGTTATTTATGTTAACATGTTAATAGGTTTATTTTTAAATGAGCTTATCTTTTTAAAATTTCTGTTTTTTTAAAAAAGATTTTATTTATTTATTTTTAGAGAGAGGGGAAGAGAAGGAGAGAAACATCAGTGTATGGTTGCCTCTCATGCACCCGCCACTGGGAATCTGGCCCACAACCCAGGCATGTGCCCTGACTGGGAATCGAACTGGCAACCTTTCCACTCAATCCACTGAGCTGCACCAGCCAGGGCTCAGTTTTAATTTCTAATAAAACACTAATAGATATAAGCTGTATAAGCAAAAACTCCTCATTATCCTCAGTTTTTAAAACTTAAGTTCTGAGAGCAAATTTTGAGAACTCCTGGTGTAAAAGTCTTTGGCATAAGAATCCCTGGGGTATTTGTTTAAAAAGAAAAGATTTTGTGGCTGCGCCCGGAGAGTCTGATTTTGTAGATCTACGGTCACTTTGACAGGCAGCCAGATACTCTGGTGCAGGCGGTCCTTGGTTTGAGAACTGCCACCCTAAAGGACCATAAATTATGATACCTAAAGGTTTGTGGAGTCACATCCAAAGGGCTTTGGAGTCATTGTTGTTTTGGAGGCAAGGGTAAATGGTAGTCCACTAAGGGAAAGTGCTCTGGAGATTTATTTTTATTGTGTTTACTCTTCTTGGTGTTTACGAATCTGAGAATTAACCAATGGCAGATTATGACAAAGCAATCATGATCTGACTGGATCAATGTTCAGTCTTTTTTTTTTTTGATAGAGTATCTGTGAACTTGGTAAGACAGTTTCTGCTGCTTGAATTACTTTCTAAAGACAGTTTAAGAATTGTCTAGCCCTGGCCAAGCAGCTCGGTTGATGAGAGCAGCATCCAGATACACCAGAGTTGTGGGTTCCATCCCAGATCTGGGCGCCCGACAAGCATCAGCCAGTGAGTGATAAATAAGTGGAACAACACACCGATGTCTCTCTCTCTCTCTCAAATCAAATAAAAATTTTAAAAAAGAATTATCTTTAAATTCTGTAAGAAGTGTTGCTCTATTTAGACATGTCTTGACAATAATGTTGACTTTCATTTATTACATGTAAAATTAGTAAGACTCTCCCTTTCCTTTTTTCTTTTAATTGTTTGTATAATAAATTCAAAGAGAATTTTACTTGTCAGAGATCTTACAGCAGAGATAAGGCTTTCAGACCCATAATGTGACCCCACTAGCCTGGGAGTTTGAAGACTCCAAGTCTGTTTTCTGGCTGTACTCTTACCTGCGTTGTGTCTTAAAATCTGTGTTCTTATCTGTGAAGTTGGAATACGCACCTGCTTGATAAGATTGTTACATTATCTTGGCCAATTTTGGGTTCTCTCTGGTTGAGTGATTGACCTGGAAAGTTCAATGTCAATTCCTGCTTCAGGCTACGTGTGATTTTAGAATTTCGATCAGAAGCTACCCCCATGCAGACTGGAATAGTGTCTCTTTTCTTTTTCTTTTCTTTTTTCTTTTTTATTGTTGTTCAAGTACAGTTGTCTCCATTGGATTAGTGTTTCTTCATTATTTTCTAAGTATTCATTCTTTTTCCTTCTAATTGAGCCTTTTCTTAACCTTCTCTGTGTGGATGCTAATGGATAAGATCAGCTGTTCTCTGAAGAGTGCTTATGATATTTAGAACTATGATGTACAACCAGGCCACGTGTTTTTCAAGTAAATTCATTGTGATAAGACTTCCATAGAAACCTTGTCTAACTGGGGAGATAGCTCATCTTTCATTTAGAATATAATTTAAACTTTATGGGTCAGATTAACCTTTAAAATATTTTTCATAAAGCTCAATTCACACATTTAAAACATTAATAAACTATGTATTCTTAGAGCAGTTTTAGGTGTGCAGCAAATATGGGCAGAAAGTACAATGTTTCCTTATACTTCTCTCTCTCCCCCACAATTCCTGCAGTTATTAACGCTAGTATGGAACATTTGTTACAATTGGTGAGCCAATATTGATATATTATTATTAATTAAAGTCCATAGTTTACATTAGTGTTCGTTCTATTACACATTTTATGGATTTTGACAAATGTATAATGACACACGTCTACCATTACAGTATCATACAGAATAGTTTTACTGCCCAAAACTCCCCTGAATGCCACTTGTTCATCTTTCCCCCAATCCATGGCAACCACTGACCTTTTTACTGCCTCCATAGTTCTGTCTTTTCCAGAATATCATGTAGTAGGAATCATACAGCATGTAGCCATTTCAGATTGCTTGCTTTCACTGAGTAACATTCATTCATATTCCTCCATGTTTTTTTCATGATTTGATAGCTCATTTCTTCTTATTGCTGAATAATATTCCATTGTTTGTGTGTACCGCAGTTTTTTTATTGTTGTTCAAGTATAGTTGCCTCCATTTTCCCACCACCACTTTCCACCTCCGCTCCCACCTTCAGTCCTACCCCCCTTTAACTTTGTCCATGGGTCCTTTATACATGTTCCTTGACGACCCTTCCCCTTCTTTTCCCCCGGTATCACCCTCCCCACCCCTCTCTGTTTATTGTCAGTTTGTTCTTTATTTCAATGTCTCTGGTTATATTTTCCTTCCTTGTACCACAGTTTTTTTTTTATCCATTCACCTATTGAAGGACATTTTGATTGCTTCCAAGTTACGGCATTTATGAAGAAAGCTGCTATAAATATTTGTGTACAGTTTTTTCACCTGTGTGTAGACAGAAGTTTTCAACTCATTTGAGTAAATACCAAGGAGAGAGTTTGCTAGATTGTGTGTTAAGAGTATGTTTAGATTTGTAAGACCCTGTCAAACTGTCTTCCAAAGCGGCTGTACCATTGGGCGTTCTCACTGGGGATGGATATGGGTTCCTGTTGCTCCCCAGCCTCACCGGCATTTGGTGTTTCGGGTTTCGGCCCTTCTAATAGGTGGTTAGTGGTATCTCACTGCTGTTTTACTTTGCCATTTCCTGTTGGCATATGCTATCAAGCATCTTTTCATATGCTTCTTTTTGCCATCTGTATATCCTTTTTGGTGAGGTGCGTGTTCAAATTATTTTTTAAATCAGGTTGTTTTCTTATTTTTGAGAGCTTTAAGAGTTCGTCGTATATTTTAGAGAAATTTAATTTTTCCTCCTTGAAACTATTAACAACTGTCATAAAATTCTGTTTTAGAAGGCAAGCTCATGCAGAAACAGACTTTGGGCTGCTTGTGGTTAGTGTACCAGGAACAAGGAAATAAAGTAGCCACCTCTCCCTCCCCGAAATTGATCTTCAGACTCCCAGTGGTACCCTGGGGCTGGCCGGAGGGCTGCAGTCCAGAGCACACACTGGTCTTTGTGTTACTCTCTCTGCCCTTACATATAATGTGCTGGATGGTGCGTTGATTCCTCCTTAAGACCTGAACATCGCCGAGCCTCGTTGGATTAGAATAATGGAGAAATTATTTAAAAATCTTTTGAGGGAGGAAAATCACCATTTCTAGAGGTCATCCTTCTCAGGCCCTTTCTAATCACTTTTTTGGGGGTCAGGTTAAGGGGCAAAAGCAAGGAGACTGTTCTGTCTTCCTGGGGGCCCTGAGAGCCTCTAAGTCAACGAACCCTAGGAAGAAAAGCGGCGAGAGTGGCCGGAGTGCCTTTTGGCCTCTTGGTGACTTAATCTGGGGCTTCAGAAGCATTAGCCTAGTTGAAGGAGGGAGTGTCACCAGTTACCTCTGCGTCACCAAACTGACTGACGCCGCTGCTCCGGCACCGCTCTGTCCAGCCTTTCGTGATGTCGGCCACGGTTGAACTTCTCTGTTCTTTTGGCTTCCGCGACCCCTGCGGTTTCTTCAGTCTTATTGGTCTTTCCATTGCACCTTTCCTGGTTCACCCTGTTCCTAAACACTAATGCCGAAGTGTCTCAGGCCTCTGTCTTGGGCTCTCTTTCCTTCTCCTTTTCTATATTTCCTCCCTACGTTGTCTTAACCTTTGCTCTGGCTTTAACTACCATCTCCATCCTGACGACTGCCAAAGGTGTACCTCCAACCCAGGTATCTCTGGGCTCCCAACACCCATACCCTGCTGCTTGCTCGACCTTCCCCTGGGACAGCCTGCAGTTGTCTCCTGCGTATCTTGTCTAGCACATAACTCCTCAACTTTCTCACCGCACGCTGTGCCATTTTCCCCAACTTTCCCCACCTAAGTAAATGGCACCACCCCACTGGGCAAATAAAAAATATATAGAAATATCTTAATTCTCCTGTTCTGTCATACCTCTGCTTGTCTGCAAATTATCAGCAAGTCTGGTTGGCTCTGCCTCTTAAAGTTTTTAAAAATTCTTTTAATTGTCACATCCCAGTTTCTGTTTCCATTCTGTGGTAGACCAGATACCCTGCAAACCCTCCTGTACAAAAACAAACAAACCAACCAAAAACAACACTAAGAAATGTTGGATAATCTGAGTTCTTAAGAAAATTAGGGAAACCTTCAGAGGAAAAAATCAAATGAAACCTCACCAAAAAAGGGGAGAGGAAGCTAGCCTGCAATGGGGGTGGGGGTGGAGGGTCAGGGGTGGTTAGCTAGCTCTGTTACTTAGGGCTTTTAGTTGACAGCCCGCCCTAGGGCGGAGACACAGGCTTGGGCTTGGTAAGGAGTTCGAATGCCAAGTCTCCTGAAAGAATCCCTAAGCATAGGTCTGCCCATTTTAAGATTTGAATTTACTCTATCTTTTTGGTCTTGGAAGCTCCAAGCTGAGATTTTAACATAAAAAGGTCTGTTTTCCCCGAACAAATAGTTACTTCCTCTAAGATACCTGATTGTCTGTAAGTTTTCCAGCCTGCCTGCGGTCGCTCAGGGTCATCTGCACTGTTCTTGTCTCCAGTGTTAATTATCTCTCCGCTTTACTTCTCCGTATTCCTCTACTCAAGGAGGCCAGAGACCTGTCTGTCCTGCTCACTATCTTGTATCCCCGCCCCGGCTCCAGATGGGGTTTGTTCGTTTGGTTGTTTTTTTTAATGATTAAATGGGTGAATGAGTCAAGTAAGGAGACTCCTTCTGAGAGAATGTAATATAATGTTACCTAATATTTTATTTTATTTTGGTACTAAGCATTTCATTTTAAAACATAATTTTAATTTTTATCCAAGTAATGCATACAAATAATTTAGAAATTGAAGACTACTGAAAGACATATTGGTAAGTCTTTTTGTCCCATCCCTCCTTACTTCTACCTGTTGCTTCCCAGAGACAGCACTTTCTAAGTGTTTAGCTTTTTCTTCTGGTATTTATGTCCATGCTTCTAAGTAATAAGCTTATACTGCTGTTCTTGGTATAGCAAATTTTAGATAGCAAATTTTATATATCAAATTTTAACTTTCCTATCATTATCGGTGCAGAGTTTTTTTAAAAGATTTATTTATTTATTTTTAGAGAGGGGCAGGGAGGGAAAAAGAGAGGGAGAGAAACATCAGTGTGAGAGAGAGATGTTAATTGGTTACTTCTTGTATGCCCCGCAACCGGGGACTGAACCCACAACCCAGGCATGTGCCCTGACCGAACTGGCAACTTTTTGCTTTGCAGGCGACGCCTAACTGACTGTACCACACCAGCCAGGGCAGCATCACAATTTTTAAACCACTTTTCTCAAACCACTAATTCATACGTTTTATTTCAACTGAATAAATGTTGTTCACTGATAAGCCATGTACTGTACTCTGATTATATTTTTTCTCACGTACAAATATTTGTTTTTCTTTAGTTAATATTTTTATTAACATTTTCCCCCTTAGACTTCCCCAGATGTTCTAGCAGGTCTCTGAAATGCCTGGCAGTTTACTTCAAATACTTAAACACATTGACAATCTAGTCATTATTTTCTTGGCCACCGCCTTTCCACGCCGCCCGCTCCAGTCCCGCTGCAATCTGAGTATCGTTCGACCGCTCTCCGATGTTGGGTTCCCCTTCTTCTGGGTCTCATGTCCTCCTCTTTGTGGGTTTGCTGCTTCACTTTGTGAAATTCATATTCTGGTGACATGCTGTCAAGAAAAGGTGCATGGGAAGTACATTTTTTGAGTTGTCACATATTTGAAATATCTTTATTCCCTTCATGCTTGATGGTCCTTTGGGCAGGCATTGAATCCTTTGCTCATTGCACTGAAGGCATTTTCGGTGCAGTTGCCTTAGAGTCTGTTAGTGTTTGTGTTCAAAGTCTGATGCTGTGCTGATTTTTAGTCCTCTCAAGAGACCTGGTTCTTTTCTCTGGAAGCTTGTATAACTTTGTTATTCCACTGTTCTGAAATTGCACGGGATGTGCCTTAGTGTGGGTCTGTTTGATTTTATTTTAATTTTTATTTGTTGATTAGAGAGAGAGAGAAAGAGAAAGAGAAAGAAAGCAACTTGTTACTCTTGTATGTGCCCTGACCGGACATCACACCCACAATCTTGGCATGTGGGGAGGATGCTGTAACCGGCTGTGCTACCCGCTTGGTCAGATATGGGGCCTCTGCACAGAGCATCTGAGTTGTTTTTGTTTTGTTTTTGCTTCCCCTCTGTTTCTATTTTCAATATTTTTTTGTTGTTGCTGTGGCTTATGTTTTAGGAGGTTACCTTGATTCTATCTTTCAACCCATCTATTTAATTAAATTTTTTTTTATGGATTGATTTTACAGAGAGAGAGGAAGCAGGGGAGAGCCAGAAACACTGATATGCTGTTGCACTTATTTACGCATTCATTGGTTGATTCTTGTATGTGCTCTGATTGGGACCAAACTCACAACCTTGGTGTATCAGGACAACTTTCCAAGTGATAGAGCTACCCAGCCAGGGCCTATCTATTTAATTTTTAATTCTGGCTGTCATTTTCAATTTCAGGAACTCTTTTTCTCAGTTACCATTTCCAGCTTCATCTTCATTTTTATCCTATTTCTGTTTAATGGGTATAATTTGTCTCTCCAAGGGTAATATTTATAGTTTTGTGAAATTTTTGTCTGTCCTAATACTCTGAACCCTGGGTTTGTTCCTTTATTCTTAAGTTCATCTCTATATCATCTTGGAGATTTTCTTCAAAAGTGTGTGCTTATTGGGTTTGTTGTATGTTGGGCTTCTCTGGGGGGTTGGAAGAGGCTCTAGCTGCTAGGGTTCTGGGAGCCGATGCCTGAGCTTCCTGCGTAATCTCTGCGCTTCAGTGCAGTGACTCTCTTGCCCACAGCTGTGTCTGGCGTCTCCAAGTCCAGACTTAGCTTTCTCTAGACAAATAAGAATTCTGTCTCCTGCTGGGTTTGGAGAGATCGGGGGAATGTAAATGCTCTGTATACATATTTTTCAACCAGTTCAACAGCACATGTCATGAAATGTCCCCTTTTAGACAACAATAGGGTGCTAAAGTCTCACCATTGCAATTTAAGGAGAAAACGACTGTACTACACAGCAGGTTAGCTTTATGGGCATGTGGCGGGGCTCCGCCCACAGAGCCCCATCCGTCCGTCACGGATGAAAGTAAAACTCCCAAGACTTGATCTGCTTGGGGAGGAGAGGTGGTCGACCTCTCAAAGGAGAAGGACCCAGAGCCCCTTCCTCAATGGGCTTTTATTGGGTTCATAATACACAGGAATACAGGTATGTCAGGTGGCAAGGATCAAACAATGGATAACATTTCAAAGAAATCTGAGGGCTTAATCTGAGTCAGTGTCTGCCAGGAAAGGAGGTTGCAAAAACTTTGGGAGGCATACTCATTTCCTCCTCGGAACGTTATCATTAAATGAGAGCACTCTTAGCAAAGCAGGTTTCACAGGACTTTACGAAATCTTTCTTAGGCCCAATCACCAGGGAGCCGCTCTGGCTGTCACAGGGCTGCACCGCCCTCCGTCATAGTTTCAGGCGTAAGTGGATTAGAGCCAGGAAGCAAGAGATAAGGGAGATATCTCCCAGACGGAATTGGGGACTCGGGCTATGTCAGAATAGCCAGGGGGCGAGGGTCCATCACCCCCTCTTTGCTGCAGCCCCCCGAGTCCTTCCATGAGGGCCTTCCAAGTGGTTGTGCCTGGCTTGGGTTGCCCCTCCCCTGAGGTGTCTTACCCGTCATTGGCTAACTGATCAAACATTGGGGCCAGAGATGGATGAAGCAGAAGCGGCGCTCCTGCCAGGGAGATAAACTTTGTCTCCTTAGTGGCTCAGGTCCTCTTGACAGAACAGACCCAGATGAAACAGGTTTCCTGGGCTCTTGCTCAGCCTAGCCATGGGGTGGGGGTTCCAACTCCTGAAACCAGGCAGAACGGTCTGCAACATGGGCAAAACCTTATTATTTTAAAAATTCTTTTGAGGCTTACATTTTAATATAAATTCTATTGGGAAACTATATTTGATTTGTCACTCACCGTAAATTTTCATGAGTTGTTGCACCTATTAGCGCATTCTTAAGGAAGATCTGCTTATGCCATTATATGAAGTTAATTACCTTCTTAAGGTATTTCAGTCTTCTTTATGCTAAAAGTATGTTACAAATATTTTTATTATATTTTATTGATTATGCTATTATAGTTGTCCCAATTTTTCCCCTTTTGCCCCCCCTCCACCTGGTACCCTCTTCCTTCTAGCACTCCCCCACTTAGTTCATGTCCATGGGTCGTTCGTGTAAGTTCTTTGGATTCTCTATTTCCTATGCTGTTCTTAACTTCCCCCTGTTTATTTTGTTCCTACCAAAAATGCTTCTTAATCCCTGCACCAATTCCCCATTCTCCCCCTTCCCCCTCCCAGCTGATAACCTTCCAAATGATCTCCATGTCTGTGATTCTGTCCTTGTTCTGGTTGTTTGCTTAGTTTGTTTGTTTAGATTCAGTTGTTCATAGCTGTGAATTTGTTGACTTCTTAGTGTTCATGGTTTCAATCTTTTTTTTTCTTCCTTAAATAAGTCCCTTTAACATTTCTTGTAATAATGGCTTGGTAGTGATGAACTCCTTTAGCTTTATTTTGTCTGGGAAGCATTTTGTCTGCCCTTCCATTCTAAATGATAGCTTTGCTGGATAGAGTGATCTAGGTTGTAGCTCCCTGTTTTTCATCCCTTTGAATGCTTCTTGCCAGTCCCTTCTTGCCTGCAAAGTTTCTTTTTGAGAAATCCACTGACAGTCTTATGGGAACTCTTTGTAGGTAACTCTCTGCTGTTCTCTTGCTGCTTTTAAAATTCTCTCTTTATCTTTAACCTTTGACGTTTTAACTGTGATATGCCTTGGTGTGGTCCGCTTTGGGCCCAACTTGTTTGGGACTCTCTGTGCTTCTTGGACTTGTATGTCTATTTCCTTCACCAAATTAGGGAAGTTTTCTTACATTGTTTTTTTCAACTAAGTTTTCAGTTTCTTGCTCTTCCTGTTCTCCTTCTGGCATCCCTGTGATTAGGATGTTGGCACATTTGGAGGTATCCCAGAGGTTCCTAAGCTTATCCTCATTTTTTTTGAATTCTTGTTTCTTCTTTTTGTTCTGGTTGAATGTTTATCTCTTCCTCATGTTCCCAACTGTTGATTTGAATCCCAGCTGCCTTCCCTTCTCTCTTGGTTTCCTGTGGATTATTCTTCATTCCACTTAGTGTAACTTTTATTTCTTCCTTTGTTTTTTTGCTGTATTCAGGGAGTTCTCTGAGCATCCTGATAACCAGTGTTTTAAACTCTGCATCTATAGGTTAGTTATCTCTGTTTTGCTTAGTTCTGTTTCTGGGGTTTTGTTCTCTACTTTTATCTGGGCCATTTTTCATTATCTCTTCAATTTACTAGCCTTCCTGTGTTTGTTTCTGTGTGTTAGATAGAGCTGCTTTGACTTTCTGTCTTAGTAGCTTGGCCTATGTAGAAAATGCACCTGTAAATTGTGTGCGGTGGAGCCTTAGGTGATTGCCAAGGCGGGGCACCCCCTTCGCTGCTTTGTGGCTGTGTGGGAAGGGCTCAGAGAAGGGACAGTGCTGCCGCTTGGCTTCTGGCCGTTCAGCTGGCGCTTGCCCCATTTCTAGTCACTTTGCCCCCTTCCAGTGTGTGACTGGTGCCCTTCCAGCTGCTGCCCTGGTCGGGAATCCCGGAGAGGGTGGGTTTGTGTATGTTCCTAGACCGTTTGGACCTTTAAGCAGTGAAAATCCAGCAGTTTCTTCTGCCCAACCCCCACTAGCTTTTACAGCCAGAGGTAATGGGATCTATCTTCCCTGTGCTGGAACCTGGGCTGTGCCATGTGGCCTGGGGCCAGGATCATCTGCTCCTACATCACCCCTCCCATTAGTTCTGCAGCACTGCATCCCCCTTCCACAACTCTGCCCCTCCTCCTTGTCTGGATGCATGTGTCCCCTTTAAATCCTTGGTTGTCGGACTTCCATACAGCTGGATTTTCTGATGGTTCTGGATGTTACTAGTTTTGAGATCTGGTTGTAATTCCATGGTTGCACAAGGAGGCGAAGTGTGTCTACCTGTGCTTCCATCTTGACCTGTTACAGATAATTTTTTAAATGTATTTCATTTTTATTCATTTATTCAACAAATATTTGAGCATCTGCTAGGTGCTGGGCAAGTAGCAGTGATCAGAAGAAAGTCTTTGTTCTTAAGGAGCTTACATCCCTAGCAGGTGGTAGTGGAAGGAGATAAACCAGAAAATAAACAGTATATTGGAGGGTGATAAATAATGTAAGAAAAATTCAGCAGAGGTAGGTGTACTGTTTTAGATAGATTGGTGTCAAGGGACATTCATGCAGAGAACTGAATGAGGCAAGGGAGTGGGCAGTATAGCTGTCTGTCTAGAGGAAGGGCTTTCTAGGCAAGGGAAGAAAGTACAGAAGGCCTAGGGCAGAAGTGTCCATGGTGTGTTTCAGGAGCAGAAAGGAGACAGGTGTGAGCAAAGGGGACAGCAATGGGAGAGGAGGTAAAGGAGGCATCCAGGGGCAAAATGGGTTATCTGGTGGGCTATGGTCAGAGTGTGGATTTTTTTTTAGTGGGTTTTAAGCAGAAGAATAAAATGGTCTTTACTTATATTTTGAAAGGATTTGTAATGTGGGACACAGACTGTAGAGAGACACAGGCGAGAGCATCAGGAGCAGTTGGGCGATGAAGGCAGTCTTCTAGGTAAGAGATGGTGGTGGCTTGGATTAAGATTGTGTAACAATAATAGCAGTGGAGCTGGAAAGAAGTGCTCACATCCTAGATATATTTTGAAGACAAAGCCAACAGAATTTATTCATGGATTGGGTGTTGTGGGGAGGAAGAGGAAGAGAGAGATTGGAGTCAGACCTTATTTTCAAGGTTTTCAGCTTGAGCACGTGTGAGAATGGAGTTGTCATTTGCTAAAATGGGGAAGATTGGAGGGGAAGTTGGCTGGGAAAGGTTTTTAGTAAAGGAGTTAGTTTGGGATGCGTTAGACTGAGGCGCTTGCTAGATATTCAAGTGCAGATACCGAGTAGGCAGTTAGTTATAGGACTGTGGAGTTCACGAGAACGGATAGGGCTGGAGATGTAAATTTGGGGATTGTCAGTGTGTCGTTATTTTGAAGGAGTGGGACTGGGTGAGTCATTCAGGAAGTGAGAGCATAGAAGAATAAAGAAATGAACTGTTTTAATACTTTTAACAGCAAAACCTTTTTCTTGGAAATGGCAAATTCTTTTCTCATGGAAGTTGGACTCTGTATAAAAGTGGTATTCTATCACTGTGTCAGTAAAAATGTCATTTTCGTCACCAAATGCAATGAACTGCCTCAAATTGAGGGCATGAAGCAGCAACCATTTCATGATGCTCAAGGATTCTGGTGCTGGAATTCGATGGGCCCGGCGGAGGTGTCTTATCTGTGCTGCAGTGTCTGGGGCCCCAGCTGGGAAGACGTGACTGTTGGGGGGCAGTCGTGCTGCTTCCCCGACACGCACTGAGCTGGGATGGCTCAAAGGTGGCCTCAGCCCGAACTCCAGACCAAGCGCCGCCACGTGTCCTCTCCTTCTTTCTGCCTTGGGCTTCTCACAGAGTGTCTGCTCAGTTCTGGACAAGGAGCCTTCCGTGAGAATCAAGCGAAGGGCATGGCCTTGGAAGTTGCACGTGGATACTTCTGTCACACTCTGTGGGTTGGAGCAGTCATTGGCTTAGCCAGGTTTAAGAGGAGGGGACAAAGATCCCCTCTTCCAACGAGACAAGTATCGAAGAGTTTGGGGTCCTGGTGTCCAACTACCACAATGTTCTTTGAATTCGAGGTTCTGCCCCCATTCCATCATTACTGTGAAGGAAGGAGCGCTAACCCAGGATCCACGGAGACGGGCTCTTAGCACCAGGTATAAATTGCTTCATGCTGGGGAAAGCGACCTACATAAATTCGCAAAAAGGTCTTCCTTCTCTTCAAAAAGTTTGATCTCTGTTGTGGGTTTGTGATGTTGAGATTCAGGAATTAAGTTTTCCTTCTCTGCTTTATTTCAGTTGGCTATTTTAAAAGAACATTAATAACTTACATGGTGTTCTGGATCGTTCTGGATCAGCGGATGCTCTTTATGACTCTTTCGTTTGGGCTTTGGCCAACGATAAGAGAACCCGCGCTTTTCCCAGCAACTTGCCCTTTTCCCTTCAGCTGTCTTCAGGCCTGGAACTTTTGACATGACAATGTGCTGGCCCAACCTACAGTCATTTCTCAAAGGCTGTACTCCTGTTTTAAAAAGTTGGCAGCCTGCCTCCGACCCCTGTGAGGATGTGTTTGCCAACATTCACAGCTCGTTGGAAGGATACTTTTCTTCTCTCTGGAAAAACTTCCAAACTCTAGGTATAGCCGGTCATGCAGGGCAGAGTTCATCCTGTTTCCCCAGACGTGGAAGCCACAAGGGTGTTGTGCTTCTGGCCGTCAGCGGCTGCGCAGCAGGAAGTGTTGCCGTGCACGTGCGTGTGCACGTGCAGCTGAAGGGACCTGTGAAGGAGACGCTCGTTTGGTGTCTTGCGTCTAATACCCAGTGGGAAGCCCCGGATCCGAATGAATGATGCGTGAGGGTTGCCAGTAGAGAGCAGAGCTTCTCCTCAAGTGGAGACGGTGGAATTAAAACCAGAAAAAGGCTCAGCTGCGTGTGCAGGTGCTGCAGGTACTCAGCGCTAAAGCGGTGATGGGTGGGTCCCGGAAAGCCTCTCTAACGTTAGCGGGGGGGGGGGGGGGGGGGGGGGGGGGGGGGGGGGGG